>JBBCBC010000034.1:10002259-10502944 GCA_037126765.1 Stenogyne calaminthoides
ATTTACTTCCTTTTAATATAAGCCATGTTGTTCACACCTCCATATATATTAAAAGGCGTAAGCATATGTGCTCATATCTCTATTATTCGAAGCACTTTAACACTCAAATTAATGCTAGGAAAACTCAACCTAGTATGCTTAAATTTGGAGGTTTAATTAAAACAAACTCCAAATCCTTACTTTTCACTTTAATAATAAAATCCCTCAAAAAGGACTATCACAAAAATCCATCTACGAAAGCAATCAAAAAGTCTTCATACAGATGAAACAGACTTATAATTCGACTTCAAGCTTACATCAGATTGCTTTATTGGGCGAAAATAATTAAATTCAAAAAAGTCGCTGTCTCAAAACCGTAAGACTCGATAACGTATTAAATCACGGTCGCTGGGTCTTAAACAAACAAGACCCGACGACTTCAGTTAACAAGATCCAAAAAATGACCTCAACCCCGATGCGCAATGGTCAAATGTATGCAATCAAGTCGCAATTTAAGTAAGACGACAACAAGTCCTTCAAATCACAAGTCAAGAATTGTAACCTCAATAAAACGAATCTCGAAGACGGTCTTTTTTCATCAAATGAATATCTCAATTCAAGTCGATACCGAAGTTAGAAAACTTGCTTAAAGTCACATTTCTAACATCCTCCAACTCACATCGTAGCCTATGACTTTCGAATCCTAAGGTCAATGAAGTCGCAGCCTAAATGGGTCCGACATTCTTGTCAATGACTTCATAAGACGATAAAGAACAAGTTCATTTAAATCGCAATGTCAATAAGACGATAAGAACATAACCCGACCATAGTCGTAGAAGTTATTCGAAATACCAAAGAAACAACCAATAAATGACTATAAACCCACACAAAATCCCTGGAATGACTATAAAACCCATGTGTCAACCCTCTTTACAATCTTGAAACAACAAATCGCTGCATGCACGATCTAAAACAACGAGAATCAAAATCTAGACCCCGGCAAGACCCCAGATCCCAAACCTTTGCACATCCATGAAAGATGTTTTTAAACAGATATCAAAACCTCGATCCTAGTGGCAAAACCCCGAATCTCCAGTTATTTTATACCACCAAAACCAAAAATAGGATCTTGGTTAATAATCTCAAAATTCAAGTCTCCTTTTCAACACCGATAAAAATCGGGCTTTACTCAAAAACTATCAAACAACATCTCGAATTCTCCAACAATATCTTTACAAATTTTTCAAGAGTCTTTTTTTAACTTAAACTCTCCCAAAGAATTTCCCCAAATGGTCGAACAAACCATGGCATTACCGCTTCTGGCGAAAGACTTGTCCTACTTCTTCAAAATAACTTTAATCTTCCTGGCTACCGCATTCCGCTGCGGATGAAGTGATTTTGTCCGGCCTCAAAGGCATCCAAATAAGACTAAGTAAAGAACGTATGCAATTTTAAAGTCGCATAAGGAAATCAAGTCGCATGCTAAAGGTAGAAAAAAAGAAATGAAGTTTTATTGATGGAAGGCCTAAAGGCTAAGTACATAAAATAAACCCGGCTTTGGCCAGAAATGGTCGTCGACGAATACAACAAGACTCGCAGACAAAGAGAGGCTCACCTCAAGTACGAAAGCACAAAAAAAAATTCACAAAAGAGGCTCACCTCAAAGACGAAAGACAAATAAAAGAAAAATCAATACCTACCAAGTCGCAAAGATGAACCAAAGAATAAAACCCTCTCGACGAGCTCAATCTAAAATAAAGAATTTTATGAGCGCTCGGCTAAACAAAGTGGCCACGAGATAGACCCTCTCCGTTGGGGGCGGCGGAGAATTGAGTCAGCTAAAAACACATCCAAGTCACGAAGTTGAAGATCCAAACTTGATATCAAGTATTATCATCAAAGTAATGAACAATCAAGACCTCATGAAGGCATTGAAAACGAACACCCGGCAAAGAATGATCGCCGGCAAAAATCGTGATAAGTCTTATTTGAACGGAGATCAAGATCGACCCTCCCAACAAAGTCAGTCCGCTCTTGGGGGCAATTGTTGTAGCCATAATATTGAATCGCATGGGCGTAATATTGATGGCCCGTGGCAACCATGGTCTAGCGGTAAGTATAAGAAAGTAGAGGCGGTAGGTAGAGGGCTTACTCTGGCAAATGATCAAAGAAGATGGAGTCGAAGCTGGCCGAAGGTAGGCAAATTGGATTATATTTATTCCCCAACCAAACCTCCCCTAAGTTAGCCAAAGAAGGATAAAGATTTAGTCGAAAGCTCGCTTAATTCCAGTGACCTCTCGAGGTCGCTCAGAGCTTAGATCTAAGAAAATAAACGCAAGATAAGTACAAATTGGATCGAGATAGAGATTCCCGTTGTTTATTATGGAAATAGAAGATCTTATACATCTATTGAAGATCCCAAAGATTTAAGGTATCTTGTAGATTGCTTAAGGCCCATTATGTAAATGTTTGTTTTCATGGTTTTCATTCAGACTTTGAATGTTATAAATATGAAGCAAACCCCTAAAGAAAAGTGGAGACGAAAAATACATAGAAAAGACAAGAAAATATCCTATTTGGATGTTTCTTGACGTAGTCCTTCCCGATTTAACTGGGTCAACAAATTTTGTTTTTATGTTTTTCCATTCATTATTCATTCATGATTCATATATTACTTGTTCAGGCCCCAGATGTAAAAATCTAGATGACAACAAACCATAAAGATTGGGACGGAGGAGTACTAATTTGGGGCAAAATAGTCTAATTTTGTAGTTCCTTATTTTTTTTTCTGGATTAAATTTTTGCAATAATAACTTTGGCCGACGGAAATAAGCTCGTGACATACCGATTTTGATATTTTCCTCGTATGTTACCATTTTTTTGAATTTAGCCCTCAAAATCGGGTCAGTCACCAACCCAGAATGATCCACGTGGCATTTAATTTTCAATTTTCATTTATTTTTTGGACGCCACGTGTAATTCATATTTTCAATATCCATTTATTTTTAATAAATAAGGGTTTAGGTTTCGGCTCGGTCGGTTTAGGGGCTCCGTTTAATCTCGGTTTCATTACATTTTTTATTTAATAGCATAACTGGCTCAGGTCCACTCAATATATATCCGACCCACCCAACCCAATTCATTTCAACGGTCATTTGGGGAGAAGGAAACGACGCACGGCGGGGAGAAGAAAGAATGCCGTTGCTAAAGGCCGAAAACACCTATGCACCGCGCATCCAATGGCGAAACCGGGTATGGGATCAGAACCTAATTCATTTGTACAACGACGCTTTTCGAAAAATCCACAAATACCGTGGAAATTGATTATCGACAGGCTAATAAACTCTTCACGCGGTGTAACGATCATAAAATCGAGTGTGGAAAATCGACCACACCTCCGCTAATTACAAAAAACATAAATTAATTATGACTTTTGCCCACCGTAAACGATGGGTGATTTCCAAATTTCTAAGAAAATTACGTCGAAATCCGGCCAGAATAATAGAGCGCATGGGTGCATCACGGGATATCTGCTTCGTCTCGCGCTTATCAAACGATGCCACATCATCAGATTGGTTTAGCGGGGACGGATCGCTTCAAGGTGTGGAGAATTTTAGATTTCAAATGCGTCGAATCGATTCGATCGGCAGCCGACGACGCGAGCAACGACGCGCCGCATCAATCGATGGATACATACAATACACATCCAGCGGATAAAATTGATAAAAGTTTGGAGAAAATTGGCCGAGAAGAAACATTCGCGAGCCCAACAACGGAGAAGATAGATTCAAGGTGAACGGCTATATTTTGAGCAAAATGACATAATGACGTGCCGTACCGCGATAGATCGATTATAAAAGGTGGAAGAATGATTTACGACGCCACCTATACGGCAAAGCCAAGGGCACCAAGAGGCATAAAGGATCTATTCTCGCGGGTTCGCTGGTGGCGGATTTGTTGCAGAAGGGTTCTACCAAGGGTTTTTATTTGTTGGCCTGCCCAAATATATTGAGTGGACCCCACCTGGGCTTTATTATTAAACAAAAAATAATAATTTAACCTCGACCTGCTAAAACCAGACCAAACCGAATTAAAACCGACCTAAACCCTTATTTATTAAAATAAAATGGATATTAAAAATATGAATTACACATGCCAAGGCGTCCAAAAAATAAATAAAAAATTGAAAATTAAATGCCATCAGCGGATCATTACCGTCGATCAATTCGCTTGGACCTTTTATAAACTAAAAAAGCTTAACATACAAGCGAAGATATCCAAATGTACGCATGGCTTATTTCAAATCGCCCAAAGTTATCAAGTTGCAAAAATTAATCCCTTTTTTCTAAATGTCCATATGACACTTAAAAAGGAACCGAGGGAGATTAGTATTGGTTTTAAAACATTTAGTTCATTGATAAGACTTATTTTCAAAAAGTCGTGAGAGAGCTTTGAAAAATAAGTGCTTCGAAATTGCTTTAAAGTTGTTTAAACACTAATTTACTATATAACCTATAAATCAAATTTCAAACTCTCAAATTACCATATGTCGAATAATGTCTTTTTAGGCAAAGGATTTACGGAGTTAATGTTTTAAAAAAATAATTTTTATGAGCTATGGTAATATATTTTAAATTTATAAATATAGAACAATTGAGTCCCTAATTTCCCCAAATTGACCAAATGTTGTTTTAAAATTTATAGATTTTGGAAAACATAATGTTCTATATTTTTAAGTCCCTAAATCTATAAATGCGGACAATCGCCAAAACTCAATTTGACTTTTCAATTGAATTTGGGCTTATTTTGTCTCAATTGTCCTATATTTACAGATTTTTTAAAACATATTATTTTATATTTATAAATTTTAAAATATATTATCTTATATTTTCAATCTCGTAAAATTATGTATCCTTAAAACACAACCCCTAAAATAAGTGTCTATACGAATATTTTTCCCAACATATGTTTGTGCTCGAAAACTCTATAGGAGTCCTAATTGTAATTGTTAGTCTTGTATACTGTACATACTAGATTTTTATATAAAGGCTCGTGTTTATCAAGTTTAGGGTCATCCTGGTATACCCATTGAAGATTTGTTACAGAGATCTTTTATGCAAAGACTTATGTATCTAGTGGGCTGAAAGGCAGATTTGTATGCAAAGACTTCTAGTGAGGCGCAAAATAGTATTTCCCTCCTATTCTAATTTATTATTGGGCCATAAGAACATCAGATTAAGAAAAGTAGGTGATAATAGTATTAAATGTTTAAAGTGGATTTGATGGAGGGAAAATAATAGTATTAAATGATGTAAAGTAGTTTGATGGAGATAAATAATAGTATTAAATAATATTGAAAGTTGCTTTTATTTACTTTTTTTGGAAATGACCAAACAAAATTAGGACGGCTATTTACTTTTAAAGTGGACAATCAAAATTAGGATGTAGTGAGTATCTCTTTTAATATAGGATTTAAATCAGTAACTCAGATTTGTATTTTTATTGGAAGGCCCCGTGATATCAATTTAGTCACCTATAAGATTATTTGTGTCGATGATCCCAAATCGGGCCAAGACCAACAATCAAATTAAAAAAACTATGTCGTTTTTACAAGGCAGATACACGTGCCCCTAAATTGGGGCCAAATGATTTAACATTTTTTCGATCAAAATTAGGGGCGCCAGAGTCACACCCCCAAAACGACGCTGCTTTTGGGATAGTTTTTGGACCATTCCGCGGTCTCCGCCATCGGGACTAAATCGCACAAATTAAAAATATACGTGACTAAATTGAAACATATGATATATACGGACCTTTTCAATAAAGGTGCAAAAAGTTACGGACCATTTTTTTTGATTTAAATCCCAATATTTTATATTTATATAATATAATAAATTGAGAGAGCTCTTTCACAAAATAACATATTTTTAGTGAAGTTACAACCCTGTTCAACATAACTTTTTGAAAATTGAAAAAGGAGGATAATTGAGAGAAATTGAGTTTTCCAACACTCATGAATCCTTCTAGCTATATATTGAAGTCGGGTCTTTTATTTTGAGTTTTATTTATACACTTGTGATTTCTATTTCTAATTCATTATTATTATTGATTTTCGTGAATATGTTCCAGAGTTGGTTAATTTCTGAACTACTTACACCTTACACCCGTGAGAGAAGAACTAGTACCTTTAAAATTTTGGATTAACCTATTATTTTACTCCCCTACCACTCAAATATACAAGTCAACGACACTCTTTTCAAGGAGATACGTTCCTTAGAAGAAGTAACAACAATTTTCGAGATTCAACCTTAAGTTTTTACATAGGTAACACTTAATTTCAATTTAAACTTAAAACAAAAAGAGATTGCAATTTTGTCGAATAAAACTAGAACAATTAATGAGAAACATAAAAGGATGGAGAGAGAATGAATAGATCGAATTTAATCAAAACAAGTCTCATAATTTTGACATTTATCAAAGCTATATAATTATCAACTTTTTAATTTAGTCCCACATGTTTTCAATTTAATCCAAATTTAGTTTTAAATTGTCGAGGTCTGCTTCAAAATTGCCCCAAACGACATCGCTTTTGCGCGGTGTCCTACACGCCACCAATTTTGATCGAATATGTAAGACACGTGTTCAAAACGACGCTATTTTATGATTTTAAGCTTAATCGCTTGAAACTAAATGGATCAAATTATATGAGACTAAAATTGAAAAATTAATAATTATGGGACCATTTCAATAAAGGTGTAAAATCATGGGACGATTTTTGGTTAAAAATCCTTTAATAAACCATTTGTGCTCTCCTACACAAATCCCATGCTGCATTAAGTAAGGAAAAACTCTCAATTTTCACCAAAGAAATGTTGAGGCAAAACGCTCTTATTCGGCATTTTTACCATGCCGGCATTTTAATATAATTTTATATCAAACTCAAGTACATTTTGTTGAGATGGGTTTCAGGGCGGACGCACCATATACTTAAGGGGGCCTTTGCTCCCAACCTTTTCTCTTTTTACTAGTATTATATGTGTGTATATATGCACTTTTTTAATTTTAGATATGCATGTTCAATTGTTCACCCAGGGCCACTAATCACTCGGTCCATACGTTTTCAATTGTCAGTCAAATGAGTTTTGCAATGTTAGCCCCACTTATAATATTTTTATTTTTTATTTTCAAATTGCACAAAGGTAATTGTAATATGGAATTGAAAAATGCAATTTATCGTAATCGAACATATAAAATATAGGAAATATAGGTTGTCAGTTTACGATACCAAGTCAATATTCCAGGCAACAATTTGTACGTTTTCAAAATACACTATTAGAGCTTTATCGTGCATCTAAATGCACATGATACTCAATTCTAATTTTTTTAAATCATTTTCTAATTTACTTTTTTTCTTTTTAACTTCTAAATATTATAAGTTTTAGATTTTAAGGATTTAAAACATATTTCAATCACTGTTTTTTGGTGTTGTAAATTTTCGATTTGATGTAATTTCTTATCTTTTTAATTATAATATGAAAAATTATTTATTATTGTGCGTTGTTTCCTTTTATGCTATTAATATGGTTATAAATTTTGTTTATTAGGAATTTACTAAATTTTACATTTACATTAAAAGTTGATAAAATTCATATATTTTGAAATATTTAACAATAAAAATTGATATCTTGTGCAAGTATAAAATATCTAAATTTTTACTATTAAAATAATTATTGGTGAAAATTGCCCCCACGCTAGGGTTGTATCCTCCTGCTTCAGATTGTTTCCATAATGAAAGTTTTAGTCTTCTTATTGTCACAGTCAAATTTGTCAATTTTTATAAGAATAAAAAATAATCAAACCACAGGAATTGAAATTAAAATTAAAATAGCTGACAAGTTTCGCATAATGAGTCACAGAAACTACTTCAAGCTTCCAATAATTGATATTTTCTCCTCATAATAATATTATAACGAATACAAAAAAAATGTAAATCGACAAATAAAGATCAAGATATTTATACGTAAATGTTTCATTAACAACGTTAACTATGTTCACAGACAAAGGGATGATTTCCTGTGTGTGTGTATATATATAACCATCAGTCGAGAACATCGACCTGATGGCAACTACATTAATATGGCCGCCGTTGAATCCATCCTTCTTGCTGCAAAATATGGACGAGATGATTGTATAAACTTTGGATCAATACGTAAACCTAGTTGATTAATATTTGTATATCCTCAATGGGATGTATATATATATATATATATATATATATATATATATATATATATAATGACGTAGTCCAGATTCGTTCAAGTACTTTCAGTGATATTATTTTCCTTTTTGGTTTAGGATTCGAGAGAGATTCTGTTACGTACGCGCTACATTTGTAATTTTGACTATACTTTGACTTATTATTGGTCTAGGGATCCTCCAAGATAAATATCAACTCCAATAAAACCTGAAAGATATACATTAAATATAATGGAAAAATATTTATCAAAATGAAAGATTTGCGAATTAATTAGATATTCATATATCTTGCATTATCAAATAAAATTATAATCCAAATAATATGATATGTTATATGTTAATCTCGTAAATATGAAACAAAAAAAAAATTATAAATTAAAAGTATATATGAGTATCTTGGGCAAGACGCCAAGATTCGATACTTTATAAACAGATTTTTGTAGACTTGCAAATCTGTTTATAAAACATAGTTGCACGCTTCAATGTAATAAATTATAAGTTTCCAAAATACACTATAACCATATAAAAACCAGTAACGTTAAAACTCAAAAGTATTTTACCATTAAAAAACTAAAAAAAGGCATATAATTAAATAAAGAAATATTTTTGAAACATCCGAAAAAGATCCTAGATAAAATATAGAGAAAAAATATTTTGGTCTCATAACTTATTTATCGGGTCTTTTTTTTCATCCCATATAAGTCACACGCTGGTAAAATTAGGGTTTTCTATAACCTCGATGACGTTTTAATTAATTATTTTTTTTTTTTTTTTATTTTTTACTTTTTTTTTAATCAATTAAACTATATATGCGTAAATAATCCAATAAATACTAAAATTTAAAATATGAAAATATAAGAATCTACTAAATTTTTATCGACAACGCGACCATCGAAACAATCCTAATGGTGAAAAATACTTTCGGCGTCTCAATACTTTTCACATGTCTGGCATCTTGCAAGAGGGTGGTTAGAAATTCCTCAAAAATCTAAATTTTGAGGAATTCTGCATGCTTTTGTGGGGAATTGGGAAAGGCCGATGTGACCCAGATCAAACAAAAATGAGTCGGGTAAGAGATCTCCAGGTCTCGCTGATTGGTGCTACTCGCTTGGACAGCTTTTTGGACTGCTTTCGAGATCAGACCAGTCGCAATTTTGGCACAACTAACACCACTTACTCCGCCTCATGGATCAGGTCGAGTACTAGCCCGTGACATCTCGCTTTTTATGGATGCGGCCTTCATGATGATAAATATGAGTTCGGAACTGGGTTTGCTATTTTCGACTCCTGGCGAATAATCATAGCGCAGCTGGGGGTCAGAACTTGAATCCTAGGCCGGTACTGGCAGCCGAACTGAAGTGATTAAACTGGGTATGAATTTGCTTAAAAATAACATGAAATTTTTCTGACTCACAAGATTCAATTCATTTTTTCTTTGAAGAACATCATCGATATCCTGAGAACAATGATAAAAATACCCCAGTGAAAGGTATTTACATACACCCCACTCCAACAAGAAAGTGGCACACAACTGGGCAAAAGCTTACTTCAGATCCCTCCACTTAAATTTTAGGTTAGGGCTAGATTCCTTCCTGAATTACAAATATATAGTCGTGATCACATTGATTAACTTTCTAGCCTGCTATTTTAAAAAAATCGACTAATTTGAAACTAAAAATCAATCGATCCACATAATATTATCAAGGAGGAAATCCGGAATTAATATATGAGGATATGTACTGTCTGCAAAAAATATAAAAAATTTTTTGTTTGTATAGGAGATTCTATTTATAGTTAAGTAGGGATGGGAATAAAGACAGTCGTAAGGTAGATTTCAGCTTTAAAAAAAAATTAAATTTAATATTTAATTTTGCTTAAACCGGTACGTTGTCTTGTATTATAGACTTTTTAATAAGCCGTTCGACCTTTTAAGAAATAATCGTGCCAAAAAGCCTTTTAAAAGTTTTATATAAAAAAAATGTTTTTTCATAATCCTACTAAGACTACTATTCATCATAAAAATTTAAAATTGCACCTATCAAATTTTAAGTGTCACAATAACACAAATTAATAAAATACTAAATACTTCACCAAATTATAAAATAAAGCAATAAAAAAATCATTATAAAAGTTAATGATTGTTAAAATATTTTAAATCATTATAAAAGTTAATAGTTGTTGCATCAAGCTATTTACATTTGCATACTAGATATATACTACTAGTTACTATTATTAATGTTAAGTTTAGTGCCTTCCTGACACGCTATTTTTTTAATTAAAATGCAATATTTACAATATATAATATATGTAATAAAAATATAATTATGTGCATAAATGCACTAACACATGATTTAATAATTTATTAATAATTGTTTAGGATGTATATTAGTATATTTGCTTCAAAAAATTATCGTAATAAAGTTAAGTGGTTTAAGTACAATTTCAAAGTGGATAGTTTGTTAGTTTAGTGGTAATTAGACATAAATATGATGTAAGAGGTGCAATGTTAAAACCTTAGTTATTGCAATTTTTTTAATTAAATACACATTGAAATGTCACATGAATGCTACATATTAACTACAAACCAATAGAAAAATAACACATGAATATAATAAAATCGATAACTCCATCCAAATTAACCTCAAATGACACATTATTCAAATTAACCACAAGATGACACATCATCAAAAATGAACTCTATTAGTAATATAGGGATTACCTATTTTATTAATATTATTTTACAATTATAAATTATTTATATATATGTATTTAAATAGAAATCCACCTATTGACGTAAAAGGTCCAAGAAAAAATGCTCAAATTTGGGCCTATTTAAATAAATAGACTTTTTTAAAAATATCTGAGTCTAACTTTTTATTAAAACGAGTCAACACTACAAAAAAGATAGGTTTAACGACCTGCTTAACGACAGAAAAACCATCGCCAAATCTACATTATCACGACGGCTTTTGGCGCATTTAAAATAATCCGTCATTGACCGAGGTCGCTAATCCTAGCGACGGTGGTTTTTTAGATCGTTGTTTAGTTTACTCAGATTCGCCAAATACGCCCTAAAGCGGAAATTTTACTTTAAAATGGCTCATGCAGTGGTTCAACCTCGAGCCTGTGGGGCTCGGTGGGCACCAAACCCCCAACCACTCTGACCATCTCTCGAACTCAACCACCAAGAAATCATATATAAGCCACCGAGCTCCCAATTAAACGAGGTAAAATTCGCCTCCCGGCGGGGACCTAACACGGGACTGTGGGCGCCAGAATGATCAAATCGCTTGACACTTGCTTTCGCTTACTTAATGAAATTAATTTATTTGTCCTAAAAAATTATTATTTTTTTCAAAAAATTAAAATCCGTTATTTCAATTATCTAATTTAATGATTTAACCACATTTTAATATAATTATTATAATTTTATTTATTTATAAATTTAAATGAAATTTTATTATATTAAAATTATATTTATTTATTTTTTAATTCATTTTTTTCACTTTAAAAAAAAATTATTTCATTTGTTTAATTTAACTATCTAACAATCTTTAAAATACTAACTATATATATTTTTTTACTTTATAAATTATAAATAAATAATTATATTCTTTAAAATTACATATGTCCTAAAAAAAAATTATTTAAAAAAAAAAAAAATACTACTTTCTATTTAAAAAAGTTTTTTTTTTTTCTATTTAAACAAGCAAATACTTTTCTAACAAGTACTACTTTTCATTTAAACAAGCAAATATTTTCTATTTAAATTAAGAATACTTTTAATTTTAAAAATAATACTTTTCATTTTAAACAAGATTACTTTTTCTATTTAAACGTAGAATATTTTCTATTTAAATAAGTAATATTTTCTTATATAAATAAGCATTACTTTTTTTATTTAAAATAAGCAATATTTTTCATTTAAACAACTTACTAATTTTATATTTATAAGCAATAAATATTTTTCATTTAACAAGTAATACATTTTATTTAAATAAATAATATATTTTTTGTTTAAATAGAAAAGTATTACTTGTTTAAATAGAAAATGTAGTAATTAAAATAAAAAGAGTGCTTGTTTAAAACTGAAAGAGTACTTGTTTAAAAATGAAAAATATTTATTTATTTAAATAGAAAGTAGTAGTTGTTTAACCTAAAAGTATTACTTGTTAAAATTAAAAGTAGTATTTGTTTAAATGAAAAGTAAGATTTATTTAAATGTAAAATATTACTTGTTTAAATAGAAAAGATATTATTTGTTTAAATACTAAGAGTTGTTTAAATGAAAAGTATTACTTGTTAAAAATGAAAAGTAGTACTTGTTTATATGAAAATAAGATTTGTTTAAATAAAAGTATTACTTGTTTAAATAGAAGTTGTAATTGTTTAAATAGAAAAGTAGTACTTATTTAAATAAAAAAGTATTACTTGTTAAATTAAAAAGTATTTTGTTTAAATAGAAAAAGTATTACTTGTTTAAATAAAAAAGTATTGTTTAAATAAGTTGTACTTGTTTAAATAGAAAAGTAGTGAAAAGTTGTTTAAATAGAAAAGTATTACTTGTTTTATTAAAAGTATCAACTTGTTTAAATAGAAAAGTAGTATTGTTTAAATAAATGTTTTAAAGCAGTAGTACTTGTTTAAATGAAAGATATTATTTAATTAAATGAAAGGTATTCGTGTTTAAAATGAGAAGTAACACTTGTTAAAATGAAAAGTAATACTTGTTTAAATGAATAAGATGAGTACTTGCTTATTACTTGCTGAAAAAGTACTTGTTTAAATAGAAAAGTCATATTGTTATCACTTTTCTAGTTAAACAAGTGATACTTTTCATTTAAACAAGTACTACTTTTCATTTAAACAAGTACTACTTTTCATTTAAATGGTACTACTTTTTTTATTTAAACAAGTAATACTTTTCTATTTAAACAAGTATTCTTTTATTTAAACAAGTATTACTTTTTATTTAAATAAGTACTACTTTTCTATTTAAACAAGTAATACTTTTTCATTTAATGCTAATAATTTTTATTTCAACAAGTAATTTTCATTTAAATAAATAATACTTTTTATTTAAACAAGTACTACTTTTCTATTTAAATATGTACTTACTTTTCATTTAAACAAATACTACTTTTCTATTTAAACAAGTAATACTTTTCTATTTAAACAAGTACTACTTTTCATTTAAAACAAGTACTACTTTTCTATTTAAACAAGTAATACTTTTCATTTAACAAGTAATACTTTTTCATTTCAACAAGTAATACCTTTCATTTAAATAAATAATACTTTTCATTTAAACAAGTAATCTTACTTTTCTATTTAAACAAGTACTACTTTTCATTTAAACAACTACTACTTTTTCTATTTAAACAACTACTACTTTTCTATTTAAACAAGTGTTGTAACGAAATCAACAACTATTGATCAAAGACCATTCGCCACATGTCCACCAAATAACCGTGTGGGCGAACACAAATAGACGTATCATGGAGATGAGGACAATGACATCCAGTGGATGAGCACAGTCTTAGCGATCACAAGTCGATAAGCACGAAACTCATAGCCTGATTTAATTGCAGTAGAACATCAAAGGACACTACATCGCATGAAAAGTATACTTCACCCTAAGAACGAGGGCTACTCCCCAAAGTAGGCAAGCACGAAAAATCAGCCAAATAGAACGATGACAGAGGCTTTTAAAGATTCATACCGGGCGCCTTCCAGATGAACAGATCAACATAATACCATGCCCACTCACCCCAACACAAAGCATCAAGCCAATTACCGAGAAACACCACTGCTGTTGGGTTATATTGGAAAGTATAAGCTTTACTAGATAACCAAACCGAATTTCGGCTCTATTTATCAACAATTATTTATCAACGATGCTTTAAAATATCATTGAATAGTTAAGTATATATTTTTATCGATAATTGTTCAATAAATAAGACGCGGTTACATTAGAAGTTAATTTAGTGATGTTTTATCGCAAAAGATTAAATTAACAAATTCCTTGTAACTAAAAAGTACTGCTCACGCACCTGATTTAAAAACGAACTATCCATCGTGAAAGGTTGAAGCCAGAAGGCCCGGGACATTTTGTTTTGACCAAGAGATTTATACCTAGTGCATGACCGATGTAATCAATAGGACCTACGAGAGATAAATTCTTTCAAAGATCAATTAGGAAGAATTAGACCCAAGTTCGTTATTTCTTTAATCTTCGTCCCTAAATAGATCGTGCGTGTGGTTAGTAATTATCGTGTTTGACTTATGAATGTTGAGATTATAATCGAAGTATGCTTTTACTTTGTATAAATCAAAAACAATTTCAAATTATTTAATATCAAATAAATTGTTTATCAATGATGCTTTAAATATCATCGAATGTTACATATATTTAATGATAAATGTTCAATAAATAAGAAGTGTTGGTTTGTAGTTAATTTAGTGATACCGCATCACGTAAGATTAAATTCTAATCCCTTGTAAACAAAAAGTACACCATTCACTTATAGATGGAAATGAATAATCCATCGCGGAAAGGTTGAAATGTAAAGAACGGGATTGGTTTGTCTTGACCAAGAGATTACACTAAATGCATGTTTAGCGCAAGAATAGAGGGGATCTAAGGGTGAGGACAAATTCTTGAATCTAACTAGGAAGAATTAGACCTCGATTGGGTTCGTTATTTCTAATCTTCGCCCCTTAAATAGGATTGCTGTGGTTAGTAATTATCGCTTTAACTTATTACGGGTAGAGAATCAACGAGATTCAATACTTTATATCTTGGGCAATATTATTAGTCGTCGAAGTCTAAAAGATTTAATACGAGAATGCGGAAAGCACGCTTTGTCGATTTGCCCGCTTGGGAGGTTAAAATAAAGTTTTATCATACCAAATCTGCAAGTGGAACTAGCCTCCAGATGGATAATAATGTTGAACCGCCTTTACCAAGGATAAAAGATATTAATTAATGGAAAGCTATTTCAAAGGCTTGAATTAATTAATGGGCTAGATAATCTTAAATACGTGAAATAATAACCGGAGCCATATTAACAATAATATAGGTTAAGATGGATAGTGCAATATTAATTATGTAGTGGGATTAATTAATATTTATGGGTTTGAATAATATAGTGGCTCAATATTGATAATTCAAGATCCATCGGAAGGTCCAATCTTAATTCTCCTAAAGGCCCTCAAGCAAATTCAAACATAAAGTCCAATAACCGAAAAAATGTGTTTAAAAGTAAAATAAATATTTGTTGCTATTTTTCTCCTCATTTTTTGAAAATTATGAATAAAAAGGGAGAAAGATTTTTTGAATTTTGTTATGGAAACGAAGATATGTATTCTTGAAATACAAGATTATCTCATTAAATTCAAAAATCTCCCACTTGGTTATTCATATGATAATTTTCAAAATTTTGAAAGAAAAAAAGAAAGATTTTCTTGATTTTTCTTGAAAAAGATATTATGGAAGATATGTATTTTTGGAATACAAGTATATCTCATAAATTCAAGAAGATCCAAATTTTGGTTTCTTTTTCCTATTTTTTTCAAATACATCATAACAAAGATGAGTTAGGTTTTTTGGAATATTTTAATTATGGAGAAAAGAATATGGTGAGATATATTCAAGATTTCTTGAGATCAAGAAAAAGATTTTTCCTCCCTATTCCATGTTGAAAAATCCACCAACACCCTCTATAAATAGATGAGTGTTTTCATTCCCAAGTACAATTCCATGGCTGAAAATGAAAGAAAACACAAAAGCAGTAACAAATTTTTATTTTCCCTTATGTTAATTGTTCGCAAGTTTCCTTCCACCGGATTGGACGAAAAGGACTTACTTGGGAAGGCTTTTTGGTGTTTTTTATCGACGACCATTGTTACCTGAAGAGGTTAGTTCACCTAAACCTAGTAATTCCATGTGGGATTTATGGAACTGCTTATATGCATGATTTGTGGTTGAATTATTATTTGAATTAATATAGGATTAATTCATGCTAGTAATAATTGTTAGAATTAAATTTGTATTTAAATATTCATCCGTAATAGATCCGCAATTAATTCTCAAAACGGGTATCGAGCTCCTTTTTCGCTCAATTTTAAATTGTAATTTAATTCGCTTTTCATTAAATTTGAAATCGATAGTAGAATTGCTAGATTTTTTTTTTGCGTATCCAATTGTCATGGAATTTAATGTGTTTATTTATGCATGCATAAAATTGTGGTTTTTAATTGATTCGTTCATTCGCTTTTTTCGTGAGAAAATCCACGAAAGAGATTAGAATTTTTTGATTTGATCAATATAATAGACTAGTCTAGATCTAGGTTTATTTATTTTGTAAATAAATTGTAACCGGATCGGAAAAGGAAGCGAGACGATGAATTAAAAAGACGGGAACCTGTAGAGGCCTTTTTATGCGCTTAATGCCAGTTGAGGCCGAGGCTGTCGCTGGCGCGACGATACGGGCGACCAAGACGCACGGGCGAGGCCATCGGCCGAAAGTACGACGATCGCCCGAGGGCGCTGCTACGGGGACGCAGATTTTGGCGGAGCATGGCATGACGCGTTTTGGCGCGGGCGCGGGCGGTATATCAAAGAAGGCGATTTGGTATGGGTGGCACGAAGCGCTCGCTGCTGGTAGGCGCGCTGGCATGCACGAGGCTCATGAGCGGGACGCAGACCGGCCGGATGCACGCGCTACGGGCGCTTTTGCGCAAGATATCGACGCCTACCCGACACGGCCGGGGAGTAAGAAGGTACCCGACCCGCGAGCCGGTCGATGACGGCTGACAAAGGCATTTTAAGACGCTCATGGTTTTCAGAAATTAACCACGAAGGCTAAGGAAGATCATTTCTCAAGATTTAAGACATGACAAAAAATTAACCATGACAATTGGATAAATGTGTCCAATATGTTTAATTTTTGGTTTTGATGTTATGCATTATTTTGTGCTTATTTATATTATGTTTAAATTTATAATGAGAAAATGTTTTGAAAAAATCTCACTTTCTCGAAAATTACTATATGCTTAATAATTAATTGACAATTTTATTCCGGATAATAAAATTGAATTAATTTTTACCTCCATGATTTATTTATTTGTGGATTCTTTTGGAGAAATTCCTCTTTTATTCGCTAAAGATAGCTTTCACATGAATAAATTCCAAATGGATGATTGGATTATTACTAATTATTTATGACCTCCCCACGAGGCTCGCTTCAAAGCGTAAAATAATAATTACAGATTTAATCATGGTTATTACTTAGGTATAAAATTGATATGCATATATATTCCTGTCAATTTTATATTTATCAAACGAGCCAACTATTAATCCGGATATTGTTTGTAAAAATTCTTGTTTGTAACTCCGCTTGAATGTGTTTAAATAATAATCCACCCTACGCGGCTTATTTAAACTGCTTTTAAGATGTTAATTGACATATTTTTTTGAGATTTTAATAATAAACATATGATCGATTAATATATTTGTGCTTATGCATATTATTATTTATTTCAGCTTCATCAGTCGCAACCTTTTCCACTGCTCAATATATTTAAAGACAATTTGCTTATCGGTGAAAAACTTCAAAGATTGAGTCGAACTTGCTTCTCATTGTCCTCATGCATATAACTTTCTCACTACACCTGGAAAGCCAAATGATGAGTCAATCTTAAAGACTAGTGAACTAAATCGCGGTACCATCTTCGCTTTCAATGTCGATGTGGTCGCAACACCAACACCGAACGCTGGAGACCGGGCGAAATATCATGACTATTCTAAAGCGAAGGTTTAATCAACCGACTGCTCGTTTCTTCATGAAAATGGGAGGCCTGCAAGTGGTTAATGCCTCCGACGGTGGCTCACCCAATAAACTTGAGGTACTTGGCGCTGAATATTACATCGAGACCCAAATCGATTTCAGAGCCCACTCTCGCCGAAAAGTTTTGAATGAAGCTCAGCCGAACTACCAGATGAATAATCGAAGTTCTCGATGCCCCACCTATCAGAAGTTTTGATCTCTGGGCAGTAGGCTTATATTGGGGACAAAGAGGCCAAGCCTTGTCATAAATGACCTTTCTTCTTCTTCTATACCAAATTCGTGGTGTTAACAAGAAAAAGGACAAAAGCCACAACAAGTGAACTTCAAGAGTGTTGCCAAAGCGTTAAAATGAAGGGAGGTGAAGGAGTGGAGCAAACCAGCTAAGGGAAAAGTCAAGTCAAATGAAAAAGGTCATTTGGAGGTCATTTGCCCTTGGCAATCCAAAATGTTGAAAGAAATGAATTCTCGCCTTAGTTATTGAAACTTGCTTAGCGCTGCATGCCTCCCATTTATAGGGTGGATACGGGATCCTTGATCATGTTTGCTTCCTTTCACGGGTTTTACTTCAACTTAGTGGGAGTGAGATCCTCATCACATCACAAGCACGAGTGTGGCGGTGAAAGCGATGGGAGAAGTGCACCCGCTTTTGAAGACAAGAGTTTTAATTTTAAGAGATGTTCTTTTTTTACGTTAAATTTTAGAAAGAATTTAATTTCTGGTTTCTAAACTTTTACCTTGATGGATATTCGGTTACTTTTGATAAAGTTGTTACCATTTTTATGATATATTTATCTTTCATTGAACGTTGTCAAATAATCTCTATACAATTAATCGTGCACACCACTCACGAAATGCATCCTATAACACATCAATCGTTTCCAATAAAAGAAAATGTTCATCGACGTGAACTAAACACTTTCCTATGGCATCTAAGATTGGGGACATATTAATCCAAAGAGGATCCAAAGGTTGGTAGAAAGACGGCTTAATCGAGTCTCTGTTGAACCAATTCCAACCCGCAAATCATGTTTGGAGGGTAAAATGACCAAGAGAGCATTCAGAGCCAAGGAATAGAGCAAAAGAAGTGTTAGAAATCGTTCACCCTGACGTTGTGGTCCATTGTCAAACCAAAAAGCAAGAGGAGGTTATGAGTATTTAAATACTTTTATTGATGACTACTCAAAGTTTATATTTTCCTTATGGAAGCATAACCGAGACCTTTGAGAAATCAAAGAATTTAAGGCTCAAGCAAGAGAAATCATAGGGAAAAAACATCAAGTCTCCACGATCCGATCGTGATACGAAAATACCTCGGCCATGAGTTTTTTGAACTACTTGTCGATGAAGGATTCTATCCCCACTAATCGCATCTAAAGTGTTGGGGAATAAGTTGTACGCATCTATTCGATGAATATTTAAATACAAATTTAATTTTTATAATTATTACTAAAGATGAATTAATCCTATATTAATTCAAATAATAATCCAACAACAAATCACGCATATAATTAATTCACGAAATCCTAATGCGATGTGGAATTCTCACTAGTTTACGTAACGCACCTCTTGGGATTTGCAATGGTCTTGTTGATTAGACTCACCAAAAGAACTTCCTAAGATTCCCTTAATCCTTGCTCGACTATCCGGTGGTAGGACACTTGCGAACAATTAACTAAAAGGAAAATAAATTATGTTGCACCACCTTTGTGGATTTACTAATTTTTCCAGCACATGGAATTGTACTTGGGAATGAAAGAATCATCCCCTATTTATAGAGTAGTAGTGGTCGAAATTTTGGGGCAAAAACAATGTGGGAAAATCTTTTCTTGATCTCCAAGAAATCTTGAATATATCTCCTATATTCTTTTTTCCATAATTATAATATTCCACAAAATCCCACCTACTCTTTGTTATGGAGTGTATTTCAAAAAAAAGAGTAACAAGAATCCAAGATTTGGATCTTCTTGAATTTATGAGATATTTTTGTATTTCAAGAAATACATATCTTCCATAATATCTTTTCAAGAAAATCAAGAAAATCTTTCTTGCCCTCTATATTTCAAGATTTTTGAAAATTGCTATATGGATACCCAAGTGGGAGATTTCTTGAATTTAATGAGATAATCTTGTATTCCAAGAATACATATCTTCATTCCATAACAAAATTCAAAGAAAATATTTCTCCCCTTTTAATCCATATTTTTCGAAATATTGAGAAAAAATAAGGCAACAATATTTATTTTATTTTAAACACCTTTTCCAGTTATTGGACTATATGTTGGGCTACTTAGGGGGCCTTTAGGAGAATTAAGATTGGACCTTCCAATGGATCTTGAATTATCAATATTGAGCCACAATATTATTCAGCCCATAAATATTAATTAATCCCACTACATAATTAATATTGCACTATCCATCTTAACCCATATTACGGTCAATATGGCTCTTGCTATTATTTCCCGTGTTTAAGATTATCTAGCCCATTAATTAATTCAGCCAAAATAGCTCTCCGTTAATTAATATCTTTTGTCCTTGGTCAAGGAAAGGTTCAATATTATTATCCATACCTAAACTAGTTCCACTTGCTAGATTTGGTATGATAAAGCATATGAACTCCTCCTAAGGGCAAATCTAACAAATGCGTATTTGGTACCCATTCTCCGTGATAAATCTTAGAATCACGAATGACCAATAATATTGCCCAAGATAAAAGTATTGAATCTCGTTGATTCTCTACCCATGATAAGTCAAAGCAAAAGTTACTAATCACACGTGATCCTATTTAAGGAACGAAGATTAAGAATAACGAACCACTGAGGTCTAATTCTTCGTTGTTCCAAGAATTTGTCCTCCCCGTAGGTCCTATTCAAATCATCTCATGCACTAGTGTAATCTCTTGGTCAAGACAAGTCAATTAAGCCTTTACACTTCAACCTTTCACGATGGGTTGTCTATTTCCATCTAGGTCGTGAATGGTGTACTTTTTTAGTTACAAGGACCGTTAATTTAATCTTTTTGTGATCTGCTATCACTAAATTAACTACAATGTAACACGTGCGATTTATTGAATGTTATGCAAGAAATATATATAACATGCGATGATATTTAAAAGCATCGGTGATAAACAATTTATTTCAAAGAATAAGTCCGAAATTCAGTTTTGATTTTACAAAGTAAAAGAGCATACTTTCTAGTATAATCCCATCAATCTTAACCCCTCAACAAAACGGGGTTGCGGAGAAAAGCAAGAAACTCTTTTGGAAACGGTTAGATCAATGATGAGTTATGCGGATCTTCCCAAGTCGCTCGGGGGTCATGTCTTGGAAACAATGGCTTACATTTTGAACTTGGTGCCATCCAAATCGGTTCCCAAAACTCCCAAAGAATTGTGGACCCATGCCTTTCCCCGATTTGAGACACATGAGAATTTGGGGGGTGTCCCTACCACGTGTTGGATAAGGAAGCGGCGGAAAATTGGATCCTCGATCGAGAATTAAGGTTGTTTATAGGATACCCGAGGGGAACAAAAAGGTGTATGTTCTATGGTCCCAAGATCAAAAGGTGGTAATAAGCACCCACTTTAGATTTTTGAAGAAGACTATATGAACGTAAAAGAAGACCCATAAGTGAGATTACCTTAAATGAGCTTTGGGCTAACTTCATTGCCAACTTTGTACAAGATGACATACCAAATCTATTACACACTTTCCTGCCAACCTAACCTCGTTAGGCCGAAGGGTTGTGAGACAAATGCTAGATTCTTTTTCGATAGGAGAGTCCCTGACTTGATTCCCGACAAGATGAATCGCACCCATGGACATATGATGAGGCAATCCAAGACAAGGATGCGTTTCTTAGCAAAAGCAATGAAAAGCCGAAAATGGGTTCTATGGATCATAACAGAAGTGGAGCTACCGAACCACTTAATGGGGTCAAACCCATTGGTTCTGTTCGGTATACAAGAAAAAGAGGACCAGATTTTAGGTGGAAACCTTTCAAGGCAAGGCTTGTGGCTAAAGGTTATACTCGTAAAGCATGGATCGACTACGGGGAAACCTTTTCACCAGAAAGAATGCTCAAGTCCATCCGTCGATTCTCTTGTCGATTCTTTCAGATCTCAATTTTGAAATCTGAAATGGATGTCAAGAAAAACTTTCCTTAATCTAAGTCTTGATGAAGAAATCTATATCGCAACAACCCCAAGGCTTCATTGAAAAGGGCCAAGAACACCTAGTTTGTAAGCTCATGAAGTCCATTTATGGACTCAAACAAGCATCCGAAAGCTTGAACCAATGTTTTTGATCATGTTATAAAGTTTTATGGGTTTGATCAAAACGAGTTAAAGTTGTGTGTACAAAAAGCGTGTTTGTCTTACATTGGTATTCTTAGTACTATCGTAGATGACATTCGCTTACATCGGAATGATGTAAAGGTGTTATCGATCGTAGTGGCACGGCTTTCAAAACAGTTTGATATGAAGGACTTAGGAAAATGGCACATCCTGGATCAAGATCACTTTCGAGATCGCAAAGAAAATGATGATAGAACTTTCGCCGCAAGCTTCATACATGTACACCGCCTTGAAACGATTCAAAGATGCAGATTCCAAGAAAGGCTTCGTACCTTTCGGTATGGAATCCATCTATCCAATGAAATGCGCCCTAAGACACAAAAGGAGATAGATGACATGAAAGGGCATTCCTTACGCTTCACCGTCGGAAGCCTTATGTATGCAATGTTGTGCACGAACCCATATCTGGCTTTGTCGCTGGGTATGGAGGCAAGATATCAAAGTAACCCTGAAAGAACATTGAATGCGCTTAAAAACATCCGAAGTATCCGAAAAGAACTCGAGATAGAATGTTGGTTTATCGATCGATAATCTAATCCCCATCGGCTACAAGGACTCGAATTTTGAATCGACTTAGATTCCGTAAAAATCTACCTCCCAGTGTGTGTTTGCACGGGAGAGCAGCTATGACATGAGAAAGTAAGCTAGCGTAAATGACGCAGATTCTCCCGTGGAAAGATGAATATGTAGCCGCTTCGCGAGGCAAAATGAAAGAAGCGGTTTAAGCTCAGAACATCCTAGTGGACTTGGATGTAGTTCCAATTTGCCCAAAGACAATCATCGCTTTATTGTGACAATGCCGGAAAGAACCGCAAATTCAAGGGAACCAAGAGCCCACAAGGCGAAACACATTGAAAGGGAAAATACCATCTTATACGAGAAATTGTTAAAGAGAGGAGATATAAAGGTGGCAAAGATCGCGTCGAGGAAGACAACCTAGCGATCCATTCACAAAGGTCCGCCTCGAATACATTCGAGAGACATGTGGAAGGAATGGGTGTCAAGACCGGCCGCTAATCTGCTTTGAGTATAAGTGGGAGACATTATTAGGTTTGTGTAGGTGACATTAGATGTCACGACAGAACTACACGAGACATGATGTAGTATACTTAAAAGCGCACTTTGAGTATAAGTGGGAGATTGTTGGGATTATAATTGAAAGTATGCTTTTACTTTGTATAATCAAACCTAATTTCGGGTCTTATTTATCAAATAAATTATTTATCAATTGATGATTTAAATATCATCGAATGTTACATATATTTAATGCATAAATGTCAAAAAATAGTCGTGTTACATTGTAGTTAATTTAGTGATACCGGATCACGTAAGATTAAATTAATAAATTTTGTAACCAAAAGTACACCATTCACTTACTAGATGGAAAGAACAATCCATCGAAAGGTTGAAGTGTAAGGCTCATATTGGTTTGTCTTGACCAAGAGATTACACACTAGTGCATGTTTAGTGCACCGGAATAGGACCTCTGGGAGGACAAATTCTTGAATCAACTAGGAAGAATAAGACCTCGGGGTTCGTTATTTCTTAATCTTCGTCCCTTAAATAGAATTGCGTGTGGTTAGTAATTATTGCTTTGACTTATTACGGCAGAGAATCAACGAGATTCAATACTTTATATCTTGGGCAATATTATTATTGGTCACACGCGATTACTAAGATTTAATACGGAGAATCGTTGTGCAAGCACGCTTTGTTCGATTTGCCCTTTGGGAGGTTCATAAGTTTTATCATACCAAATCTTGCAAAGGAACTAGTTTCCTGCATGGATAATAATGTTGAACCGCTTCTTTACCAATGATAAAAGATATTAATTAATGGAAAGCTATTTCGATTGTCTTGAATTAATTAATGGGCTAGATAATCTTAAACACGAAATAATAACCGGAGCCATATTAATTGAAGAATATAGGTTAAGATGGATAGTCAATAATAATTATGTAGTGGGATTAATTAATATTTATGGGCTTGAATAATATTGTGGCTCAATATTGATAATTCAAGATCCATTGGAAGGTCCAATCTTAATTCTCCTAAAGTCCCCTCAAGTAGCCCAACATAAAGTCCAATAACCAAAAAAACGTGTTTAAAAATAAAATAAATATTTGTTCTTATTTTTCCTCATTTTTCGAAAATTATGAATAAAAAGGGGAGAAAGATTTTCTTTGAATTTTGTTATGGAATGAAGATATGTATTCTTGAAATACAAGATTATCTCATTAAATTCAAGAAATCTCCCACTTGGTTATTCATATTGGTGCTTGTATGATTTTCGGTGAAGTATTTTGGTATTTAAACGTGTTGAAAATTGCTAGTGTAGAACTCCTACGTGTTGTTTGAAGTGTAGACTCCATGCTCGTATTTTTGTTTTAAAAATTGTACCGTTATGTTTTAAATTTACGCAAATATGTCAAGTTGAAATGTCAAAACTATGCTTGACTAATTTTTTTAAATTTATGCCATTAAGTACTCCGTTGTGTTGAAAATTTATGTTTTAAAACGTCTATGTGCTCTCTATTATGTATAGTCTCGGTATTTAATTTTGGTGTCGTTACGCTACTCGTTTTTACGCTTGAACATTGTCTCTCAAAACTGGAATTTCGGAAAAAACTGCTACTCGAAATTCCTAACTACAACTATAAAAATTCATATCTCGAGTTCTAAAAATCATTTTGAGATGAAACTAACGGCAAGTTAAACTTCATTGAGTGTACTATATTCGTATAAAATTTGGTGATTTTTCATCAAGTAGAATCGAGTTATGATTTCTTCAAAAAGTGTGACGCGTCTTTGGAAAATCCTCGTAATTTTAGTGTGGTGGAGGAGGTAACTTCACTTTCGCTTATAACTTTTTGATAAAACTTCTTTTGAACTGAGACAAAAAGGATTATATTCTCTACACACTGTAATTTGTAAATATAAAATTTTGAGTCATTTCATTTTTTTATATAAAAAAGTTATATACATTATAAAAAAAATGGAAAAAATCGAAAATTTTTTGAACAAAGAGTTGGTCTCAAATACCGACTTTCATTACACTTTTAACCAACTTTCGCTTCATTATTTTCCCACGATTTTTCTTACCAAAAAAGTTTTGATACAAGCTTTAAAAGCCCTAAAGTTTTGTCTCGATCGGATTAAATAATCAACGGAAACAACGGGAAAAAATGGAAGAAAATCACAAAGTTTTGGGACACTAACTTTCCGAAAAATGTCAAAACTAAATACTGAAACTTTTAAAAAACTTATTGGATAGTATTATGATTGTTTGAATAATTTTTCTTTCACGAACCTTATGTGCTTTATATTTTCATTTATGCCTCCAACTTTAAGTCCTTTAAGATCTATTTTCGAGAAATAATTTTAGGACATTCATTAATAAAATTCAATAGCCATTTAAAGTAAAAGTTCGACAAAAACTCACGAGTAAGGAAATTTAAAGAATGGGGTTTAACGTCATCGATAAACTTATGAATAACTTACTTAAATCAAGAGTTGCCCTAATCAAAGCTCCTGGACGATCACCACCACGCATTAAAATCTCAAACCGGTTTCAAGTTTGTAACTTTTATTAAAAGTTAACAAGGTGAGTGTCATTACTGCATTACCTTGAATGTTATATGGACTATTGGTGTATTCCAAACTAAACTAAACAAATACAAATCTAAAACTAAGAACACAAGAAAAAAATTAATAAAATACACAAGCTTATGAATGATATGATTATTGGGGTTATATTGGAAAGTATGCTTTTACTTTGTATAACCAAACTGAATTTCAGTCTTATTTACTGAAATAAATTATTTATCACTGATGTTTTAAATATCATTGAATGTTACATATATTTACTTGCATAAGCGCTCAATAAATAGTAAGTGTTACATTGTAGTTAATTTAGTGATACCGATCACGTAAGATTAAATTAATAGTTCCTTGTAACCAAAAAGTACACCATTCACGACCTAGATGGAAATGAACAATCCATCGTGAAAGGTTGAAGTGTAAGGCTCAGATTGGGCATGTCTTGACCAAGAGATTACACTCAGGCATGATCGATGACCTATAGGACCTACAAGAGGACAAATTCTTCAAAGACTCTAACTAGGAAGAATTAGACCTCGAAGTGGTTAGTTATTTCTTAATCTTAGATCCCTTAAATAGGATCGCATGTGGTTAGTAATTATTGCTTTGACTTATTACGGGTAAGAATCAACAGATTCAATACTTTATATCTTGGGCAATATTATTGGTCACATCGATTGCTAAGATTTAATCTGAAGAATCGTGTGCAATCACGCTTTGTTCGATTTGCCCCTGGGAGGTTCATAAGATTTATCATACCAAATCTTGCAAGTGGAACTAGTTTTCTGTAGGGATAATAATGTTGAACCGTTCATTAACCAAGGACAAAAAGATATTAATTAATGGAAAGCTATTTCAATGGCTTGAATTAATTAATGGACTAGATAATCTTAAACACGGAAAAAAATAATAACAAGAGCCATATTAACAAAGAATATGAGTTAAGATGGATAGTCAATATTAATTATGTAGTGAGATTAATTAATATTTATGGGCTTGAATAATATTTTGGCTCAATATTGATAATTCAAGATCCATTGGAAGGTCCAATCTTAATTCTCCTAAAGGCCCTCAAGTAGCCCCAAACATAAAGTCCAATAACCTAAAAAAAGGTGTTTAAAAATAAAATAAATTTTGTTGCCTAATTTTCCTATTTTTCAAAATAATAAATAAAAGAGGAGAAAGTTTTTTCTTTGAATTTTGTTAATGAAGATAAGTATTCTTGAATACAAGATTATCTCATTAAATTCAAGAAATCTCCCACTTGGTTATTTATTTTGATATTTTCGAAAATTTTGAAAGAATAAGGAAAGAAAGATTTTCTTGATTTTCTTGAAAAGATATTATGGAAGATATGTATTATTGCAATACAAGTATATCTCATAAATTCAAGAAGATCCAAATCTTGGAATCTTTATCCTTGTTTTTTAAAAAATAACCATAACAAGAGAAGGTGAGATTTTTATGGAATATTTTAATTATGGAGAAAAGAATATATGAGATATATTCAAGATTTCTTGGAGATCAAGAAAAAGATTTTTCCTCCCTATTCCATGATAAAAAAAAAAAAAAGCAGCCACCACCTAATCTATTAATGGGGATGATTTCTTCATCCCCAATGAACAATTCCATGTGTTGAAAAAATTAGAAATCCACAAAGGTGGTGCAACAAATAATTTATTTTCCTTTTTGTTAATTGTTCATGAGTTTCCTTCCAATCGGATTGACGAGCAAGGGCTAGGGAATACTTGGGAAGGCTTTTTTGGTGTGTTCTTATCAACCGAGTCCATTGTCATTCCAAACATGTTAGTTCAGGTAATCCCGTAGCAATTCCACATGCGTAGGATTTATGTGAAATGTTTATATGCATGATTTGTTGTTGAATTATTATTTGAATTAATATAGGATTAATTCATGCTAGTAATAATTGTTAGAATTAAATTTGTATTTAAATATTCATCCCTAATAGATCCCACAATTAATTCCCCCACAATGATATGTATCTTACGAGATACATAATATGCGATTTCACGAAGGAGGTGGGAAGATGCAAGAGGGGATTGCACGTGGTAGCTGTTACCAGTGTCCCACATAATAATTATCATGCGATGTAGATTGGAAGCGACAAGGGGATTGCATGTGGTTAAGCAAATCAAGTGTCTCAAAAATGAATTTAAATGATCCAAATAAATGTTTATGATCAAATGATCACTACAAAAAACATTGGTTTAAAGAGGAAAATTAACGAGGGCAAGAGAACCTTTGGAATTTAATGAGAGATTTAACGAGGGATAAGATGAACGAGGGTTTTAACGAGGGTATCGCCCTCATCACATTTAACGAGGGCAAATACCCTCGAAGCGCCAAGATAATCAATTCGAGGGCTACCGCCCTCGGCATTTTCAACGGCACCAATCGGGGCCACCGGGCCGCCGCCCGCCCTCGCCAACCTGAGCCCTGACACGCGCCTGCCCGAGGTTCATTTACCGAGGGCAACCACCCTCTTTAATGCCCTCGTCTGCCTATAAATACATCCCCCACCCCAAATTCATCCCATTTTCAAGATCATCCCAATTTCCTTTCCTTCCAGCAGACGAAATCGGCCGAGAGCATTTTCAAGGTTAGTTTTTTTTTTTTTTTTGTTGTTTATTATATAAGTATTAGTTGTTTATTGTTTAATATTAGTTGTTTAATTATTTAGAATTAGTTGTTTTAATATTGTTTAGTATTAATTAATATTTAATTGTTTTAGTATTGTGCCATGTGAATTAGTTGCTTAATTTTTTATTTAATTTAATTTTGTTTGATAGTTGTATATTTTAGCTTAATTTTGTATATGTTATTTTAGTGTATATATTGTTTGTAGTATATATTTTAGCTTTTAAGTTTTAGCTAATACATTTATATTAGTATTATTATGCTTAGTTTAGTATTAGTTTAATTTATTTTATTTGTGTATATATAGTATTAATTAGTTGTTTAATTAATTAGTATTATTTAATATATTAATTACGTTGGATGTTGGAGTGGAGGATCGATGTTGATGAATATTTGTTGGTTATTGCTTGTTGTAGAACATATGCGTTCCGACTTGATTGATTTTAATTGATTAAGTCGGAAATGGATCTATCACGAAGATCTTGATTAATTGGGAATACGATAAAATAAACGAAACTTCGCCAAAAATTTTTAGGAAATATTAATTATTAGTTATTAATTAGGCTTTTGAATGCTAATTAATTCATAAATATTTTTAAATAGATAATTGATATGGATTATTCCATCCGTTTACGTTGGATGTATGGTCCTAGATCGATTAATGGCAATATATCTCCCGAATTCTATAATGGACTCAAATCTTTTATAGATTTAAGAACTAGTAATGGGATGATTCAGGGCAAGATTAGGTGTCCCTGCAATAAATTTCGATGTCGGAACAATAATACGTATCATGACCCTGATGAGGTGAGAGTACATTTGTATAGAAATGGGTTCATGCCCAATTATTGCAATTGGATTTTTCACGGTGAGGAAATGTGGGGTCATGAATACGATCATCCGTCTGCTTCGACTTCACACGGGCTGGTTGACGAGAATTTTGCATCTAGCTCGTACCACAATATGATGACGGACTTAACCTCTGGTCCCCACTTAAATGTGGATGAGGAGGCCCCTAATGAGGAACCTCCTATAATGAGCATGCTGCACATTTTTATAACATGCTTCGTGCAGCGAATCAGGATATAATGCCTGGTTGCGAATCACACTCCAAATGTCATCTGATGCCCCCGTCTTGAACATTAAAACTAAAAACAGACTGTCTAAAAGGGGCTATAATCAAATGGTTGATGCGATTCGCGTTCTTTGTCCGAATAGTCTGGTGCCCAAGAAATTTTCTGATAGCAAACAGCTGATGAGTGAGATGGGTCTTCCAGTGGAGAGGATGCATTGTTGTGCGCAGAATTGCATGTTATATTGGGATGCAGACGGAGAACTTGAAAGATGTAAGTTTTGCAATCGGCCACGGTTCAAAACTGCTAGACGTGACTTGAATGGGCGATTGAAAAAGAACCGTCCTTTTAAGGAGATGTTCTATTTTCCCATCATCCCTCGTCTGCAAAGGTTGTATCAGTCTAATGCTACTGCGAAGGATATGACATGGCATGCACGTTGCTCGAACGACCACTCCGGTGTCATGCGTCACCCTGCAGACTCACAGGCTTGGAAACACTTGGACCAGTCGCATCCTGATTTTGCTTCAGAAATTCGGAACGTGAGGTTGGGCTTGAGCACTGACGGTTTCCAACCGTTTGGGGCGCATGGAAAACAATATTCATCATGGCCAGTGATAGTGGCACCGTACAATCTACCCCCGTGGTTGTGCATGAAGGATCAATTCATGTTTCTTATGGTTTTAGTGCCCGGTCCAAAGAATCCAAAAGATAAATTGGACGTATTTTTGCAACCACTGATCCGTGATTTGATGTTTTTATGGGAACATGGAGTGGTAACGTACGATGTTGCTACAAAGCAGAATTTTATGATGCGGGCTGCACTAATCTGGACCATCAGTGACTTTCCAGCTTACTCGATGTTGTCTGGATGGAGCACAGCTGGAAGACTTGCTTGTCCACACTGTGCAGATTACACTGATGCTTTCAGTCTGCGGCATAGTCGCAAGCAGTCGTGGTTTGACAACCATCGTAAGTTCTTAGGTAGACGTCATCCATACCGAAGGAACAAGACTGCATTCAAAAAGAATGTAGTAGTTGATGATGATCCACCTCCCATCTTGACAGGTGATCAGATCCTCCAGCAAATTGATTGGATTGGCTTGAAGAAAGTAACAGAGTTGGGTGCTGATGATCACAACAAAGGTTTACAATGTGGTTGGAAGAAGAAAAGTGTTTTCTGAATTTGTCGTATTGAAGCTCGTTGTTGATCCGACACAATTTGGATGTGATGCACATCGAAAAAAATGTGTTTGATAATTTGTTCTACACGGTGATGAATGTCGAAGGGAAAACAAAGAACACAACGAAATCGAGTGTAGCTTTACTTTCACATGCAGTATCTAAAAAATTTACTAATCAGAACAAGTCTACCGCAACAGGTAATTAAAAAAAGGTTGAGTGAATCACTCTTATTAGGTGCAAAGAAATTTTTATAATTATTAATAGATATAAAGGTGTTCCAAAAAAATTAATACACCCTTCTAAAATCCAAATTTTTTTTTTTGAAAAAGTGAATGGCTGAGTGTGAGGGAGAGAGAAAGATATGGTAATTGATGTGCGGGTGTTGGGAGAGTATTGTGGGTATTTCACATAAAATTTGCACCTAGTAGAAATTAGGAAATATTATTAGATCTAGAAGTGATACCATACGTATTTTTACATTTAGGAGTTCTAATAAATAGAGAAAGATATGTACTATATATCACATTATTTAAAATAATGCACGGTACCTACAGTACAAATAACCAAAGATGAAAAACCTCATAGTCATAGGGAGACATGAGAACAAAAGATCGATGACAAATAATGGCGTTCTATGAGTATGACCATTGAGTGCTATAATATAGAAAAAGAAAATTGTAATTAATATGAGTTTTACAGTTTTAAGCCGGTTTCAACCTCCAACAATTACCAGAAAAAAAAAAAGTTTTTTGGTCCCATAACTTATCTCTTTTGTCCAATTTTAAATCCCCAAACTATTTAATTGTCAAATTTTAGTCCCATAACTAAATTGATTGTCCAATTTTGGTCCTATTTTTGCCGAAAAAATCACGAGTAATGCCATTTTGATGACGATGTAAGTCACGCGGTTGATAAAATTTGGGGGTTCTCTATACCCTCGATGACATGAACGCCGACTATTTATTTCTTTTTTTATTTGTTTACGTTTTTCAATCAATTAAACTACACATGTGTAAATAATTCAATAAATTCTAATCAAAACTAAAATTTAAAATCTGTAAATGTAAGAACAACTAAATTTTATCGGCACGTGACTTGCATGAGATCGAAAATGACATTTTTTCCAAATTTTCGGTGAAAATGAGACCAAAATTGAACAATCCATTTAGTTATGGGACTAAAATTGGACATTAAATTTTTTTGACAAAAATGGACAATCATGATAAGTTATGGGACAAAAAAAAGTTCTTTTCTCACAATTACCCCTACAAGAAATATATGTAAGTTAATAAATAAATCACACAGGACAATTACATGGTTCACTAACAACGTGTAATATCAGTCAAGAACATCGATCTTGATGGTGCAACTAAGCAATAATCGCCGCAAAATAGAGTGACCTCAATCGACTTGCAACGACACCTCGTCTTTATCTTATCTTTGATCCGGCCAAGGCATTTCATCTTCGAATGGTCCTTTTTAGTAGTGAAAGTGTAGCTTCTCAAATACAACTGTCTGCTTGCAAAACCCCCCTTCTCCAACAACGCCTCCCGGTCCCGGTCGCGGCCGCTCCGCCCATCTCCGCCGTGGAGGATGATTGACTCGATGAACTCAGCCTCGGACTCCGGCCACTTAAAACACGAGGAAAACTTGAAAGACGTGGGAAAATGGCCGCCGTTGGAATCCATCCTTCTTGATCGATACGTAATTAATTAATTTTTGTATACTAAGATATATGTCATGTATGAATATATATATATATATATATCAGGACGTATAGTCCAGATTAGTCCAAGAAGTTTAAGTGATACTATTGTTTATTTTTTTGGTTTAGGATTCGAGATCCTTTCTGTTACGTACATGTACAGTACAAAGATTGTGTTAACCGTTCTCCAAAATCTAAAATTAATGTGTTGCAAAAGACTTTGGATTTGGTAATTTTTACTAGACTTGACTTATTATTGATCTACGGATCTCAAAGATAAGATAACAAACAACTCGACTTAATTAAATGTGAATTAAGGAGATATAATAAAATCTATTATCAGTGAAAGATTTACGAATCTAAGATCATATATTTATATATAATATATAAATATGTCTTGCATTATCAAATCGAAAATTACAATTCGAAAGATATGATATGTTAATCACGTAAATTGCAAAGAAAAAGAGCATAAAGAATTATAAAAAATAGGAGGATATATATCTATAACGTTAACTCAAAATATCATGATTAATTAATAAAGAAATATTTTTTCAAAAAGCTGGTAAAAGATCCCATATAAAAATAAATAAATAAAATCATACATTGCCTGGTACACATTGTAAAATATTTAGTTAGTTGACACTGTCAAACATACTCTCCAACTTTTCCATAAATTAATATCCTTATATAGTTAATTACTATTAATTCAACTAGTAATCGAACCCGTGCATCGCTATAGTTGAACATTTGTTTTAATAGTGAGTAATTCGATTTTTGCAAAAAAAATTAAGAATAACGTTTTACCTAATTCATATTTAATACGTAAATTTAAATTAAATTCATTCGTTAAGTATTGAAAATATCGAAACACGCCGAAATGTAAGTGAAAGGAGATAGCAGTTATGGGTTCATGAAAAAAACGTAGTATCAAAACAACCGAAATTTTAAATGACTACAGATTTCGAAAAACTTTCTGAAAACTATATTTTTTGTTTGTTTGACTGTTTTTTCATCATTGCGGCACCAAAATCTTCAAGCTCTTGCATTGGTGACTCTAGAAACTGTCACGTAGAACTGACCGTGACTGAAAATTGATTTCTTCAAAAATATGTCAACATTTGAAAGTGAATATAATTATTTTTTTCTTTTTTTTTGGTTGAGTGAATCTATATGAAATAGAAAAATTATCAAATTTAGTAAATCTTTTATTAAAATATATTTGTATTCCTATTGAACTATTTACTTCATTAAATTTAAGAGGGTGTATTCAATTGGGATTCTATTTGATTTTTTTTGACTTTAAAAAAGTTCAGGATTTAAAAATCCATAAACCCATGCCAGAGTTTGGTGACTTTTTTATTGATTTACATGGATTTTCATATACTTGACAGGATTGCGGAATACACTTTTTTATTGATTTACATGGATTTCCATAAACTCCGGCGCTGGAACTATTGATGCAAATGTATATGGAACACACTTGTATATAAAAAAAAAAGTTATCCAAATTGTTTAGAAAAATACCAAAAATATATTAGTTCTAAAAAAACATTATTATTCATCATTATTATTCTCATCTTCATTTTCATCACCATTATATCTCTTACTATTTCCCACATAGCATTAGCAATACTCGCTTCTCCATGCATTAGATTCCGTTCTTTGTTGTAGTTTGCTTTGAGAATGCAATTCCGTTCTTTGTTGTAGCTAGCTTCCGTACTTGTTTAAATGAAAAATATTATTTGTTTAAATAGAAAAATATTACTTATTTAAATAGAAAAGTATTACTGTTTTAAAAGAAAAAATATTACTTGTTTAAAAGAAAGGTATAACTTGTTTAGATGATAAGTATAACTTGTTTAAATAGAAAAATATTACTTGTTTTAAATGAAAAGTAATATTTGTTTAAGTAGAAAAAATATTACTTGTTTAAATAGAAAAGTATTACTTGTTTAAAAGAAAAGTATAACTTGTTTAGATGAAAAGTATAACTTATTGAAATAGAAAAGTATTACTTGTTTAACTGAAAAGTATTACTTATTTAAATGAAAAGTATTACTTGTTTAAATAGAAAAGTATTACTTGTTTAAATAGAAAAGTATTGCTTGTTTAAAAGAAAAAGTATTACTTGTTTAAAAGAAAAATATAACTTGTTTAGATGAAAAGTATAACTTGTTTAAATAGAAAAGTATTACTTGTTTAAATGAAAAGTATTATTTGTTTAAATAGAAAAATATTACTTTTTTAGATAGAAAAGTATTATTTTGTTTAAATAGAAAAATATTACTTGTTTAAAAGAAAGTATAACTTGTTTAGATGAAAAGTATAAATTGTTTAAATAGAAAAGTATTACTTGTTTAAAAGAAAATAATAACTTGTTTAGATGAAAAGTATAAATTGTTTAAATAGAAAAGTATTACTTGTATAAATGAAAAGTATTACGAAGGTTTTTTTTTTCTTGACCTTTAAGTCTTGAGTCCTCTCGAGAGAATACGTTGAAATCTCCGGTTTGTTAGAAGAGATTTTGGAGAGTGAAAATGTATTCATATTTTTTGAAGAGAATTAAAGAAAATCCATAGAGTATTAAAATCGATGGATTGTCGAATACATAAAAGATTTTTAAGACTTTTTAAAATCAGTATTGAATCGCCTCGAGAATTTTAAAGACTTTTTGAAAATCCTGGATTGAATACCCTCAAACTTTAAAAAGTCTAAAAAATTCCTACAAACTCACAAACCAATACACTCCCTTAGTCTTTTTCCATATCAATTTTGTTGGAAAAGAAAATATGGTGAACGAAAAGTATGAAAAACCCCTCTAATGTAGTTATTGTTGCATGTGGAGCTAAACATATCTTCTTTTTTTTTCTGTTTTGTCTAGGGAATAATTCTCAATCGTGGTTTTCGAGAACCTCAATACTTTCAACTATAATTGAGACGACATATAATTTATTTATTTTTTGACAGGGAGACGACATATAATTAAATAGTCATTAATGTGACGTTAGTTACATAGAGTATGTGTATATAGATAGAAAGAAAAAAAAATCTGAGTCATGATATCAGTGTAAACTTATGTAATATATTTCAATAGAATATAGATACATGGAATATAAAGATATATCTAACCTCAAAATACAATATTTTGAACAATACTTATTATACAAATTCTTAACTTTATAGGACGAATACTACTTTCAGTTTATTTCAGCACTCAACATATTTGGTGCAATTATAAATTAATTGATAGCATAAGAAAGATAATAAATATTTGATAAAATATTAGTAACATTATTGCAGGAAAATTAAAAAAAAAAATTGGTTCATAACAAAAGGAAATAAAAGCCATAAATTAATATTGAACTATTCTTTCTCAATCTTGATTTTAGTCATCCTTTTCTTTTTTTGGATTTAAACTTATCATATCATTTCAAGATAGTGGTCTCTTAGAATTTTCTTCATTTGTTATATCAATGAGGTCGAGATCTGGATCTTCTGATTGAATTAGAGTGTTTTGTTCAATTGAAGAGTTGACGGTCTCGTCGATGGAATCATCCTACACGAAAAAAAATTATAATTACTTATTTATAATAATAACTTTAGAATGAAAATATTCTAACAGTAGAAAGACTTACTTGAGTATTACGAAAATTTATAGAATACGTAGAGATGATTTTCTCACCCGTATTAATTTTAATAACACTGAAAGTGTTATTAGAATTATGTCATCTTTAACGTCAATTTTGAACATCAACTCGTTTTCAATAATATCTTGCAGCTCTTCCCTATACCACCCCCTTTAATCTGTATAATTATTTAGATCATATTTTTTAATCGAAGACTCTGATATATTAGTCCATGGATTTTCATATGTGAAATATGGACTCAATCTAGTTAAATACACAAATATTAATAAAAGGTAATCAATGGTATATAAGGAAAAAAAATGATATTGTAAAAATAACAAAAATATTCAAGTGTAATATTAGGAATAACTTACCTTGCTTTAAAATCTTGTATTTCCTTTACGTCCAAATAATGAATGATTTTTTAGGGATTAAATGCACTGCTGACTGATATGGTATTTCACAATAGATGTTTGAATTAGAAATACATATATTTGTACGTACTAATACAATTATTTAGAGGCATCAATTTAAAAGAAAACATAATATATAAATTATACCACCAAAAAGCTTCGGGGGAAACATTTATAAAATTATCACGGGAGCCTCTTCACCTTTTTCTTTCTTCATTTTAAATATTTCATCTATGAATTCTTCCCATAATGTAACTGTCATAAGATTACTCCTACATATTTAAAAGAAAAAAAAAGTTATATATACATGTTTTGGAATCTAAAAATAAACGTATTTCATATATAAATTTATGAATAAGTAATAAGTAAATAATATGTACTCTGTATCCTCTAAAGTTAACTCCATCATACTCACTTTTTACTAATTGCCCTAATGGACTTAAGTGACACTTTGCCAAGATTTCGACAATGATTCCAATAATATCTGTAAAAAAAAAGTAGATATATATACACACATATATTCAAAGGAATTACACACATTTTTTTTTTTAAATTATCAATTAATTGGGTATCATCCAATGAAGTTGCAAAAATCAAGTCAATATAGCTCTTGAAGTTGTACATATTACGCAAGAAATTTGAATCGAAGAACTCTGTTACGCGTGTGCTAGAGATAAATAGAATCTTTTTTTTTGTTCGTGCTAGTCCTATATATATTGTTATCTTCTATAACAACAAAGTTACGAATGATGTATAATCGATCCTCAAAATTTTTTTCTTGTTGATCTAAACCTCTTTGTGCCTTATTGTTGCATGAATTTGGTCGTTCTTTAATCAAAGAAGGTCAATATTAACCATAGAGGAAAAATAAATATATAAGTATTATAAAATATGAAATGTTGTGCTTTTAATGTACCTCGATGTCATGAAAAACACATTCGAGATTCATTGTCTTGTTATTATGATAATGAGCACTTGTTTCATACGCTCGAACATAACACAACTTCATACACCATCCCGTTTTCTTGGAATCAATTTCTTTGATTAGAGAAAAGTTTGTAGACATTTTGATAATCCACTTGAAACAACTCTACAAATAACAAAAGATAATCATGATGTATATCCAAACTTTCACTCACTATTTTCGCTCCACAATTTGCCAACCAAAAAATCACTCATTAAGGACACACAATAAACCTACAATGCTACAAATCATTTCAGAATTATCAGTGGCAAGTGTTGAGGGAAATTAAATAAATAGATTATTCCCGACCCTCTCTACAAGCTCGAACTTTTAGATGAGACGGAATTCTCTCATGGTATCAGAGCCCAGGTTGTGGGTTCGATTCCCGTGGAAACACTCCACTCATTTAAATTGTCCACTCTGTTGGGCCTCCTCTCCAGAGAGCAGAGGCAATGACTCGGCCCACGAGTGAGGGGGGGTGTTGAGGGAAATTAAATAAATAGATTATTCTCGACCCTCTCTACAAGCTCGAACTTTTAGATGAGACAGAATTCTCTCAGCAAGATTCACCCATTCCAGAATTATATTATAAGAAAAACCCATTTTAGAGAAACAATAAGTTCAATGGTGCAATTATGCACCATTCAGCTTCTAGCAACGCAGATCTACATCAAGCCAGAACTTAATACTTGAACATCAATTATTAAAATAGATCAAAAAAGAAAACCTTGTTACCAGAATTAAATCCCATTAGATCCCAACAGAAAACAATCAAACTTCAAAATAGATAAAATCACAAGTAAACAACGCCCCACGAAATTAAAACAACCAAAGTAGAATTCAACCCAAAGAAATTAAAAAAATACAAGAAAGAAAGACTTTCCGTTTATTATATAGAGGTTGAAAGGAATTGAGATCATGTAAAGATACATTGCTAGAAAGATTTTGCAGATAAATTCATATCCCTCAAATATATCGTCTCTTAGTAATTAATCTTGTAAAGAAGGAAATATATACATGAAAATATATACATATGTATTCTGCTGAATATATGATATTTACTAAATCTTGTAAAGAAGGAAATATATACTTGAAAAACGTTTTTTTTAATTGAGTTATTTAATTATTATGGTTTTGTAGAGGATAAAAGAGTCATAAGTGTTTTTCGCCCACAAATATCAAATATGTAAGTTGGACTCGAAAACTCGAGTTGAAATCCATGTATGGAAATCACCATACAACCATAAATTAATAGTTTTAAATTTTTTTCTAAAAGAAAAGTAGAAAATCGTAAATTCGTAAAGTAAAATCGGCATATTCAATATGTAGAATTCTCAATCCTTCAAAAATTCACATCAAATACAAAATCATCAACAAACATATTTTTTAATAAAACTCTCAAATCAAATAAGTTCTAACAAACAAATAGACGAAAAACAAATCGTTGATCATAAGAAACAATACAGATATTAATTTAATGACCTAGCAAGAAACACTCACATGTATAGATGACAAAAAATTCTAATTCTAATAAAAAAAAATACAAATATGAAAAATAATAAATATTAAATTAAGCTTAGAAATTCTGATAAAAAAAGTATCAAGTGTGGTGTGAATTTCTGGCTTGAAGCTTCTAACGTGATGAAAGTAGAATGCTCGATGTTTGTAATAATAAATTTGAAAAAAAACTAATGTAAGATTTTCAAATCTTGAAACAATATATCACAAGATCACGAAATGTCATACCTAATTATTTTGGAAACAATATGCTTATCTTTATGCACTTCAAATCTCAAAACAATATATTAGAAGATCACGAATTGTCAAATATATACATGGGAAACGATTTTTTTAATATATTAAAATATTTTATTTCAATTTTTTTACATAAATATTTTCGATAAGATTCTCTACTATTTTTTTAATATATTAATTCCCGATTTAGCAATATTTTTTTGCGGGAAAATCTAATGGTTTCTAAATTTGGGGCGGTTTCTGCTTTTATATATATATATATATATATATATATATTACTATTAATTATTAATAATCCTTTCAAAAAAAAAATAGTAACATTTGTCATAATTTAAAATTTTAATAATATCTTCTTATAATTAATTATTTATTTCCTCCATTCTAATTTTTATTGGCAATTCAAAATGATATACAAGAATTTTGATGAGAAAATTGTTTATTATTATTAAAAGTGGTAATTGAAGTTGCTTTTTGTTGAATGGGGTTTGATCCTTTTTAGAGAATGAATCATAAGGTAGATATTTCTGTGTGTAATTATTTGTGTATAATGAGATGTAATTTATATGGCAAAGTATAGTGTGAGCAAGTTTCACGGTGAAATTGGTTAAGGTGTCTGACTTATATTACTAAAGAGTGTGACTTTTTACTGTAAATTGTGTGACTTTTTACTGTACAGAGTATTACTCATAAAAGTGACGTGTGTGACTTATATTATTGCAAAGATTGTCGTAGTGATAATTGAAGGGTGTGACTTATATTACTAAAGAGTATGTCTGTAAAAAAAAAAAAGTTTCATGGTGAACAAGTTTCACAGCATACCAACTCAATTTATATATGTATGTAAAGTTATTTTTTGTCATTTATGGAATGAAAATAAAATAAAATAAAACATCCATTTATAAATTTTGAGCCATAAAAAGCAAGACCTGCGATAGTGTAATATTTATCATAAATTATATCATAAAGATTTAAAAGGAAATATATTGTTAGTTGACATGGTCATACACTTTTTCAAAAGTCATTATCTTTTCATAATCAATATTTTTATAATCATTTATTTGTTAATACTGGTAACTGAACATATATGATGCATAACTATAGTTACACAATTAATTTAAAAGTCATAATAATATAGATTTCATAAAAAAAAAATTATAATGACAATGTGTAAGAAATATTTGTAACAACTCCGAATTCATAATTCATATTAAATGTGCAATAAAATAAACAAAGTTTAAAAGGACTTTAGATTTCGAAACATCTCCCTAATAATCACATTTTTTGTCATTGTCACTGATCGTTCATCATCGCCCAAAAAAAAAAAAAAAATTCAAACAATTGTAATTGGTGACTATAGGATCAGCCATGTACAAGTACAACTGACCATTACTGAGACCTTCTTTAAGAATATGTCAACATTAACAAGTGATTGGGAAAAAAAGAAAAGATGGAGTAAACATTCTCAGAAACAAAAATTAGGTTTAGGTGCGATTCAAGAACACAAAACCCCGAAATCCACCGGTTTTTATAAATTGTCGAAAGGCAAAAATTGTTGAAGAACAATAGTTGTCCAGGCGCGACTTGATAGATACATGAGTTATCTAACCCATAAATTTAAGAAATCAAGATATGTATTTTATTTAATTGTCAGGTGTATAAAATTATGTCAACTCAGCGCCTAAAACACGTGCATCTCTGAGATTCTAAATTTAAAATGGGATGTGGCAGGCATGAATCAACGACGCCTTTTTGTTATTTTCTGCAAAATGGGATAAAAAATTGAGCAATTAAAGTAGTTATGGAACTATATTATTTTAATTATAGTTATGAGACGAAAATAAATATTTTAGGAAGGGAAAAATTGATGGATTCAAGGACTAAGAAAAAATTATAAACGGGAAAATATATAAGATTGAATAGTTTTACTCCTCCGTCCCAATCTTGTTGAGATTGTGACTTGCTCATAAGGATTTAGTGGAATAGTGATAAAGTGGTTAAGTATGAAGAGTTGTTTATTAGTATTTTATATGATAAAGTGATAAAAAGTGATGGGTAATTGGGGGTAGAAAGTGTTGTTTATTAATATTTTATGTGATAAAGTGATAAAGTAATAAAGTGTGTAAGTAATTTTATCATAAAGATTGGGACAAAAAAAAATGGGTACTTTTACCATTGTTGTAGCCATAATAATCGGCCAGCGACCGCGATGGTGAATATTGATGACGTGGCAACCATGGTCTAGCGAAGAAAGTACAAGGAGTCGAGGTTGGCCCCGAGGAAGAAGATGAGTCGAGCTCGGTGGGCGAAAGCTCCTCGAGGTCGACCAAAGAAGGATAAAGACGAGTCTAGCTGGCCCTAATCGGGCGACCTCCCTCGAGGTCATTCCGTGGCCGAGGCGGCAGTGTGTCAAAACGAAGACAAGCAAGGAAATTAGATCAAGATAGAGATTCCGGTGTTTATTATGGAAATAGAAGATCTTACACATCTATTGAAGATCCCAAGATTTAGTGTATCTTGTATTTTTCCTTATTTAGAAGGCCCATTATGTGACCCGTTAGGGTTTTCATCTTTTTCTAGAAATGTTATAAATAGTGACAAACCCCAAAGAAAAAAGGAGATGAAAATACATAGGAAGAAGATAGTAAAATATCCCTACGCAGATGCCCCCAGACGTAGTCCTTTCGGACGAACTGGGTCAACAAATTCATAAATTCATTGTTCTTTGCGTTTTTCATTCATTATTCATTCACGATTCATATATTACTTGTTTGTGGCTCTAGATGTAAAATTTAGGTGACAAAAATTGGCGCCGTCTGTGGGAAACATCTAACTAATTTTCACCAATGTTAGATTAGGACCCAAAAACAAGAGATCAAACGACGATAACACTCACTGTTAAATCGCTCATCGATAATCCAAAAGAAACAAAATCTGGATGAAACACTCACTGTTCATCCGAAATTCTACCCAGACTTAGCAAAAAAACTCACTGTTCACACGTCCTTGGGGCTTATCACCACCAGCAGTTACAAGTCACTCAATCAAACACTGCATAACCTACCCAAATTGAGAACCTTTTCGTAAAAAATCTAAAACCCAAACCGAAATTCCTAATCCTCTGATTCGGGCTCCACCCGGCCCGTACGGAACGAGCGGTTCGGCTGAGTCCGCTGCTTCAAGCCCACCGAGCCGCCGCCTCTGCAAAATCGCCCCCATCGCGCCATCGATTCATCACCGGTGGCCTAGAAATTGATTCAAATCCGGAGCCGCTGCTTTCTCCCACTCAGGCCAGGGCGCCCCGTCGCACGATCCACCTCTATCAAAGCTTCGAGCAGTTCGGGCAGATCAGAACGAGCCCCCAAATCGCCATGTAATGCACGGCGGCGCTAAAACGAGGCCGCTTTGGTTCGCTTGGTACTAGGGAAGAAGCGTGGCTACGTGATTTTCTCGCCGATCGTGAATTTCACAGCGTGATTTAGGGAAGATTAATCAGGCTTGGTTCGCGGATCGCGGATTTACAGCAGTGTGCGGAATCTGTCGCCGAATCAACGCCTAAACCACGTCATTCCTATTATTTCAGTGACTTACAAAAGGCCCAACCGTGTGAGCCTAGACTATGGGCCTCTTTTATTTTGGTCTACTACTAATAAATAAAAAGACTTGGGCTTCATCTGCTTCGGGTTTAACCCAAAATAAGCTCAATCTTTTTATTTAGAAAATAACATAAAAATAGGTTATCCCTTTTAACGGATTACTAGTCCTCTCTTCGGGTTTAATATATTATTTAAATAGTATCTCCGTTTTTGTGCTATCGAATATTTCGATATTTAACGGATTATTTACTTTTTTGAGAAAAACGCAAATTGACTTTCCTTGAAAAAAAATTGCGTCTTGTATTGCCTCGTTAAGCAACTCAAAAAAAATCTACTAGGCAATTTTTTAATTTCACTCAAATCTGGTTTATTCCATTTACTTCCTTTTAATATAGGTTACGATGTTCACACTTCCATATATATTAAAAGGTGGAGGCATATGTGCTCATATCTCGAGCTATTCGAGTTAATTTCAGAACACTAGCTGACGTTAGAAACTCAACCTAGCATGTTTAAATTTGGAGGTTTAATTAAAACAAACTTCAAATCCTTACTTTTCACTAATAATATAAATCCTCAAAAAGGGACTATCACAAATTCCATCTACGAGCACTCAAAAGTCTCATACAGATGAAACAGACTTATAATTCGACTTCAAGCTTACATCTTATCAAGCGATTAAGGAAAATACTCAAATTCAAAAAATCGTGGTCTCAAACCAGAAGACCTGATAACGTCAAAATCACGAAGTCGCGGTCTTAAACAAACAAGACCCGACGAACTCAAGTTAACAAGATCCAAAAAATGACCCTGTCAACCCCGACAAGCGCAATGGTCAAATCAGAAGGCAATCAAGTCGCAATTTAAGTAAGACGACAAATAAGTCCTTCAAATCACAAGTCAAAGAGAATTGTAACCTCAATAAAACGACCTCGAAAGATGGTCTTTTCATATCAAATGAATATCTCAATTCAAGCTGACACCGAGTTAGAAAACTTGTTTAAAGTCACATTTCGGAACATCCTCCAACTCACATCGTAGCCATGACTTTTCGAATCCCAAGGTCAATGAGGTCGCACCTAAATGGCCCGATTCTCAGTCACGCGACTTCATAAGGCGACAAAAGAACAAGTTCATTTAAATCGCAATGTCAATAAGGCGATAAGAACATAACTTTCGATTCATAGTCGCGAGGTTATTCGAGTCATTAGCAAACAGTCCGAAATGACTATAAACCTACACAGTCCGTAATGACTATAAACCTATGTGCCAACCCTCGTTTACAATCTTGAAACAACAAATCGCTCTGGTACAGACGATCTAAACAAACGAGAATCAAATCTAGACCCTGGGGCAAGACCCTAGGGATCCCAAATCTTTGCACATCCATGAAAGATATTTTTAAAACAGATATCAAAACCCCATCTGAGGGCAAAACCCCAGAAATCTCCAAGGTTATTTTATACCACAAAAACCAAAATAGATCTTGTTAATAATCTCAAAATTCAAGTCTCCTTTTCAACACTGATAAAAATCAGTTTTACCAAAAACTATCAGAAACATTTTCTGACCTCCTAATAATATCTTTACAAAATTTTCAAGCGTCTTTTAACTTAAATCTCTCTCTCCCAAAGAATTTCCTCAAATGGTCGAACAAACCATGGCATTACCGCCTTCTTGGCGATGACTTTGTCCGCCTTCAAAGGCATCGACCAGCCCACCTTCTCGGCGCTGGCATTCCGCCTTCGTGGCGATGATTTTGTCCGCCTCAAAGGCATCCAAATAAGACGGCAAGAACGTGTTACGTTTTTTATATTTTCTGGATGATCGTAATATGTTTTTTGAGGTTTTTTGGAATAATATTGCTGATAATATAAATTGCTTGAAGAACAAGATATGAAGATTTGAAGATATGAAGAATTAGGGAGAGAGAGAATTAGATAGGAGGAGAAGTAGTTAGAAGAGAGAGAATGATGTAAATTTTCTGATATTCCCATTCATCGGCCAGTGCCGTATTTGTAACTAACATTGGGGTCCACACAACAGTGGATATTCTTTAGGTAATTTAAAAACAAAATCTAAAATAGATAAAGGATATTCTAGATTATTCTAAATGTTTGGGCCCATTTAAAGAAGCCCAAACCTTCCTTCATTCAGATAACCCGTTCGAGATGATTTGGCTCGGGTATAACTTTGAGCTTGATCCTCGCTTCGATAGATTGGCTCGGTGGATCACGAGCCTCGATTTCTCGTTCATATAGATTGGCTCAGGTGGATCCCGAGCCTCGGTTCTTCGTTAGAACTTCTTTTGGCTCGGTGGATCCCGAGCCTCGGTTCTTCGTTAGGTTTCTTTGGCTCGGTGGATCCTGAGCCTCAGGTTCCTCATTCAGGTTTTCTCTTGTGAAGGAAACCCTGATTTTAACTCTCTTTTCGTACCCATTTCTTTACTCTTCATATTTCTCTCTGGTCTCGCAACAATACTCCCTCCAACAAAAGATCCTTGTCCCCAAGGATGGAATGTAGGAAAATTTCGCAGAACAAAGGTGGTATCTTCCCATGAATCGATTTTCCAATCTTGATAACCCAAAAGACACGAACACGATCTTTCTCTTTTACGCTTTCCAGTGTCGAAATCGCCTCGTGACATAGTAAGGTTGGATCGCGAAAAAGGCCGCTCTTATCAACATCCGGAAGACTCGTGAAGTTACATACTTAACCCCCTATGTGTTTCTTGAGTAAAGAAACATGGAAGACGGGGTGAATCTTTGACCCAATTGGTAGATCTAATTTGTATGCCACACTCCCTACCCTTTGCAGGATTGTATAGGGGCCAAAGTACTTTGATGATAACTTCAAATTCTTTCGGTTATTGAATGGAATTCTCCGAAAGGGTTGAAGTTTGAGAAAAAACTTGGTCTCCTACCTCGAAACCCTCTCTTGTTTATCTATTATGCTTGTACCTTCATGCGATTTTGTGCTTTGACTAGATTAGCCTTGACTTGCTATATGATGTGCTGTCTGTGAGTAAGCAGATCTGTAACCTCCTCATTTGTTGAATCCAAATATGGCCCATAAGTGAATCCTGTAGGAGTATACCCGTAGAGAGCCTCAAAAGGTGTCATCCTCGGGCTTGAATGATAATTTGTGTTGTACCCGAGATACATCATGGGTAGCCACTTCAACCCTTTGCTTAGGGTTGTCACTTATTAAACACCTCAAGTACTTTGCTCCAAACATTGATTCACCCTTTTAGTCTGTCCATCGGATTGGGGGTGATAAGATGAACTTAGGTGTAATTGAGTTCCCACCAACTTAAATAGTTCCTTCCAAAAACAACTAGTAAATATTTTGTCCCTATTACTCACTATACTAGCTGGTAACCCATGCAGCTTATAGATAACATCCAAAAACACCTTAGCTAAAGATGTAGCAGTATATGAATGTGATAGGGCTATGAAATGTGAGTATTTAGTGAATCTGTCCACTATTACCCATATCACATTCTTTCCCCAAGAATTAGGAAGCCCCTCTATGAAATCCATAGAGATATGTGACCATGCTTGGTCTGCTATGGGTAAGGGTTGTAGGAGGCCAGGGTATAAACCTGGGCTTGACTTATTTCTGGCACATACTTCACACTTCTTGACCCACATCAACACATCATTTTTCATATTAGGCCAAAAAAATATCCTCTAAAGCCTCTGATAAGTTCCTGTAACCCCAGAATGCCCTCCATAGGGTGTGGAGTGCATTTCAGAAAGGATTAAATCTCTTAATCCACTACTGCTACCCACAACCAGCCTCTTTTTATATCTCAGAATGCCATTAGAGAACTGAAATAAGGGATAAGTATTAGGATCAGTACCTTTGGCTTTGATGATTTTCTTAATGTAACCATCATCAGTGTAACTTAGCAGGACCTGATCCAACCAAGTTGGGACCATTGTAGATATAGCAGAACAACTGTTCTCCTTCCTGGATAATGCATCAGCTGCACTGTTCTCACTCCCCTTTTTATACAAAATCTCATAGTCAAGACCCAAAGAACTTAGTAATCCATCTTTGTTGTAGTGGAGTTACCACCTTACGGTCCGAGAAGGTGTTTCAAAGATTGTTGGTCGGATCTTTATAGTGAATTTACGCCTCGCAAGTAGTGCTTCCACTTCTCAATGGCCATTAGTATCTTGCGAGAACTCCCTCTCATAGACAGAGAGTGCTTGGTTCCTTGGACACAAGGACTTACTCATGTAAGCAATGGGCTTTCCTTCTTGCATGAGAACAACCCCAATTCCCTTCCCACTAGCATCAGTTTCCACCACAAACCTCTTTGTGAAATCGTGTAATCTTGCACAGGGACACTCACCATGGCTTCCTTCAACCGAAAAAGCTAGGTCCTTTCGGGGTTCCATTTGAAACTGTCCTTCTTGAGTAAGGAAGTGAGTGGTTTGCTGATGAAACCATATCCCTTCACAAATTTCCTGTAATACCCTGTTAAGCCCAAGAAACCCCTTAGTTGTTTAATGGTTTGTGGTTTTGGCCATTGAACCGCACACCTCAATCTTTCTGGATCGTTAGCAACTCCATCTTTAGAAATTATGTCGCCCAAATACTCCACACTAGTCAGCCAAAACTACATTTGCTTCTCTTAACAAACAACTTATTGGCCTCAAAAGTTGTAAAAAGCGCTTCCAAGTGAACTAAATGTTGTGTTTCCTCGGTCTTTGTAAATGAGGATATCATCAAAAAGACCAACACAAATTTCCTCAAGTGATCCCCTAACACCGATTCATCGTTGATTGAAATGTAGCAGGTGCATTGCACAACCCAAATGGCATCACTAGGAATTCATAATGACCATTATGGGTCCTGAAAGCAGTCAACTGCCCATGCTTCTTCTTCATTAGGATTTGAAAGTACCCTGACCTCAAATCTATCTTTGAAAAGATCTTAGCACCTTTAAGCTCATCTAGTAACTCATCAATGATAGGAATAGGGTAGTTGTGCTTGATTGTGAGTTCATTAAGGTACCAGAATCCACACATAGCCTCCGGTGCCATCTTTTTTTCTTCACCAAAATCACAATTGAATCAAAAGGGCTCTTCTTGTGTTGAATTACTCTTGTAGTCGACAAATCCTTTACAATCTTCTCAATCTCCTCCTTATGGCTGTGAGAAAGTTCTATATGGATATCTTGATGTTTAGGGATGCTCCTGGTTTGAGTATAATCTGGTGTTCCACCCCGCGGTGGTAATTCTCTTTTCCTCAAATATATCCTTATAAGCTAGTAGTAGCTTATGTAATTGAGATCATCTTCAATTATTGGGTAGGAGGTCTTGATGTAATTAAATACATCTCATTAACTTCCTAAGGGCCTCTGTGTGGATCATCGATCTGATCCCACATCAAAATCAACTTACATTCAAATTTGATGAAGTAAGTGCTTGTAGTTTCACCCTCTTCCCAAGCAAGTTGATGAAAGTCATCTTTTTCATATAGTCAAGCTCAATAGGTGTGCAAAATTTTAACCAATCCCTCCTAGGATCGGATCACAACCCTCATTCTCCAACATCCTCGGTGGGTAGGTGAATTGATGTCCTGCAATGTTCCAAGTGAAATGATTCACTTGTTGTGAGTGACCAACCTTTGCCCATTAAGAACCTTCACCAAATGGGTTTAGCATCACTCAATGGGCATTTGAGCCTTTTAGCAAAGAGCCTTTTTGTATAAAACTCGGGTGCTTACTCCCGAGTCTATGAGAATGTGGAGTTTGTGGTGTTCAAACTCCCAAAAAGCCTCATGGTAGTAACTCCATCTTCACCACTTAGAGCATTTAGTGACATCCGGACCTCTTCCATGATGTCGGCCCAATAAATGTTGACATGTTCCTCCCTTCGGTGGTAGGAGAAGAGAAGGTTTGAGTATCTTCCTCTTCTTTCCCCGAGAATCATGTATGAAATTCTCTGTTTGCATTTGTGCCCATACATAAAAGGTTCATCACAGTTGTAACATAGTCCCTTCTCCTCCTAAATTTACCATCTCTTGTAGGGAGATAAGATTTTGAAAAGTGGTTTCCCTTTCTTGGTAGGGCCCCCCAAAGAGCATCACCCTTCTTCCACTTTGCATAAAATTTTAGTTAGAGTTAGGATTAGGGTTAGGATTAGAAACCCGAATAGGGCTTAAGTTTTTTAGTTAGTCAAAGAAGGCACGATCTTGCTTCTGCCCAATTTAATAGCATGTTGAAGTGTGGTAGGTTCAAACATAACTCTTGTGGCTTTGTAGCTCTTCATTAAGTCCTCCAATGAAACTTGCCACAAAGTAGGTTTACGAGAATACATCCCCAAAGAACTACCAACATCTGTTTCGACTCCTCATACTTATCAACATAATCTTCATAGCTACCGGTTTGTTTGAGTTTGTTAAACTTCGAAAATCATTGTAGAATCCTTAATCTCCTCAAATCTAGTTGAGAGAATAACCAAAAATTGTGCTCAAGTTAATTCCACATTTCTTTTGATTGAAATTAAACCCATAGTCTTTGCTTTTACCCTCAAAATGGATAGTAGCACCCATTGGATCTCAAGATACCCATAACCTAGGTTTAGAGCCATCAAACCTGGGGAATTCGATCTTAAACCAATTGGGTTGTGAAATTGAAAATACCATCGCTTAACCTCCTTGGAGATTCCCGATCTTCGATAGGATGATCCCCACCGCCGCTTCCGTAGTTAGGCCCTCCACCACCGATCCAAAGCTAGGACTCCCCAAAATAGAAAGGCCCTTCATTGTGACCCTTGCCTTTTTCCATATTCAACAAATAGAATCGCATAATCGCAAAGTGTTAGTCATAAGCTCAAATTTCTCTTCCATCTTGGTTGTTAAACCATGCATATTGTCTGTTAGCTTCCCTTCAACTGCTTCCAGCTTCATGGCTTCCGTTTGAATTAATAATTCCAGCTTTCTGTGTGATTCTTGCAGATCTTTGGAGCGCGTTCCCTCGGCCATGATCAAAACTTGGCTCTGGAATACCAAATGTTACGTTTTTTGATATTTTCTGGATGATCGTAATATGTTTTTGAGGTTTTCTGGAATAATATTGCCGATAATATAAATTGCTTGAAGAACAAGATATGAAGATTTGAAGATATGAAGAATTAGGGAGAGAGAGAATTAGATAGGAGGAGAGGTAGTTAGAAGAGAGAGAATGATGTAAATTTTCTGATATTCCCATTCATCGGCCAGTGCCGTATTTGTAACTAACATTGGGGTCCACACAACAGTGGATATTCTTTAGGTAATTTAAAAACAGAATCTAAAATAGATAAAGGATATTCTAGATTATTCTAAATGTTTGGGCCCATTTACGGGAAGCCCAAACCTTCCTTCATTCGAGATAACCCGTTCGAGATGATTTGGCTCGGTATAACCCGAGCCTCGATCTTCGGCCAGATAGATTGGCTCAGGTGGATCCTGAGCCTCAGTTTTCTCGTTTAGATAGATTGGCTCAGGTGGATCCTGAGCCTCAGTTTCTTCGTTCAACTTCTTTGGCTCAGGTGGATCCTGAGCCTCAGTTTCTTCGTTCAGTTTCTTTGGCTCAGGTGGATCTTGAGCCTCAGGTTCCTCATTCGGGTTTCCCTCTTGTGAAGGAAACCCTGATTTTAACTCTCTTTTTCGTACCCATCTCTTTTTTTTACTCTTCATATTTCTCTCTCGGTCTCGCAATGTAATCGTGATGCAATTTTAAAATCGCATAAGGAAATCAAGTCGGCATGCTAAAGGTAGAAAAAGAAATGAGTTTCATTAATTTGGAAGGTCTAAAGGCTAAGTACATAAAGTTGCAAACCGCTTTCCGGCGAAAATGGTCGTCGACGAAATATAAACAAGACTTCGCACAAAAGAGGCTCACCTCGGCACGAGCACAAAAAAAAAATCGTCAAAGAAGCTCACCTCAAAGTAACACGAGCACAAATAAAAAAATCAAATACCTACCAAGTCGCAAAGATGAACCAAAGAAACAAAGCCTCTCGGCAGAGCTCAATCTAAAATAGCAATTTCACATGAACCTCATGACAAACAAGAAAGCACAAGATAGACCCCCGACACAGGGCACGAGGGAGAATCGAGCCCATTAAAAACACATCCAAGTCCGAAGTTGAAGATCCAAACTTGGTATCGGTAGTATTATCATCAAAGTATGAACAATCAAGACCTCATGAAGGCATTCAAAACAAACACCGGGGCAAAAGAATGCATCCTCAAGGGCAAAAATCGAGATAAGTCTTATTTGAACAAAAGATCAAGATCGACCTCCAACAAAGTCAAGTCCGCCTTGGGGGCAATTGTTGTAGCCATAATAATCGCCACCGCATGGCGAATATTGATGACGGGCAACCATGGTCTAGCAAGAAGTACAAGGAGTTAAGGTCGGCCCCGTGAGGCACTGGCAATGATCAGGAAGAAGATGAGTCGAGCTCGCCGGGGCGAGCAGCCTCCCCTGAGGTTTGCCAAAGAAGGATAAAGACAAGTCGAGCTCGCCTAATCGGGCGACCTCGACGCGATGATTCCGTGAAGCGAGGTCGGCGGGTGTGTCAAAAGCGAGAGACAAGCAAGGAAATTGGATCAAGATAGATATTCCGAGTGTTTATTATGGAAATAGAAGATCTTACACATCTATTGAAGATCCGGGCGAAGATTTAGTGTATCTTGTATTTCCCTGTTTAGAAGGCCCATTATGTGGCCCGTTAGGGTTTTCATCTTTGTACCTTGTAAATGTTATAAATAGGGGACAAAATCCAAAGGAAAAAGGGAGACGAAAATACATAGAAAAAGACAATAAAATATCCTGGCTTGGTATGCCCCCGCACGTAGTCATTCCTGACGAACCCAGGTCAACAAATTCTTTGTTCTTTCGTTTTTCCATTCATTATTCATTCATGATTCATATATTACTTGTTTGTGGCCCTAGATGTAAAATCTAGATGACAACAACCATAAAGATTGGGACGGAGGAAGTACTAATTTGGGGCAAAATAGTCTAATTTTGTAGTTCCTTATTTTTTCTCGGGATTAAAATTTTTACAGCCCAATAACTTTGGGCGATTTGAAATAAAGCCTTGTCATCTGAGATTTTGATATCTTCCCTCAGATGTTACCATTTTTTTTGAATTTAGCCCTCAAAATCGGTCAAACAGGTCAGTCAACCGGTAATGATCCACGTGGCATTTAATTTTCAATTTTCATTTATTTTTTGGACGCCACGTGTGTAATTCATATTTTCAATATCCATTTATTTTTAATAAATAAGGGTTTATGGTCGCCGATTTCAGGTCGGTTTTGGGTCGGGTTTAACGGGTCGGGTTCATTACATTTTTTTATTTAATAGCATAACTGGGTCGGGTCCACTCAATATATATCCGACCCGACCCGACCCGACCCAATTCATTTCAACGGCCGCTGGGGGAGAAGGAAACGACGCACGCTGGGGAGAAGAAGAATGTCGTTGCTCTGGCTGGAAAACACCTCTGCAGCGGCGCATCCAATGGTGAAATCCGGGTATGGGATCGTAACCTAATTCATTGTACAACGACGTCGTTTCTGAAAAATCACAGCGCCGTGAAATTGATTATCGTATTAGGCGACAAACTCTTCACGGCGCACAACGATCATAAAATCAGAGTGTGGAAAATCGACCACACCTCCGCGAATTACAAAAAAGCATAAATTAATTACGACTTTGCCCACCGTAAACGATCGGTACTTCAGCCTTTTCTCGGCAAAAAATTACGTCAAAATCCGGCGTAACAGGAAGCGCACGTGGGTGCATCACGTGGATACCATTTTGTCCCCCACGCTATCAAATGATGCCACATCGCTGTACTCTGTTTCGTGGGACAGATCGCTCAAGGTGTGGAGAATTTTCGATTTCAAATGCGTCGAATCGATTCAGAACGCGCACGACGACGCGATAAACGACGGCGTTGCATCAATCGATGGATACATATACACCGGATCCGCGGATAAAATTGATAAAAGTTTGGAGAAAATTCGAAGGAGAGAAGAAACATTCGCTTGTTTCAACAATGGAGAAGCATAGATCTGCGGTGAACGCGTTGACTTTGAGCAGCGACGACGATGATGTTCTGTACTGCGATAGATCGATTATAGTGTGGAAGAAGGACGACGGCACCGCCCATATGGCGGTGGCGGGGGCACTGAGAGGGCATAAGTGATCTATTCTGTGTTTGGCGGTGCTGGCGGATTTGTTGTGCAGTGGTTCGGCTGAAGGGTTTTTTATTTGTTGGGTCGGGTCGGGTCGGGTCGGATATATATTGAGTGGACCCGACCCAGTTATGCTATTAAATAAAAATAATAATGAACCCGACCCGTTAAACCAGACCCGAAACCGACGACCCTGGATATTGAAAATATGAATTACACACGTGACATCCAAAAAATAAATAAAAATTTGAAAATTAAATGCCACGTGGATCATTACCGGTTGACTGACCTGTTTGACCGGTTTTGAGGGCTAAATTCAAAAAAATGGTAACATACAGGGAAGATATCCAAATCTGATGTCTGAACTTATTTTAAAGGCCCAAAGTTATTGGGTTATTGTATTCAAAAAAAAATTAATCCTTTTTTTTCTAAATGTCCAAGTGGACACTTAAAAAGGAACCAGGGAGTATTAGGGTGTGTTTTGAAACACTTAAAATTCTTCTGAAAGACTTATTTTCAAAAAGTTGTGAGAGAGAGCTTTGAAAATAAGTCTTCTCAAAAGTTTTTTAAGTGTTTAAAAACACCCCTTACTATATAACCTATCTGAAATTTCAAACTCTCGGGGGCCCATATGTCAGGAATAATGTCTTTTTAGGCAGTGACTATGGAGTTATGTTTTAAAAACAATAATTTTATGAGCTATGATAATATATTTTAAAATTTATAAATATAGAACAATTGAGTCCGAATAATTTCAAATTGATCTGAAATGTTGTTTTAAAATTTATAGATTTTGAAAACATAATGTTCTATATTTTTAAGTCCCTAAATCTATAAATGCAGGACAATCGTGCAACCCACGTGACATTTCAATTGAATTTGGGCTTATTTTGTCTCAATTGTACTATATTTACAGATTTTAAAACATATTATTTTATATTTATAAATTTAAAAATATATTATCTTATATTTTCAAACTCGTAAAATTATCATCCTTAAAACACAACCCCTAAAATAAGTGTCTATACGACTATTTTTCCCAACATATGTTTGTGCTCGAAAACTCTATAGAGTCCTAATTGTAATTGTTAGTCTTGTATACTGTACATACTAGATTTTTATATAAAGGCTCGTGTTTATCAGTTTAGGGTCAGTCCTGTATACCCATTGAAGATTTGTTAAGCAGATCTTTTATGCAAAGACTTATGTATCTAGTGTGGCTGAAAGGCAGATTTGTATGCAAAGACTTCTAGTGAGGCTAAAATAGTATTCCTCCGTCCTAATTTTTATTATTCGATTCTTTCAGAATAATTTAGATTAAGAAAAAAGTAGGTGATAATAGTATTAAATGGTGTAAAGTGGATTTGATGGAGGAAATAATAGTATTAAATGATGTAAAGTAGTTTGATGGAGAGAAATAATAGTATTAAATAATATTGAAAGTTGTTTTATTTACTTTTTAGGTCCTGTATATTGAAAGTGGACAATCAAAATTAGGACAGAGGGAGTATCTCTTTTTTGTATAGGGATTTAAATCAAAAAGGTCCCGTAACTTTGCACCTTTATTGAAAAGGTCTCAGTATATATCACTTGTTTCAATTTAGTCTCAGATGTATTCAATTTGTGCCGATTTAGTCTCAAATCGTCAAGACCCGATCAAATCGATAAAAAACGATGTCGTTTTTGGCGCGTGTGATACACATGCCCTAATTTGGGGCTAAATCGGCGCACGATACAATATTTCTCGATCGAAATTAGGGGCGCGTGTATCACACACCCCAAAAACGACGTCGTTTTGGGATAGTTTGACCGGTCTACGGTCTCCGTGATTTGGGACTAAATCGGCACAAATTGAAAACATACGGACTAAATTGAAACATATGATATATACGGACTTTTTTCAATAAAGGTGCAAAAGTACTTAACCATTTTGATTTAAATTCCTATATTTGTATATTTATATAATATAATAAATTGAGAGAGCTCTTCACAAAATAACATATTTTTAGTGAAGTTACAACCCTTAAGTTCAACATAACTCTTTGTGAAATTGAAAGTGAGGATAATTGAGAGAAATTGAGTTTTCCAACACTCATGAATCCTTTAGCTATATATTGAAGTCGGGTCTTTTATTTTGAGTTTTATTTATACACTTGTGATTTCTATTTCTAATTCATTATTATTATTGGATTTTCGTGGAATATGTTCTGTAGTTGGTTAATTTCTCGTGAACCACTTACACCCTTACACCCATGAGAAGAACTGATACCTTTAAGATTTTGGATTAACCTATTATTTACTCCCCTACCACTCAAATATACAAGTCAACGACACTCTTTTCAAGGAGATACGTTCCCTATAGAAGTAGAACAACAATTTTCTCGAGATTCAACCTTAAGTTTTTGCTATAGGTAACACTAATTTCACCTAAACTTAAAACAAAAGAGATTACAATTTTGTCGAATAAAACTAGAACAATTAATGAGAAACATAAAAGGAGATGGAGAGAGAATGAATAGATCGGGAATTTAATCAAAATAGTCTCATAACTTTGCACATTTATTGAAATAGTTCCATAATTATCAACTTTTTTAATTTAGTCCCACATGTTTTCAATTTAATCCAGTTTAGTTTCAAATTGTCGGAGGTCTCCCTCAAAATTGCCCCAAACGACATCGTTTTGGGTGCGTGTCCTACACGCGCCACCAATTTTGATCGGAATATGTAAGACACGTGTTCAAAACGACGTCGTTTTGCATAATTTTAAGCGACCTCCGGCAGTTTGAAACTAAAATGGATCAAATTATATGAGACTAAATTGAAAAAATTAATAATTATGGGACAATTTCAATAAAGGTGTAAAATCATGGGACGATTTTGGTTAAAATCCCGAATAAACCATTTGTGCTCTCCCGACACAAATCCCATGCTGCATTAAGTAAGGAAAAACTCTCAATTTCGACCAGTAAATGTTGAGGCAAAACGTCTCTTATTTGAGACGGTCTCACAATAAGACGGAATATAATTTAAATATTGACGCTTCAAGTACATTTTGAAAGAGATGGGTGGGTTTCAGGGGCGGACGCACCATATACTTAAGGGGGGCCTTGGCCCCTCCCAACTTTTCTCTCTTTTACTAGTATTATATGTGTGTATATATATGCACTTTTTTAATTTTAGATATGCATGTACATCTCGTTTTTTATGGATGCGGCCTTCAAGGATGATAATATGGAGTTCGGAACTGGGTTTGCTATTTTCGACCATGGCGGAATAATCATAGCAGCTGGGGTCAGAACTTGAATCCTCTAGGCTCGGTACTGGCAGCCGAACTGGAAGCTATTAAACTGGGCATGGAATTTTGCTTAAAAAATAACATGGATGGACTCCACATTTTTTCTGACTCACAAGATTCAATTCATGCTATTAGAAGCAGAGCGAATTTCTCGGGCATTGAAGAACACATCATCGATATCCTGAGAACAATGATAAAAAATACCTCAGTGAAAAGTATTTGGCATACACCCCACTCCAACAAGAAAGTGGCACACAAATTGGCAAAGTTTGCTTCTAGATCCCTCCACTCTCACGTTTGGGTTAGGGGCGAGATTCTTTCCTGAATTACAAATATAGCTCGTGACGACATTGATTAACTTTCTGAGCTCTGTTTGCCTTAAAAAAAAATCAACTAATTTGAAACTAAAAAAATCAATCGATCCACTTAATATTATCAAGGAGGAAATCCGGAATTAATATATGAGGATATGTACTCGTCTGCAAAAAAATATAAAATTCTTGTTTGTATAGAGATCTTATTTATGGTTAAGTAGGTGGGAATAGCACAGGTCGGGCAGACTTCACATAAAAAAGTTTAAATTTTATATTTAATTTTAAGCTTAAATCTGGCATGTTGTCTTGTATTATAGACTTTTTAATAAGCTATGCCTGACCTTTTTAGTAAATAATCAGGCCAAAAAGCCTTTTAAAAGTTTATATAAAAAATGTTTTTTCATAATCCTACTAAGGCTACTATTCATCATAAAAAATTTAAAATTGCACCTATCAAATTTTAAGTGTCACAATAACACAAATTAATAAAAATACTAAATACTTCACCAAATTAATAAAATAAAGCAATAAAAAAATCATTATAAAAGTTAATGATTGTTAAAATATTTAAATCATTATAAAAGTTAATAGTTGTCGTACTGCGTTACTTACATTTGCATACTAGATATATACTAATACTAGTTACTATTATTAAATGCTAGTTTAGTGCCCCAGCGATTCTTTAATTAAAAAAAAAGTAATATTTATAATATATAATATATTTAATAAAAAAATATAATTATGTGCATAAATGCACTAACACATGATTTAATAATTTATTAATAATTGTTTAGGATGTATATTAGTATATTTGCTTCAAAAATTATCAGAATAAAATTAAGTGGTTTAAGTACAATTTCAGTGATAGTTTAGTGAGTTTAGTGCAATTAGACATAAATATGATGTAAGAGGTGCAATGTTCAAACCTTAGTTATTGCAATTTTTTAATTAAAATACACATTGAAATGTCACATGAATGCCACATATTAACTACAAACCAATAGAAAAATAACACATGAATATAATAAAATGGGATAACTCATCCAAATTAACCTCAAAATGACACATTATTCAAATTAACCACAAGATGACACATCATCAAAATGAACTCTCTATTAGTAATATAGGGGATTACCTATTTTATTAATATTATTTTACAATTATATAATTATTTATATATATGTATTTAAATAGAAACGATCCATTGGATTTTAAAAGGTCTAAGAAAATGCTCAAATCGCCTATTTAAATAAATAGACTTTTAAAAAAGATCTGAGTCTAACTTTTTTATTAAATGAGTCAACACTACAAAAAGATGGGGTTTAATGACGGTTTTAACGACGAAAAAATCATCACTAACGACATTAGCGACGGTTTTGGCGACGGAAAATAATCCGTCGTTGAATCGAAATTCGCTAATCCTAGCGACGGTTTTTTGTATCGTTATTGTTTAGCTTGACGGTATTCGCTAAATCATTAAAAGTAAAGCGTGAACTTTTACGGAAAAAATGGCTCGCGGTGGTTCGAACCCGAGCCCAGGAGGCGCCTGGTGGGCACCAAACCACCCGAACCACGGACCATCTCGAACCCAACTACCAAGCAAATCATATATAAGCCACCAAGTCTCCCAATTAAATGAGGTAAATTTTCCCTCCCAAGGGGGACCGAACACGGGACCTGTGGGAGCCAGAGCGGGGATCAAACCGCTCGGGCACTTGCTTTCTTGCGTTTACTTAATGAAATTAATTCTATTTGTCCTAAAAATCATTTTTTTTTTCAAAAAAAAAATAAAATCCTTTATTTCAATTATCTAATTTAATGATTTAACCACATTTTAATATAATTATTAGAATTTTTATTTATTTATAAATTTAAATGAAATTTTATTATATTAAAATTATATTTATTTATTTATTTTTAATTCATTTTTTTTCACTTTTAAAAAAAAAATTATTTCATTTGTTTAATTTAACTATCTAATAATCTTTAAAATACTAACTATATATATTTTTTACTTTATAAATTATAAATAAATCATTATATTCTTTTAAAATTACATATGTCCTAAAAAATATTTTTTTAAAAAAATACTACTTTCTATTTAAAAAGGTATTTTTTTTCTATTTAAACAAGCAATACTTTCTAACAAGTACTACTTTTCATTTAAACAAGCAATACTTTCTATTTAAACAAGTAATACTTTTAATTTAAACAAATAATACTTTTCATTTAACCAAGTACTACTTTTCTATTTAAACGAGTACTACTTCTCTATTTAAACAAGTAATACTTTTCTATATAAACAAGTACTACTTTTCATTTAAACAAGTAATATTTTTCTATTTAAACAACTACTACTTTTATATTTTTACAAGCAATACTTTTCATTTAACAAGTAATACATTTTATTTAAATAAATAATATATTTTTGTTTAAATAGAAAAGTATTACTTGTTTAAATAGAAATGTAGTAATTATTTAAATAGAAAAGTAGTACTTGTTTAAATGAAAAGTAGTACTTGTTTAAATGAAAAATATTATTTATTTAAATAGAAAAGTAGTAGTTGTTTAACTGAAAAGTATTACTTGTTAAAATTAAAAGTAGTACTTGTTTAAATAAAAAGTAGTACTTATTTAAATGAAAAATATTACTTGTTTAAATAGAAAGATATTATTTGTTTAAATACTAGTAGTTGTTGTTTAAATGAAAAATATTACTTGTTAAAATGAAAAGTAGTACTTGTTTAAATGAAAAGTAGTACTTGTTTAAATAAAAAGTATTACTTGTTTAAATAGAAGTTGTAATTGTTTAAATAGAAAAGTAGTACTTGTTTAAATGAAAAGTATTACTTGTTAAATTAAAAGTATTACTTTTTTAAATAGAAAAGTAGTACTTGTTTAAATAAAAAGTATTGTTTAAATAGAAGTTGTACTTGTTTAAATAGAAAAGTAGTACTTGTTTAAATGAAAAGTATTACTTGTTAAATTAAAAGTATCACTTGTTTAAATAGAAATGTAGTACTTGTTTAAATAGAAAATTAGTACTTGTTTAAATGAAAAGTAGTACTTGTTTAAATGAAAGGTATTATTTAATTAAATGAAAGGTATTACTTGTTTAAATGAGAAGTAACACTTGTTAAAATGAAAAGTAATACTTGTTTAAATGAAACGATGTACTTGTTTAAATAGAAAGTATTACTTGCTTAAATAAAAAGTACTTGTTTAAATAGAAAAGTCATACTTGTTAATACTTTTCATACTTTTCTAGTTAAACAAGTGATACTTTTTATTTAAACAAAGTACTACTTTTCATTTAAACAAGTAATTTACTTTTCATTTCAACAAGTACTACTTTTTTTTTAAACAAGTAATACTTTTTTATTTAAACAAGTACTACTTTTTATTTAAACAAGTACTACTTTTTTTTTTAAACAAATACTACTTTTCTATTTAAACAAGTAATACTTTTCATTTAACAAGTAATAATTTTTATTTCAACAAGTAATACCTTTCATTTAAATAAATAATACTTTTTATTTAAACAAGTACTACTTTTCTATTTAAATATGTACTACTTTTCATTTAAACAAATACTACTTTTCTATTTAAACAAGTAATACTTTTCTATTTAAACAAGTACTACTTTTCATTTAAACAAGTACTACTTTTCTATTTAAACAAGTAATACTTTTCATATAACAAGTAATACTTTTCATTTCAACAAGTAATACCTTTCATTTAAATAAATAATATTTTTCATTTAAACAAGTACTACTTTTCATTTAAACAACTACTACTTTTCTATTTAAACAACTACTATTTTTCTATTTAAACAAGTGTTGTAACCAAATCAACAACCAATCAAAGACCACCTACCACATGTCCACCAAATAACCAGGTGGACGAACATAGGTGGACGAATACAGGTGGACGAGCACAGGTGGACGAGCACAGGTGCGCGATCACAAGTGAACAAGCACGAAACTCGCTAGCTCGGACGACCAGAGAACATCAAAGGCCACCACACGATGAAAAGTATACTCACCCGGCAACGAGGGCTACTCCCCAAAGTAGGCGAGCATGAGTACCGGCCGAAATAGAACGAATGACGAACACAGAAGGAAAGATATGCGCTCTCGTCTTCCAGACAAACAGATCAACAGAGAACACTCATGCCCACCACCCCGGCGAACACAAGACCAAGCCACCTGCTGAGAAACACCACCTGGTGTTGGGGTTATACTGGAAAGTATGCTTTTACTTTGTATAACCAAACTGAATTTCTGTCTTATTTACTGAAATAAATTATTTATCACTGATTCTTTAAATATCATTGAATGTTACATTTATTTACTGCATAATTGTTCAATGAATAGTACGTGTTACATTGTAGTTAATTTAGTGATACCAGATCACAGAAGATTATATTAACAGTCCCTTGTAACTAAAAGTACGCTGTTCACGACCTAAATGGAAATGAACTATCCATCGTGAAAGGTTGAAGTGTAAGACTCAGATTGGTTTGTCTTGACCAAGAGATTACACTAGTGCATGACCGATGCACTGAATAGGACCTACAGGAGGATAAATTCTTCAGGACTGAATTAGGAAGAATTAGACCTCAGTGGTTCGTTATTTCTTAATCTTCGTCCCTTAAATAGGATCGTGTGTGGTTAGTAATTATTGCTTTGACTTATGACAAGTAGAGAATCAATGAGATTCAATACTTTATATCTTGGGCAATATTATTGGTCACATGCGATTGCTAAGATTTAATACGAAGAATCGTGTGCAAGTACGCTTGTTCGATTTGCCCCCTTGGGAGGTTCATAAGATTTATCATACCAAATCTTGCAAGTGGAATTAGTTTCCGGTATGGATAATAATGTTGAACCGTTCCTTGACCAAGGACAAAAGATATTAATTAAAGGAAAGTTGTTTCAGTGGCTTGAATTAATTAATGGGCTGGATAATCTTAAACACGGGAAATAATAACCGGGAGCCATATTAACAGTAATATGGGTTAAGATGGATAGTGCAATATTAATTATGTAGTGGAATTAATTAATAATTATGTGCTTGAATAATATTGTGGCTCAATGTTAGATATTCAAAGTCCATTAGAAGGTCCAATCTTAATTCTCCTAAAGGCCCCTCAAGTAGTCCAAGCATAATGTCCAATAACTGAAAAAAGGTGTTTAAAATAAAATAAATTATGGTTGCTTATTTTTTCCAATTTTTCGAAAAATACAAATAAAAGAGGGAGAAAGATTTTCTTTGAATTTTGTTATGGAATGAGGATAAGTATTCTTGGAATACAAGATTATCTCATTAAATTCAAGAAATCTCCCACTTGGCTATTTGTTGAGAAATTTCGAAAAATATGAGAAATAAAGGGAAATAAAGATTTTCTTGATTTTCTTGAAAAAATATTATGGAAGATATGTATTCTTGCAATACAAGTATATCTCATAAATTCAAGAAGATCCAAATCATGGAATCTTTATCCTTATTTTTCGAAAATAACCATAACAAGAGAAGGTGAGATTTTTATGGAATATTTTAATTATGAAGAAAATAATATATGAGATATATTCAAGATTTCTTGGAGATCAAGAAAAATATTTTTCCTCCCTATTCCATGATAAAAAAAAAACAGTCACCACCTAATCTATAAATAGGGGATGATTTCTTCATCCCCAATGAACAATTCCATGTGTTGGAAAAATTAGAAATCCACAAAGGTGGTGCAACAAATAATTTATTTTCCCTTTTGTTAATTGTTCGCGAGTTTCCTTCCACCGGATTGACGAGCAAGTGCTAGGGAATACTTGGGAAGGCTTTTTGGTGTGTTCTTATCAACCGAGTCCATTGTCATTCCAAACATGTTAGTTCAGGTAATCCCAGCAATTCATCGTCGTAGGATTTATGTGAACTGTTTATATGCATGATTTGTTGTTGAATTATTATTTGAATTAATATAGGATTAATTCATGCTAGTAATAATTGTTAGAATTAAATTTGTATTTAAATATTCATCCCGAATAGATCCGGGCAATTAATTCCCCAACAATGATATGTATCTTACGAGATACATAATATGCGATTTCACGAAGGAGGTGGGAAGATGCAAGAGGGGATTGAACGTGGTAGCTGTTACCAGTGTCCCACATAATAATTATCAAGCGACGTAGATTGGAAGCGACAAGGGGATTGCATGTGGTCGGAGCAACCAGTGTCCCAAAATGAATTTAAATGATCCAAATAAATGTTTATGATCAAATGATCACTACAAAAAAATATTTGTTTAAAGAGGAAAATTAACGAGGGCAAGAGAACCTTCGGAATTTAATGAGAGATTTAACGAGGGTTAAGATGAACGAGGGTTTTAATGAGGGTATCGCCCTCATCACATTTAACGAGGGTAAATACCCTCAGAAAAGCGCTTGGCACAGTCAACGAGGGCTACCCGCCCTCAGCATTTTCAACGCCACAGTCAACGAGGGCCCTGCCGCCTGCCGCCCGCCCTTGCCAACCTGAGCCCTGACACGCGCCTGCCCGAGGTGCATTTACACGGTGATGAATGTCGAAGGGAAAACAAAGAACACAATGAAATCGAGTGTAGCTTTACTTTCACATGCAGTATCTAAAAAATTTACTAATCAGAACAAGTCTACCGCAACAGGTAATTAAAAAAAGGTTGAGTGAATCACTCTTATTAGGTGCAAATAAATTTTTATAATAATTAATAGATATAAAAGGTGTTCCAAAAAAATTAATACACCCTTCTAAAATCCAATTTTTTTTTTGAAAAAGTGAATGGCTGAGTGTGAGGGAGAGAGAAAGATATGGTAATTGATGTGCGGGTGTTGGGAGAGTATTGTGGGTATTTCACATAAAATTTGCACCTAGTAGAAATTAGGAAATATTATTAGATCTAGAAGTGATACCATACGTATTTTTACATTTAGGAGTTCTAATAAATAGAGAAAGATATGTACTATATATCACATTATTTAAAATAATGCACGGTACCTACAGTACAAATAACCAAAGATGAAAAACCTCATAGTCATAGGGAGACATGAGAACAAAAGATCGATGACAAATAATGGCGTTCTATGAGTATGACCATTGAGTGCTGTAATATAGAAAAAGAAAATTGTAATTAATATGAGTTTTACAGTTTTAAGCCGGTTTCAACCTCCAACAATTACCGAGAAAAAAAGTTTTTTGGTCCCATAACTTATCTACTGTCCAATTTTCGTCCCAAACTATTTAATTGTCAAATTTTAGTCCCATAACTAAATTGATTGTCCAATTTTGGTCCTATTTTTGCCGAAAAATCACGAGTAATGCCATTTTGATGACGTGTAAGTCACGTGTCGATAAAATTTGGGGGTTCTCTATACCCTCGATGACGTGAACGCTGACTATTTATTTCTTTTTATTTGTTTACGTTTTTCAATCAATTAAACTACACATGTGTAAATAATTCAATAAATTCTAATCAAAACTAAAATTTAAAATCTGAAAATGTAAGAACAACTAAATTTTACCGGCACGTGACTTGCATGAGATCGAAAATGACATTTTTTCCAAATTTTCGGTGAAAATGGGACAAAAATTGAACAATCCATTTAGTTATGGGATTAAAATTGGACATTAAATTTTTTTGGGACAAAAAATGGACATTGCATAAATTATGGGACAAAAAAACTTATTTTCTCACAATTACCCCTACAAGAAATATATGTAAATTAATAAATAAATCACACAGGACAATTGCATGGTTCACTAACAACGTGTAATATTAGTCAAGAACGTCGATCTTGATGGTGCAACTAAGCAATAATCGCCGCAAAATAGCGTGACCCTCAATCGACTTGCAACGACACCTCGTCTTTATCTTATCTTTGATCCGGCCAAGGCATTTCATCTTCGAATGGTCCTTTTTAGTAGTGAAAGTGTAGCTTCTCAAATACAACTGTCTGCTTGCAAAAACCCCCCTTCTCCAACAACGCCTCCCGGTAGCGGCCGCTCCGCCCATCTCCGCCGTGGAGGATGATTGACTCGATGAACTCAGCCTCGGACTCCGGCCACTTAAAACACGAGGAAAACTTGAAAGACGTGGGAAAATGGCCGCCGTTGGAATCCATCCTTCTTGATCGATACGTAATTAATTAATTTTTGTATACTAAGATATATGTCATGTATGAATATATATATATATATCAGGACGTATAGTCCAGATTAGTCCAAGAAGTTTAAGTGATACTATTGTTTATTTTTTTGGTTTAGGATTCGAGATCCTTTCTGTTACGTACATGTACAGTACAAAGATTGTGTTAACCGTTCTCCAAAATCTAAAATTAATGTGTTGCAAAGACTTTGGATTTGGTAATTTTTTACTAGACTTGACTTATTATTGATCTACGGATCTCAAAGATAAGATAACAAACAACTCGACTTAATTAAATGTGAATTAAGGAGATATAATAAAATCTATTATCAGTGAAAGATTTACGAATCTAAGATCATATATTTATATATAATATATATATATATGTCTTGCATTATCAAATCGAAAATTACAATTCGAAAGATATGATATGTTAATCTCGTAAATTGCAAAGAAAAAGAGCATAAAGAATTATAAAAAATAGGAGTATATATATCTATAACGTTAACTCAAAATATCATGATTAATTAATAAAGAAATATTTTTTCAAAAAGCTGGTAAAAGATCCCATATAAAAATAAATAAATAAAATCATACATTCCTTGTACACATTGTAAAATATTTAGTTAGTTGACACGGTTAAACATACTCCTTTTAAATAAATTAATATCCTTATATAGTTAATTACTATTAATTCAACTAGTAATCGAACCCGTGCATCGCTATAGTTGAACATTTGTTTTAATAGTGAGTAATTCGATTTTTGCAAAAAAATTTAAGAATAACGTTTTACCTAATTCATATTTAATACGTAAATTTAAATTAAATCCACTCGTTAAGTATTGAAAATATCGAAACACGCCGAAATGTAAGTGAAAGGAGATAGCAGTTATGGGTTCATGAAAAAAAAGTAGTATCAAAACAACCGAAATTTTAAATGACTACAGATTTCGAAAAATCTTTACTGAAAACTATATTTTTTGTTTGTTTGACTGTTTTTTCATCATTGCGGCACACTAAAATCTTCAAGCTCTTGCAATTGGTGACTCTCGAAACTGTCACGTAGAACTGACCGTGACTGAAAATTGATTTCTTCAAAAATATGTCAACATTTGAAAGTGAATATAATTACTTTTTTTTGGTTGAGTGAATCTATATGAAATAGAAAAATTATCAAATTTAGTAAATCTTTTATTAAAATATATTTGTATTCCTATTGAACTATTTACTTATTTAAATAGAAAAGTATTACTTTTTTAAAAGAAAAATATTACTTGTTTAAAAGAAAGGTATAACTTGTTTAGATGATAAGTATAACTTGTTTAAATAGAAAAATATTACTTGTTTAAATGAAAAGTAATATTTGTTTAAGTAGAAAAATATTACTTGTTTAAATAGAAAAGTAGTACTTGTTTAAAAGAAAAGTATAACTTGTTTAGATGAAAAGTATAACTTGTTTATATAGAAAAGTATTACTTGTTTAACTGAAAAGTATTACTTATTTAAATGAAAAGTATTACTTGTTTAAATAGAAAAGTATTACTTGTTTAAATAGAAAAGTATTGCTTGTTTAAAAGAAAAAGTATTACTTGTTTAAAAGAAAAATATAACTTGTTTAGATGAAAAGTATAACTTGTTTAAATAGAAAAGTATTACTTGTTTAAATGAAAAGTATTATTTATTTAAATAGAAAAATATTACTTTTTTAGATAGAAAAGTATTATTTTGTTTAAATAGAAAAGTATTACTTGTTTAAAAGAAAGTATAACTTGTTTAGATGAAAAGTATAAATTGTTTAAATAGAAAATTATTACTTGTTTAAAAGAAAAGAATAACTTGTTTAGATGAAAAATATAAATTGTTTAAATAAAAAAGTATTACTTGCATAAATGAAAAGTATTACGAAGGTTTTTTTTTCTTCTGACCTTTCGTCTTCAGAGTCCTCTGAGAGAATACGTTGAAATTTCTGGTTGTTAGAAGAGATTTTGGAGAGTGAAATGTATTCATATTTTTTGAAGAGAATCAAAGAAAATCCATAGAGTATTAAAATCGATGGATTGTCGAATACATAAAGATTTTTTAAGACTTTTTAAAATCCGTATTGAATACCTCAGGATTTATAAAGACTTTTGAAAATTCGAATTGAATACCCTCAAACTTTAAAAGTCTAAAAAAATTCCTACAAACTCCACAACCAATACACTCCCCTTAGTCTTTTTCCATTTCAATTTTGTTGGAAAAGAAAATATGGTGAACGAAAAGTATGAAAAACCCCTCTAATGTAGTTATTGTTGCGTGTGGAGCTAAACATATCTTCTTCTTTTTTTTCTGTTTTGTCTAGGGAATAATTCTCAATCGTGGTTTTCGAGAACCTCAATACTTTCAACTATAATTGAGACGACATATAATTTATTTATTTTTTGACAGGGAGACGACGTATAATTAAATAGTCATTAATGTGACGTTAGTTTCATAGAGTATGTGTATATAGATAGAAAGAAAAAAAAATCTGAGTCATGATATCAGTGTAAACTTATGTAATATATTTCAATAGAATATAGATACATGGAATATATAGATGTTGTGCTCAGATATATCACACGTCAGCATCACCAGATTTATCACACGTCAGCAGGACGAATTATCGCATTTCAGCAGGTCCCACCGAGACCAGCAGGTCCCACCGAGACCACGTGATTTGTCGTGCTTACGCATATGTTTTGTCATGCTTTATGCACATGACTTGTCGTGCTTATCGATTTGTCGTGCTTATTGATTTGTCGTGCTTATGATTTGTCGTGCTGGTCCTCTTTATATAAAGGACCTCACAGTTCATTGTAAAGGGACACACACTGGAATGTTTCCCTCATTCCACTTATATACCTACACCCACATTTCAGGGAAGAACTACGGTTCTTCCCGCAGTGTTCTTGTTCGATTAATCATTTTGTTTGTGAGTTGTTACCAATTTAGCCACATAATACTCTCCATAAAAAACGACTCGCAACAATAGATATATCTAACCTCAAAATACAATATTTTGAACAATATTTATCATACAAATTCTTAATTTTATAGGACGAATACTACTTTCAGTTTATTTCAACACTCAACATATTTGGTGCAATTATAAATTAATTGATAGCATAAGAAAGATAATAAATAGTTGATAAAATATTAGTAACATTATTGCAGGAAAATAAAAAAAAAATTGGTTCATAACAAAAGGAAATAAAAGCCATAAATAAATATTGAACTATTCTTTCTCAATCTTGATTTTAGTCATCATTTTCTTTTTTTGGATTTAAACTTATCATATCAGTTCAAGATAGTGGTCTCTTAGGATTTTCTTCATTTGTTATATCAATGAGGTCGAGATCTGGATCTTCTGATTGAATTAGAGTGTTTTGTTTAATTGAAGAGTTGACGGTCTCGTCGATGGAATCATCCTACACGAAAAAAAAATTATAATTACTTATTTATAATAATAACTTTAGAATGAAAATATTCTAACAGTAGAAAGACTTACTTGAGTATTACGAAAATTTATAGAATATGTAGAGATGATTTTCTCACCCGTATTAATTTTAATAACACTGAAAGTGTTATTAGAATTATGTCATCTTTAACATCAATTTTGAACATCAACTCCTTTTCAATAATATCTTGCAGCTCTTCCCTATACCACCCGCTTTAATATGTATAATTATTTAGATCATATTTTTTAATTGAAGACTCTGATATATTAGTCCATGAATTTTCATATGTGAAATATGGACTCAATCTAGTTATATACACAAATATTAATAAAAGGTAATCAATGGTATATAAGGAAAAAAAATGATATTGTAAAAATAACAAAAATAGTCAAGTTTAATATTAGGAATAACTTACATTGCTTTAAAATCTTGTATTTCCTTTACGTCCAAATAATGAATGATTTTTTAGGGATTAAATGCCTTTGGTGGTGATATGGTATTTCTAGCAGATGTTTGAATTAGAAATACATATATTTGTACGTACTAATACAATTATTTAGAGGCATAAATTTAAAAGAAAACATAATATATAAATTATACCACCAAAAAGCTTCGGGCGAAACATTTATAAAATTATCACTGGAGCCTCTTCACCTTTTTCTTTCTTCATTTTAAATATTTCATCTATGAATTCTTCCCATAATGTAACTGTCATAAGATTACTCCTACATATTTAAAAAAAAAATTATATATACATGTTTTGGAATCTAAAAATAAACGTATTTCATATATAAATTTATGAATAAGTAATAAGTAAATAATATGTACTCTGTATCCTTTAAAGTTAACTCCATCATACTCACTTTTGCTAATTGCCCTTAACAGACTTAAGTGACACTTTGCCAGTATCGACAATGATTCCAATAATATCTGTAAAAAAAAATGTAGATATATATACACACATATATTCAATGGAATTACACACAATTTTTTTTTTTAAATTATCAATTAATTGGGTATCATCCAATGAAGTTGCAAAAATCAAGTCAATATAGCTCTTGAAGTTGTACATATTACGCATGAAATTTGAATCGAAGAACTCTGTTACGCGTGTGCTAGAGATAAATAGAATCTTTTTTTTTTTTTTCGGGCTAGTCCTATATGTATTGTTATCTTCTATAACAACAAAGTTACGAATGATGTATAATCGATCCTCTTTTTTTTTTTTCTTGTTGATCTCAACCTCTTTGTGCCTTATTGTTGCATGAATTTGGTCGTTCTTTAATCAAAGAAGGTCAATATTAACAATAGAGGAAAAATAAATATATAAGTATTATAAAATATGAAATGTTGTGCTTTTAATGTATCTCGTTGTCATGAAAAACACATTCGAGATTCATTGTCTTGTTATTAGATAATGAGCACTTGTTTCATACGCTCGAACATAACACAATTTCATACACCATCCCTTTTTCTTGGAATCAATTTCTTTGATTAGAGAAAAGTTTGTAGACATTTTGATAATTCACTTGAAACAACTCTACAAATAACAAAAAATAATCATGATGTATATCCAAACTTTCACTCACTATTTTCGCTCCACAATTGGCCAACCAAAAAATCACTCATTAAGGACACACAACAAACCTACAATGCTACAAATCATTCCAGAATTATCAGTGGCAAGATTCACACATTCCAGAATTATATTATAAGAAAAACCCATTTTAGAGAAACAATAAGTTCAATGGTGCAATTATGCACCATTCAGCTTCTAGCAACGCAGATCTACATCAAGCCAGAACTTAATACTTGAACATCAATTATTAAAATAGATCAAAAAAGAAAACCTTGTTACCAGAATTAAATCCCATTAGATCCCAACAGAAAACAATCAAACTTCAAAATAGATAAAACCACAAGTAAACAACGCCCCACGAAATTAAAACAACCAAAGTAGAATTCAACCCAAAGAAACTAAAAAAATACAAGAAAGAAAGACTTTCAGTTTATTATATAGAGGTTGAAAGGAATTGAGATCATGTAAAGATACATTGCTAGAAAGATTTTGCAGATAAATTCATATCCCTCAAATATATCGTCTCTTAGTAATTAATCTTGTAAAGAAGAAAATATATACATGAAAATATATACATATTTATTCGGCTGGATATATGATATTTACTAAATCTTGTAAAGAAGGAAATATATACTTGAAAAACGTTTTTTTTAATTGAGTTATTTAATTATTATGGTTTTGTATGAGAGGATAAAAGAGTCACAAGTGTTTTTCGCCCACAAATATCAAATATGTAAGTTGGACTCGAAAACTCGAGTTGAAATCCACGTATGGAAATCACCATACAACCATAAATTAATAATTTTAATTTTTTTTCTAAAAGAAAAGTAGAAAAATCGTAAATTCGTAAAGTAAAATCGGCATATTCAATATGTAGAATTCTCAATCCTTCAAAAATTCACATCAAATACAAAATCATCAACAAACATATTTTTTAATAAAACACTCAAATCAAATAAGTTCTAACAAACAAATAGACGAAAAAATCAAATCGTTGATCATAAGAAACAATACAGATATTAATTTTCCCAAAGAAGAAACACATACATGTATAGATGACAAAAAATTCTAATTCTAATTAAAAAAATACAAATATGAAAAACAATAAATATTAAATTAAGCTTAGAAATTCTGATAAAAAAAAAGTATCAGTGTGGTGTGAATTTAAAGCTTTCTAACGTGATGAAAGTAGAATGCTCGGTGTTTGTAATAATAAATTTGAAAAAAAATCTAATGTAAGATTTTCAAATCTTGAAACAATATATCACAAGATCACGAAATTTCATACCTAATTATTTTGGAAACAATATGCTTATCTTTATGCACATCAAATCTCAAAACAATATATTAGAAGATCACGAATTGTCAAATATATACATGGGAAACGATTTTTTTAATATATTAAAATATTTTATTTCAATTTTTTTACATAAATATTTTCGATAAGATTATCTACTATTTTTTTAATATATTAATTACCGATTTAGCAATATTTTTTTGCGGGAAAATCTAATGGTTTTTAAATTTGGGGCGGTTTCTGCTTTTATATATATATATATATATATATATATATATTACTATTAATTATTAATAATCCTTTGAAAAAAAATATAGTAACATTTGTCATAATTTAAAATTTTAATAATATCTTCTTATAATTAATTATTTATTTCCTCCATTCTAATTTTTATTGGCAATTCAAAATGATATACAAGGATTTTGATGAGAAAATTGTTTACTATTATTAAAAGTGGTAATTGAAGTTGCTTTTTGTTGAATGGGATTTGATCCTTTTTAGAGAATGAATCATAAGGTAGATATTTTTGTGTATAATGAGATGTAATTTATATGGCAAAGTATAGTGTGAACAAGTTTCACGGTGAAATTGGTTAAGGTGTGTGATTTATATTACTAAAGAGTATGACTTTTTACTGTAAATGGTGTGACTTTTTACTGTAAAGAGTATTACTCATAAAAGTGACGGGTGTGACTTATATTATTGCAAAGATTGTCGTAGTGATAATTGAAGAGTGTGACTTATATTACTAAAGAGTATGTCTGTAAAAAAAAAACAGTTTCATAGTGAACAAGTTTCACAGCATACCAACTCAATTTATATATGTATGTAAAGTTATTTTTTGTCATTTATGGAATGAAAAAAAAATAAAATAAAACATCCATTAATAAATTTTGAGCAATAAAAAGCAAGACCTGCGATAGTGTAATATTTATCATAAATTATATCATAAAGATTTAAAAGGAAATATATTGTTAGTTGACATGGTCATACACTTTTTCAAAAGTCATTATCTTTTCATAATCAATATTTTTATAATCATTTATTTGTTAATACTGATAACTGAACATATATGATGCATAACTATAGTTACACAATTAATTTAAAAGTCATAATAATATAGATTTCATAAAAAATAAATTATAATGACAATGTGTAAGAAATATTTGTAACAACTCCGAATTCATAATTCATATTAAATGTACAATAAAATAAACAAAGTTTAAAAGGACTTTAGATTTCGAAACATCTCCCTAATAATCACATTTTTTGTCATTGTCACTGATCGTTCATCATCGCCCAAATAAAAAAAAAAACTTCAAACAATTGCAATCGGTGACTATAGGATCAGCCATGTACAAGTACAACTGACCATAACTGAGACCTTCTTTAAGAATATGTCAACATTAACAAGTGATTGGGAAAAAAAGAAAAGATGGAGTAAACATTCTCAGAAACAAAAATTAGGTTTAGGTGCGATTCAAGAACACAAAACCCCGAAATCCGCCGGTTTTTATAAATTGTCGAAAGGCAAAAATTGTTGAAGAACAATAGTTGTCCAGGCGCGACTTGATAGATACATGAGTTATCTAACCCATAAAATTAAGAAATCAAGATATGTATTTTATTTAATTGTCAGGTCTATAAAATTGTGTCAACTCAGCGCCTAAAACATGTGCATCTCTGAGATTCTAAATTTAAAATGGGATGTGGCAGGTATGAATCAACGTCGCCTTTTTGTTATTTTCTGCAAAATGGGATAAAAAATTGAGCAATTAAAGTAGTTATGGAACTATATTATTTTAATTATAGTTATGAGACGAAAATAAATATTTTAGGAAGGGAAAAATTGATGGATTCAAGGACTAAGAAAAATTATAAACGGGAAAATATATAAGATTGAATAGTTTTACTCCCTCCGTCCCAATCTTCGTGGGATTGTGACTGTTCATAAGGATTTAGTGGAATAGTGATAAAGTGGTTAAGTATGAAGAGTTGTTTATTAGTATTTTATATGATAAAGTGATAAAAGTGATGGGTAATTGTGGGTAGAAAGTGTTGTTTATTAATATTTTATGTGATAAAGTGATAAAGTAATAAAGTGTGTAAAAGACTTTTACCATAAAAGATTTGGACAAAAAAAATTGGGTACTTTTACCATTGTTGTAGCCATAATAATCGGCCAAATGACGCGATGGTGAATATTGATGACGTGACAACCATGGTCTAGCGATAAAAAGTACAAGGAGCGAGGTCGGCCCGTGAGGGCGACTGGCAAAGGATCAAGGAAGAAGAAGAGTCAAGCTCGCAGGGGCGAGCAGCCTCCCCCGAGGTCGACCAAAGAAGGATAAAGACGAGTCTAGCTCGCCCTAATCGAGGCGACCTCCCGAGGTCATTCCGTGGCGAGGTCGGCGGTGTGTCAAAACGAAGACAAGCAAGGAAATTAGATCAAGATAGAGATTCCATTGTTTATTATGGAAATAAAAGATCTTACACATCTATTGAAGATCCGGGCGAAGATTTAGTGTATCTTGTATTTTCCTATTTAGAAGGCCCATTATGTGACCCGTTAGGGTTTTCATCTTTGTACCTTGTAAATGTTATAAATAGGGGACAAACCCCAAAGAAAAAAGGGAGACGAAAATACATAGGAAGAAGACAGTAAAATATCCTGGCTTGGTATGCCCCCCAGAGTTCGTCCGAAAGGACTACATGCCCCCCAGACGTAGTCCTTTCGGACGAACTGGGTCAACAAATTCATTGTTCTTTGCGTTTTTCATTCATTATTCATTCACGATTCATATATTACTTGTTTGTGGCTCTAGATGTAAAATCTAGGTGACAAAAATTGGCGCCGTCTGTGGGAAACATCTAACGAATTTTCACTGAATGTTCGTTAGGACCCAAAAACAAGAGATCAAGACGATAACACTCACTGTTCATCGTTCATCGATAATCCAAAAGAAACAAAATCTGGATGAAACACTCACTGTTCATCCGAAATTCTACCCAGACTTAGCAAAAAAACTCACTGTTCACACGTCCTTGGGGCTTATCACCACCAGCAGTTACAAGTCACTCAATCAAACACTGCATAACCTACCCAAATTGAGAACCTTTTCGTAAAAAATCTAAAACCCAAACCGAAATTCCTAATCCTCTGATTCGGGCTCCACCCGGCCCGTACGGAACGAGCGGTTCGGCTGAGTCCGCTGCTTCAAGCCCACCGAGCCGCCGCCTCTGCAAAATCGCCCCCATCGCGCCATCGATTCATCACCGGTGGCCTAGAAATTGATTCAAATCCGGAGCCGCTGCTTTCTCCCACTCAGGTCAGGGCGCCCCGTCGCACGATCCACCTCTATCAAAGCTTCGAGCAGTTCGGGCAGATCAGAACGAGCCCCAAATCGCCATGAAATGCACGGCGGCGCTAAAACGAGGCCGCTTTGGTTCGCTTGGTACTAGGGAAGAAGCGTGGCTACGTGATTTTCTCGCCGATCGTGAATTTCACAGCGTGATTTAGGGGAAGATTAATCAGGCTTGGTTCGCGGATCGCGGATTTACAGCAGTGTGCGGAATCTGTCGCCGAATCAACGCCTAAACCACGTCATTCCTATTATTTCAGTGACTTACAAAAAGGCCCAACCGTGTGAGCCTAGACTATGGCCCTCTTTTATTTTGGTCTACTACTAATAAATAAAAAGACTTGGGCTTCATCTGCTTCGGGTCTTAAACAAACAAGACCCGACGACCTCAAGTTAACAAGATCCAAAAAATGACACTGTCAACCCCGACAAGCGCAATGGTCAAATCAGAAGGCAATCAAGTCGCAATTTAAGTAAGACGACAAATAAGTCCTTCAAATCACAAGTCAAAGAGAATTGTAACCTCAATAAAACGACCTCGAAAGACGATCTTTTCATATCAAATGAATATCTTAATCCAAGCTGACACCGAGTTAGAAAACTTGTTTAAAGTCACATTTCGGAACATCCTCCAACTCACATCGTAGCCATGACTTTCGAATCCCAAGGTCAATGAAGTAGCAGCCTAAATGGCCCGATTCTTGTCATGACTTCATAAGACGACAAAGAACAAGTTCATTTAAATCGCAATGTCAATAAGACGATAAGAACATAACTCGATTCATAGTCGCAGAAGTTATTTGAGTCACTAGCAAACAGTCCGAAATGACTATAAACCTACACAGTCCGTAATGACTATAAACCTATGTGCCAACCCTCTTTTACAATCTTGAAACAACAAATCGCTCTGGTACAGACGATCTAAACAAACGAGAATCAAATCTAGACCCTAGGGTAAGACCCTAGGGATCCCAAACCTTTGCACATCTATGAAAGATGTTTTTAAACAGATATCAAAACCCGATCCTATGGGCAAAACCCCAGAAATCTCCAAGGTTATTTTATACAACAAAAACCAAAATAGATCTTGTTAATAATCTCAAAATTCAAGTCTCATTTTCAACACTGATAAAAATCAGTTTTACCAAAAACTATCAGAAACATTTTCTGACCTCCTAACAATATCTTTACAAATTTTTCAAAGGTCTTTTAACTTAAATCTCTCACTCCCAAAGAATTTCCTCAAATGGTCGAACAAACTTTTTCCACCTTCAAAGGCGTCGACCAGCCCACCTTCTCGGCGCTGGCATTCCGTCTTCGTGGCGATGATTTTGTCCGCCTCAAAGGCATCCAAATAAGACGGCAAGAACGTGCAATTTTAAAGTCGCATAAGGAAATCAAATCTGCATGCTAAAGGTAGAAAAAGAAATGAGTTTCATTGACGGAAGGCCTAAAGGCTAAGTACATAAAGTCGCAAACTGCTTGGCCAGAAATGGTCGTCGATGAGCGCAAACAAGACTCGCACAAAGAGGCTCACCTCGAAGTACGAGCACAAAAAAAATCGTACAAAGAGGCTCACCTCAAAGTACGAGCACAAATAAAGAAAATCAAATACCTACCAAGTCGCAGCATGAACCAGCAACAAAGCCTCTCGATGAGCACAATCTAAAATAGCAATTTCAGATGAACCTCCTGACAAACAATAAGCACAAGATAGACCCCCGACCTGGGGGCATGAGGGAGAATCGAGCCCGCTAAAACACATCCAAGTCTGAAGTTGAAGATCCAAACTTGATATCAGAAGTATTATCATCAAAGTATGAACAATCAAGACCTCATGAAGGCATTCAAAACAACACACCAGGGGCAAAGAATGCATCCTCAAGGGCAAAAATCAGATAAGTCTTATTTGAACAAAAGATCAAGATCGACCTCCGAACAAAGTCGAAGTCCACTCTTGGGGGTAATTGTTGTAGCCATAATAATCGGCCACCACATGGCGAATATTGATGACGTGGCAACCATGGTCTAGCAGTAAAGTACAAGGAGCCGAGGTCGACCCCGTAGGGCGACCTGCCAGCGATCAAGGAAGGATAAAGACGAGTCGAGCTCACCTAATCGGGCGACCTCCCTCGAGGTCATTCCGTAGGCGAGGTCGGCAAGTGTGTCAAAACGAAGACAAACAAGGAAATTGGATCAAGATAGTGATTCCCAGTGTTTATTATGGAAATAGATGATCTTACACATCTATTGAAGATCCGGGCGAAGATTTAGTGTATCTTGTATTTCCCTGTTTAGAAGGCCCATTATGTGGCCCGTTAGGGTTTTCATCTTTGTACCTTGTAAATGTTATAAATAGGGGACAAACCCCAAAGGAAAAAGGGAGACGAAAATACATAGAAAAATACAGTAAAATATCCTGGCTTGGTATGCCCCCAGACGTAGTCCTTCCGGACGAACTAGGTCAACAAATTCTTTGTTCTTTACGTTTTCCATTCATTATTCATTCATGATTCATATATTACTTGTTTGTGGCCCTAGATGTAAAATCTAGATGACAATAACCATAAAGATTGGGACGGAGGGAGTACTAATTTGGGGAAAAATAGTCTAATTTTGTAGTTCCTTATTTTTTCTCGGGATTAAATTTTTTGCAGCCCAATAACTTTGGGCCGATTTGAAATAAGCCCTGTACATACAAGATTTTGATATCTTCCCTGTATGTTACCATTTTTTTTTAATTTAGCCCTCAAAATCGGTCAAACAGGTCAGTCAACCGGTAATGATCCAAGTGACATTTAATTTTCAATTTTCATTTATTTTTTGGACGCCACGTGTGTAATTCATATTTTCAATATCCATTTATTTTAATAAATAAGGGTTTACGGTAGACATGCTCACGGTTCCGGAACCGCCGGTTTCGGTTCCGAACCGGCGGTTCCAAAATTCTGGGAGGGGGAACCGGAATCGAACCGTGGCCAAGGCGGTTTCGGTTCGGTTCTCGAACCGGCGGTTCCGGTTCCAAACCGCCGGTTCGGCCGGGTTTTTTTTTCTTTTTTTTTTCATATATTTTTTCTTGTGTTTCCTAGTTTCTTACCATGACCACTGGAACCGGCGGTTCCACGGTTCGAACCGGCGGTTCCTGTAACGGCTCTTTGATCTCAGTCGTTGGATCTCAAAGGCTCTTTAATCTGGGCCGTTGGATCTCAACGGCTATAATTTTCAAAATTGGAGGCGGTTCGGTTCGAATCGTGGTTCGGTCGAATCGGCGGTTCCGGTTCTGGTTTTGCTAGAACCGAACCAACCGCGGATTTATTCTGATTTGGTTCGGGCTCGAACCGAATCATGAATCGCGGAACCGGCGCCTCTGTTCAATCGCCATTCCTTAAAGATGCCTAGTTTAGGGTCGCCGGTTTCAGGTCGGGTTTAACGGGTCGGGTTCATTACAATTTTTTATTTAATAGCATAACTGGGTCGGGTCCACTCAATATATATCCAACCCGACCCGACCCAATTCATTTCAACGGCCATCGGGAGAAGGAAACGACGCCGCCGGGGAGAAGAAGAATGTTGTTGCTCGCCGAAAAACACCTCTGCAGTTAAGCGCATCCAATGGTGAAATCCGGGTATGGGATCGTAACCTAATTCATTGTACAACGACGTCGTTTTACGAAAAATCACAGAGCCGTGAAATTGATTTCAGATTAGCGACAAACTCTTCACGGAACACAACGATCATAAAATCGAGTGTGGAAAATCGACCACACCTCCGCGAATTACAAAAAAGCATAAATTAATTACGACTTTGCCCACCGTAAACGATCGGTACTTCAGCCTTTTCTCGGCAAAAAATTACGTCAAAATCCGGTGTAACAGGAAGTGCACGTGGGTGCATCACGTGGATACCGTTTCGTCCCTCGCGCTATCAAACGATGCCACATCGTTGTACTCTGTTTCGTTGGACAGATCGCTCAAGGTGTGGAGAATTTTCGATTTCAAATGCGTCGAATCGATTCGGAATCGCCGACGGCGATAAACGACGTCATTGCATCAATCGATGGATACATATACACCGGATCCGCGGATAAAATTGATAAAAGTTTGGAGAAAATTCGAAGGCGAGAAGAAACATTCGCTTGTTTCAACAATGGAGAAGCATAGATCTGCGGTGAACGTGTTGGCTTTGAGCAGCGACGGCGATGTTCTGTACTGCGATAGATCGATTATTGTGTGGAAGAAGGACGACGGTGCCGCCCATATGGCGGTGGCGGGGGCACTGAGAGGGCATAAGTGATCTATTTTGTGTTTGGTGGTGGTGGCGGATTTGTTGTGCGATGGGTTCAAATGGAAGGTTTTTTATTTGTTGGGTCGGGTCGGGTCGGGTCGGATATATATCGAGTGGACTCGACCCAGGTTATGCTTATTAAATAAAAATAATAATGAACCCGACCCGTTAAAACCGGACCAAAACCGAATTACCACGGATATTGAAAATATGAATTACACACGTGGCATCCAAAAAATAAATAAAAATTTGAAAATTAAATGCCACGTGGATCATTACCGGTTGACTGACCTGTTTGACCGGTTTTGAGGGCTAAATTCAAAAAAAGTGGTAACATACAGGGAAGATATCCAAATCTGGTATGTACAGGGCTTATTTTAAATTGGCCCAAAGTTATTGGGTTGCAAAAAAATTAATCCTTTTTTTCTCTAAATGTCCAAGTGGACACTTAAAAAGGAACCGAGGGAGTATTAGGGTGTGTTTTGAAACACTTAAAATTGCTTACAGAAGCACTTATTTTCAAAAGTTGTGAGAGAGAGCTTTGAAAATAAGTGCTTCTGAAAGTTGTTTTAAGTGTTTCAAAACATCCCCTTACTATATAACCTATACGAAATTTCAAACTCTCGGGGGCCCATATGTCAGGAATAATGTCTTTTTAGGCAGTGACTATGGAGTTATGTTTTAAAAACAATAATTTTATGAGCTATGATAATATATTTTAAAATTTATAAATATAGAACAATTGAGTCCAAATTATTTCAAATTGATCTGAAATGTTGTTTTAAAATTTATAGATTTTGAAAACATAATGTTCTATATTTTTAAGTCCCTAAATCTATAAATGCAGGACAATCGTGCAACCCACGTGACATTTCAATTGAATTTGGGCTTATTTTGTCTCAATTGTACTATATTTACAGATTTTAAAACATATTATTTTATATTTATAAATTTAAAAATATATTATCTTATATTTTCAATCTCGTAAAATTATCATACTTAAAACACAACCCCTAAAATAAGTGTCTATACGAATATTTTTCCCAACATATGTTTGTGCTCGAAAACTCTATAGAGTCCTAATTGTAATTGTTAGTCTTGTATACTATACATACTAGATTTTTATATAAAGGCTCGTGTTTATCAGTTTAGGGTCAGTCCTGTATACCCATTGAAGATTTGTTAAGCAGATCTTTTATGCAAAGACTTATGTATCTAGTGTGGCTGAAAGGCAGATTTGTATGCAAAGACTTCTAGTGAGGCTAAAATAGTACTCCCTCCGTCCTAATTTTTAAATGGTGTAAAGTGGATTTGATAGAGGGAAATAATAGTATTAAATGATGTAAAGTAATTTGATGGAGAGAAATAATAGTATTAAATAATATTGAAAGTTGCTTTATTTACTTTTTAGGAAATGACCAAACAAAATTAGGACGACTATTAACGGAAAGCGGACAATCAAAATTAGGACAGAGGAAGTATCTCTTTTTTGTATAGGGATTTAAATCAAAAAGGTCCCGTAACTTTGCACCTTTATTGAAAAGGTCCCGTATATATCACTTGTTTCAATTTAGTCTCGTATGTATTCAATTTGTGCCGATTTAGTCCCAAATCGCCGAAGACCAGTCAAATCAGCCAAAAACGATGTCGTTTTTGGCGCGTGTGATACACGTGCCCTAATTTGGGGCTAAATCGGCGCGTGATACAACATTTCTCGATCGAAATTAGGGGCGCGTGTATCACACACCCCAAAAACGACGTCGTTTTGGGATAGTTTGACCGGTCTGGCGGTCTCCGGCGATTTGGGACTAAATCGGCACAAATTGAAAACATACGGGACTAAATTGAAACATATGATATATACGGGACCTTTTCAATAAAGGTGCAAAGTTACGGGATCATTTTGATTTAAATCCCTATATTTGTATATTTATATAATATAATAAATTGAAAGAGCTCTTCACAAAATGACATGTTTTTAGTGAAGTTACAACCCTTAAGTTCAACATAACTCTTTGTGAAATTGAAAGTGAGGATAATTGAGAGAAATTGAGTTTTCCAACACTCATGAATCCTCTAGCTATATATTGAAGTCGGGTCTTTTATTTTGAGTTTTATTTATACACTTGTGATTTATGTTTCTAATTCATTATTATTATTGGATTTTCGTGGAATATGTTCTGTAGTTGGTTAATTTATGGTGAACCACTTACACCCTTACACCCATGAGAAGAACTAATACCTTTAAAATTTTGGATTAACCTATTATTTACTCCCCTACCACTCAAATATACAAGTCAACGACACTCTTTTCAAGGAGATACGTTCCCTATAGAAGTAGAACAACAATTTTCTCGAGATTCAACCTTAAGTTTTTGCTATAGGTAACACTAATTTCACCTAAACTTAAAACAAAAGAGATTGCAATTTTGTCGAATAAAACTAGAACAATTAATGAGAAACATAAAAGGAGATGGAGAGAGAATGAATAGATAGGGAATTTAATCAAAATAGTCTCATAACTTTGCACATTTATTGAAATAGTTTCATAATTATCAACTTTTTTTATTTAGTCCCACATGTTTTCAATTTAATCCAGTTTAATTTCAAATTGTCGGAGGTCTCCCTCAAAATTGCCCCAAACGACATCGTTTTGGGTGCGTGTCCTACATGCGCCACCAATTTTGATCGGAATATGTAAGACACGTGTTCAAAACGACGTCGTTTTGCGTAATTTTAAGCGACCTCCGGCAGTTTGAAACTAAAATGGATCAAATTATATGAGACTAAATTGAAAAAATTAATAATTATGGGACCATTTCAATAAAGGTGTAAAATCATGGGACGATTTTGGTTAAAATCCCGAATAAACCATTTGTGCTCTCCCGACACAAATCCCATGCTGCATTAAGTAAGGAAAAACTCTCAATTTCGACCAGCAAATGTTGAGGCAAAACGTCTCTTATTTGAGACGGTCTCACAATAAGACGGAATATAATTTAAATATTGACTCTTCAAGTACATTTTGAAAGAGATGGGTGGATTTCAGGGGCGGACGCACCATATACTTAAGGGGGGCCTTGGCCCCTCCCAACTTTTCTCTCTTTTACTAGTATTATATTTGTGTATATATATGCACTTTTTTAATTTTAGATATGAATGTTCAATTATTCACCTAGGCCACTAATCACTCGGTCCATACGTTTTCAATTGTCAGTCCAATGAGTTTTGCAATGTTACCCCACTTATAATATTTTATTTTTTATTTTTCAAATTGCACAAAGTTAATTAAAAATATGGAATTGAAAAAAATGAAATTTATTGTACTGAAACATATAAAATATAGAACATAGGTTGCCGTTTACGTATACCAAGTTGAATATTTCAGTGCAACAATTTGCATGTTTTCAAAATACACTATGTAGTGCACGGTGCATCTAGTGCACATGATATTCACTCCTAATTTTTTTAAATCATTTTCTAATTTACTTTTTCTTTTAATCTCTAAATATTATAAGTTTTAGATTTTAAGGGATTTAAACATATTTCAATCACTGTTTTTTGGTGTTGTAAATTTTCGATTTGATGTGTAATTTCTCTATCTTTTTTAATTATAATATGAAAATTATTTATTATTGTGCGTTGTTTCCTTTTATGCTATTAGTATGGTTTTAAATTTTGTTTATTAGGAATTTACTAAATTTTACATTTACATTAAAAGTTGATAAAATTCATATATTTTGAAATACTTAACAATAAAAATTGATATCTTATGCAAGTATAAAATATCTAAATTTTACTATTAAAATAATTATTGGTGAAAATTGCCCCCCCCAACACACGCCAAGATCCTAGTTCCGCCTCTTGTGGGTTTTGATTTATGTTAGGTTGTATCATGTTTCATGTATGAGACTGTTTCATACTAGTTTTCTTATTTTCACAGTCAAATTTGTCAATTTTTATAAGAATAAAAAATAATCAAACCACAGGGAATTGGAAATTAAAATTAAAATAGCTGACAAGTTTCGCATAAGGAGTCACATAAACTACTTCAAGCTCCAATAATTGATATTTTCTCCCTCATAATAATATTATAACGAATACAAAAAAAAATGTAAATCGACAAATAAAGATCACATATTTATACGTAAATGTTTCATTAACAACGTGTTAACTATGTTCACAGACAAAGGGATGATTTCGTGTGTGTATATATATATATAACCATCAGTCGAGAACATCGATCTTGATGGTGCAACTAAGCATTAACCGCCGCAAAATAGAGTCACCCTCCGGCGACTTCCTTCCGCCGCCGCCGCAACGACACCTCGTCTTCATCTTATCTTTGATCCGGCGAAGGCATTTGATGGGCGAATTGTCCTTTTCGGTAGTAAAAGTGTAGCTTCTGAGATACAACTGTCTGGTTGCAAATCCCCCCTTCTCCAACAACGCCTCCCGGCCATCTCCGCCGTAGAGGATAATCGACTCAATGAACTCAGCCTCGGACTCCGGCCACTTAAAACTCGTGGAAAACTTGAAAGACCTGGGAACATGGCCGCCGTTGGAATCCATCCTTCTTGCTGCAAAATATGTGACGAGATGATTGCATAAACTTTGGATCAATACGTAAACCTAGTTGATTAATATTTGTATATATCTCATGTGAATGGATGTATATATATATATATATATATATATAATGACGTAGTCCAGATTAGTTCAAGTACTTTCAGTGATATTATTTTCCTTTTTGGTTTAGGATTCGAGAGATTTTGTTACGTACGCGCTACATTTGGTAATTTTGACTATACTTTGGACTTATTATTGGTCTAGGGATCTCCAAGATAAATATCAACTCCAATTAAACCTGAAAGATATACATTAAATATAATGGAAAAATATCTATCAAATGAAAGATTTGCGAATCTAATTAGATATTCATATATCTTGCATTATCAAATAAAATTATAATCCAAATAATATGATATGTTAATCTAGTAAATATGAAACAAAAAAAAAGAATTATAAATTAAAAGTATATATGAGTATCTTGTGCACGTGTATTTTGCACTTCATAGTGTATTTTTAGAGACTCGCAATCTGTGTTTATAAAACATAGTTGCACGTTTCAATGTAATAAATTATAAGTTTCCAAAATACACTATAACCATATAAAAAACCAGTAACGTTAAACTCAAAAAAGTATTTACCATTAAAAAACTAAAAAAAGGCATATAATTAAATAAAGAAATATTTTTGAAACATCCGAAAAATATCCTAGATAAAATATAGAGAAAAAAAATATTTTGGTCTCATAACTTATTTACTGTCCATTTTTCGTCCCATATAAGTCACACGCCGGTAAAATTAGGGGGTTTTCTATAACCTCGATGACGTGAACGCTGACTATTTTTTTCTTTTTATTTTTTTACTTTTTTTAATCAATTAAACTATACATGCGTAAATAATCCAATAAATACTAAAATTTAAAATATGTAAATATAAGAACGACTAAATTTTATCGACACGTGACTTACTGGAAACAATCCGAATGGTGAAAAATACTTTCGGCGTCTCAATACTTTTCAATGTCTGGCATCTTGCAAGAGGTGGCTAGAAATTCCTCAAAATCTAAATTTGAGGAATTCTGCATGCTTTTGTGGGGAATTTGGAAAGGCCGATGTGACCTAGATCAAAACAAAATGAGTCGGGTAAGAGATCTCCAGGTCTCGGCTGATTGGTGCTACTCGCTTCTGGACAGCTTTTGGACTGCTCGAGATCAGACCAGTCGCAATTCTGGCACAACTAACACCACGACCTGCCTCATGGATCAGTCGAGTACTAGCCCGTACATCTCGTTTTTTATGGATGCGGCCTTCAAGGATGATAATATGGAGTTCGGAACTGGGTTTGCTATTTTCGACCCTGGCGGAATAATCATAGCAGCTGGGGTCAGAACTTGAATCCTCTAGGCTCGGTACTGGCAGCCGAACTGGAAGCTATTAAACTGGGCATGGAATTTTGCTTAAAAAATAACATGGATGGACTCCACATTTTTTCTGACTCACAAGATTCAATTCATGCTATTAGAAGCAGAGCGAATTTCTCGGGCATTGAAGAACACATCATCGATATCCTGAGAACAATAATAAAAAATACCTCAGTGAAAGGTATTTGGCATACACCCCACTCCAACAAGAAAGTGGCACACAAATTGGCAAAGTTTGCTTCTAGATCCCTCCACTCTCACGTTTGGGTTAGGGCCGAGATTCCTTCCTGAATTACAAATATAGCTCGTGACGACATTGATTAACTTTCTGAGCTCTGTTTGCCTTAAAAAAATCGACTAATTTGAATCTAAAAAAATCAATCGATCCACATAATATTATCAAGGAGGAAATCCGGAATTAATATATGAGGATATGTACTCGTCTGCAAAAAAATATAAAATTCTTGTTTGTATAGAGATCTTATTTATGGTTAAGTAGGGGTGGGAATAGCACAGGTCGGGCAGACTTCACATAAAAAAGTTTAAATTTAATATTTAATTTTAAGCTTAAATCTGGCATGTTGTCTTGTATTATAGACTTTTTAATAAGCTAGGCCTGACCTTTTTAGTAAATAATCAGGCCAAAAAGTTTTTTAAAAGTTTATATAAAAAATGTTTTTTCATAATCCTACTAAGGCTACTATTCATCATAAAAAATTTAAAATTGCACCTATCAAATATTAAGTGTCACAATAACACAAATTAATAAAAATACTAAATACTTCACCAAATTATAAAAATAAAGCAATAAAAAATCATTATAAAAGTTAATGATTGTTAAAATATTTAAATCATTATAAAAGTTAATAGTTGTCGTACTGCGTTACTTACATTTGCATACTAGATATATACTAATAATAGTTACTATTATTAAATGCTAGTTTAGTGCCCCGTGTATTACGCGGTTCTTTAATTAAAAAATGTAATATTTATAATATATAATATATTTAATAAAAATATATAATTATGTGCATAAATGCACTAACACATGATTTAATAATTTATTAATAATTGTTTAGGATGTATATTAGTATATTTGCTTCAAAAAATTATCGAAATAAAGTTAAGTGGTTTAAGTACAATTTCAGTGATAGTTTAGTGAGTTTAGTGCAATTAGACATAAATATGATGTAAGAGGTGCAATGTTCAAACCTTAGTTATTGCAATTTTTTTAATTAAAATATACATTGAAATATCACATGAATGCTACATATTAACTACAAACCAATAGAAAAATAACACATGAATATAATAAAATGGGATAACTCATCCAAATTAACCTCAAAATGACACATTATTCAAATTAACCACAAGATGACACATCATCAAAATGAACTCTCTATTAGTAATATAGGGGATTACCTATTTTATTAATATTATTTTACAGTTATATAATTATTTATATATATGTATTTAAATAGAACGACCTGTTGGAAGTAAAAGGTCTAAGAAAATTCTCAAATCTGGCCTATTTAAATAAATAGACTTTTAAAAATATCTGAGTCTAACTTTTTATTAAATGAGTCAACACTACAAAAAAGACGGGGTTTAACGACGGTTTTAACGACAGAAAAAACCATCGCTAACTACATTAGCGACGGTTTTGGCGATGGAAAATAATCCGTCGTTGAATCGAGGGTCGCTAATCCTAGCGACGGTTTTTGTGACTGTCGCTGTTTAGCGATGGTATTCGCTAAATACGTCGCTAAAGCGTGAACTTTTACGGAAAAATGGCTCGCGGTGGTTTGAACCCGAGCCCGGGGGGCGCCTGGTGGGCACCAAACCACCCGAACCACGGACCATCTCGAACCCAAACACCAAGCAAATCATATATAAGCCACCAAGCCTCCCAATTAAATGAGGCAAATTTTCGCTCCCAAGGGGGACCAAACACGGGACCTATGGGCGCCAGAGCGGGGATCAAATCGCTCGGACACTTGCTTTCTTGCGTTTACTTAATGAAATTAATTCTATTTGTCCTAAAAATCATTTTTTTTTTCAAAAAAAAATTAAAATCCTTTATTTCAATTATCTAATTTAATGATTTAACCACATTTTAATATAATTATTATAATTTTTATTTATTTATAAATTTAAATGAAATTTTATTATATTAAAATTATATTTATTTATTTATTTTTAATTCATTTTTTTCACTTTTAAAAAAAAAATATTTCATTTGTTTAATTTAACTATCTAATAATCTTTAAACTAACTATATATATTTTTTACTTTATAAATTATAAATAAATAATTATATTCTTTTAAAATTACACACAACTTTCAAACTTGTTTTGATCAAACCCATAAGACTTTATAACATGATCAAAACATTGGTTCCAAGCTCTGGATGCCTGTTTGAGTCCGTAAATAGACTTCTTGAGCTTACAAACTAGGTGTTCTTGGCCTGTTTTAATGAAAACTTGGGGTTGTTGCATATAGATCTCTTTATCAAGACTTCCGTTAAGGAAAGCTGTCTTGACATCTATTTGCCAGATTTCAAAGTCGAAATGCGCAGCAATCGATAAGAGAATACGGATGGACTTAAGCATGGCTACGGGCGAAAAAGTTTCCTCATAATCGATCCCTTCTTTCTGAGTATAACCTTTCGCCACTAGTCTTGCTTTAAAGGTTTCAACCTTCCCGTCCAGTCCTCTTTTCCTCTTATATACCCACTTGCATATAATGGGTTTGACCCCATTAAGTGGTTCGACTAGCTCCCACATTCTATTATGAAACATAGAACCCACTTTGGCTTTCATTGCTATTTGCCAAGAACCTGCATCCTTATCTTGGAGTGCCTCGTCATATGTCCATGGGTCTGATTCGTCTTGTCCGGGAATCAAGTCCGAGGACTATCCTATTCCCATGAATCTCTCGGGCTGTTTAACAACCCTCCCACTATGACGAGGCTCCGGTTGTGAAAATGTATCGTTTGGTATATCATCTAGTACAGTTGGCACTGAGGTTTGCCCTCTAAGCTCATTTAAGGTAATCTCACTTCTGGGTTTTCTTTGGTTTATATAGGCTTCTTCCAAAAAAACTAAAGTGGGTGCTGATGACCACCTTTTGATTTTCGGGACTATAGAACATACACCCTTTTGTTCCCTCGGGGTATCCTACAAACAGCCTTAATTCTGATCGAGGATCCGACTTACCGGCTTCCTTGTCCAACACGTAGGCCGAACACCCCCAAATTCTCATGTGTCTCATACTAGGCTTGCGCCCGGTCCAAAATTCTTTGGGAGTTTTGGGAACCGATTTGGGTAGCACCAAGTTCAGAATGTAAGCCGTTGTTTCCAAGGCATGACACCAGAACGACTTGGGAAGATCTGCATAACTCATCATTGATCTAACCATTTCCAAAAGAGTTCTGTTTCTTCGCTCTGCAACCCCGTTTTGTTGAGGGGTTCCGGGTGCAGTGAGCTGGGATACAATCCCTTCATCAGATAAGTAGTTCAAAAACTCATCGCTGAGGTATTCGCCTCCACGATCAGATCGTAGAGACTTGACGTTTTTCCCTATGATTCTCTGTTTGAGCCTTAAATTCTTAGAATTTCTCAAAGAGCTCATATTCATGCTTCATAAGGAAAATGTACCTTGAGTAATCATCAATAAAATTACTCATAACCTCCTCTTGCTTGGTTGACATTGGACTACATACATCTGTGTGAACGTTCTCTAACACTTCTTTGGCCCTATTCCCCTTGGATCCAAATGCCCTCTTGGTCATATTACTCTCCAAACATGATTCGCAGGTTGGAATCGATTCAACTTGGAGACGCTCCAGTGAACCATCTTTCACCAACCTTTGGATCCTCTTCGGATTTATATGCTCCAAATCTTAGATGCCAAAGAAATGTCTCGTTCACGTCTGATGAACGTTTTCTTTTCTCGGAAACAGTTGATGTGTTATAGGATACATTTCGTGAGTGGTGTGCATAGTTAATTGTATAGAGATCATTCAACAACGTTCCATGACATATAAATTTATCAGAAGAAAAATGGTAACAACTTTATTAAAAGTAACCAAATATCCATCATAAAAGTTTAGAAACTGAAACTGAATTCTTTCTAAAATCCGGAACGTAAAGAATATCTCAAAATAAAACTATGTCTTCAAAGGACAAGTGCACTTCTCCCACTGCTTCAGCTGCCACTCTAGTAGCATCGCCCAGTGTGATGAGGACCTCACTCCCACTAAGTTGTCGGGTCCGCTTGAACCCCTGTAACGTGAAACAAACATGATTAGTGGATCCCGTATCCACCGCCCAAAAAATGGGGGAGGCATCGCCGCTAAACAAATTTCAACAACTAGTGCGTGAGAATTACCTTTCTTTCCATCCCTTTTGTCCAGAACAGTGACCTCAATGTCCTTTCTCACATAGATTGAAGCACTTCCCCTTAATTTGGCTTGTTCACTCCACCACCCTTCTTCACCTTATCTTTGCCATTGGCAACACTTGAGTTCACTTGCTTGTGGCCTTTGTTCTTTTTCTTGTTCTTACCACCCCTTGGTCTAGAAGAAGAAGGTCCGATTAACCACCAAGGCTTGGCTTTTACGCCCCAATGTCGCCTCTGCCGAGACTAAAGCTTACAAAAGATCGGGCATCGAGAACTTATGATTATTCATCCGGTAGTTCAACTTTGAATTGTTCAAAGCTTTTAAAGCAGAGAATGGAGCACTGAAGTCGATTTGGGTCTCGATATCGTATTCAGCGCTAAGTACCTCAAGTTTATTAAGGTGAGCCATCATCTGGAGAACGTGCTCCCTTACGGGCGTTCCCTCCACCATTTTCATAGAGAGCAAGTCCCTCATGGTGATCTGACGAGCCACCACGGTTACGATGTTGGAACATCGCTTTAAGATTAGTCATGATTTCCGCAGCGATCTGAACGCTCTGGTGTTGGTGTTGCAACACATCTGACATAGAAGCCAAGATGGTACACTTTGCCATTTCGTTAGACCGCTCCCAGTCAGCATACTCTTTCTTAACCGTTTTAGTGGACTCATCTGATGGTTTATCCGGTTTAGGTGTGGTCAGAACCCAGTTATGCCTTTGTGCAGTGAGGACAATAGTGAGTTTTCGATTCCAATCAACAAAATTTTCTCCAGTGAGCAAATTGTCTTTCATTATATTGAATAGTGGATTAAAAGGTTGCGACATGATGAACTGAAATAAATAATAACATGCATAAGCACAAGTATATCACAAGATTCGATCACATGCATCATATTAAAATCTCAAAAAATATGAACATGCATCAGCCAACATCTCAAAACAGTTTAAATAAGCCACGTGGGGTGGGTCATTATTTAAACACATTCAAGCAGGTTACAAACAAGAACAGTTACAAACCTTTAATATCCAGATTAATAGTTGGCTCATTGACCAATATAAAATTGACCGGGGACTTGGGGAAGTATATGCATATCAATTTTATACCTAAGTAATAACCATGATTAAATACAGGATTACTATTTCGCTTTGATCGAGCCTCGTGGGGAGGGATTTCGTCGCCACTAGTAATAACCCACAATCATCTGTTTGGAATTCATTCATGTGAAACCTATCTTTTGACCGTCCCGTGGGGGGAATTTCTCCAAAATAATTCACAAATAAATAAATCATGGATGTCAAAATTAATTCAATTTTATTATCCGGAATAAAATTGTCAATTAATTATTTAAACATACTTAGTCATTTTGAAGATGAGATTTTTCCATTTGGCAACCCTCATGCAAACACATTTAAACAAATTAAATAAAGCATAAGATAGCACAAATAAATCAAGCATAACAGAAAAATAAACATATTGGGCACATATTATCCAATTGTCATGGTTTGATTTTTCTTGGCTTGATCTTGAAGAAACACGTCTCAAATTTCTCCCACTCGTTCGTCTCGAAAAAAATACTTGCCTCGAACCGCCCACGCCATGCAACTCGCGGCCGGGATCTGCCCCATCAGCGAGCCGCCTTCCCGGCCTCGGCACGCCAGCGCTGCGCTGCCGATGCCTCGACGCGCCTCGGTAGGTGTCGCGGTGTCGGCGAATCTCGGCGAAGCGGCAGCGCTCGCCTGCCGCCAGCTACCTGCGCCGGCTACCGGCGTATCCGTATCGCCGCGCGCATCTTCCACTGTCGCTCGGCTGGGCGCGCGCGCCGTCGCCTGCGCTGACCCTTCTCGTCTTGGCGGCTCGACCGCCCGGCCTGCGCCACTACGCCCGTGTGCGTGCAGCCAGCGCCCGTTGCTTCTCGCTGATTGCGGATTTATCCTTTAATTCTTCGTCTCTTGCGTTCCCGATCGATTTACAATTTATTTTACAAAAATAAATAAACCTAGATCTAGACTAGTATTACATTGATCCGATCAAACAAATCCTGGTCTACTACGTGGATTTTCTCCGCGAGGAGCAAAACAAATCGAGCGAATCGAATTAAAAATCACGGTTTATATGCATGCAAAATAAAACATTAAAATCCATGACAATTGGATACACCGCAAAAACATCTATGGTTCTACTATCCAATTTCAAATTTAATGTCCACGAATTAAATTACAATTTAAAAAATTGAGCCAAACCGTAGCTCGATACAGATTGTTGGGGAAATGAGTTGCACAGATCTATTATTCGGGGTGAATATTTAAATACAAATTTAATTCATTAATTATTACTAGCATGAATTAATCCTATATTAATTCAAATAATAATTGCAACAACATATCATGCATATAAAAAGCCACGTAAAACCTACGATCGCGAATCTACGGGTTTACGTGAACGTACCTCTCGGGATAAGCGGTGACATCGGCCGGACGGACTAACCAAAAAGGACTTCCCAAGTATTCCCTTAGCCCTTGCTCAACTATCCGGTTGGAAGGACACTCGTCGAACAATTAACAAAAGGAAAAAATAAACTTTGTTGCACCACTTATGTGGATTTGCTTTAATATTTCGGCAGACATGGAATTGTACTTGGGAATGAACTAATCATCCCCTATTTATAGGGGAGGGAGTGGTCGAATTTCTAGTGAAATATCAATGTGGGAAAAGACTTTTCTTGGTCACCAAGAAATCTTGAATATATCCCTTATATTCTTTTTCCCATAATTAAAATATTCCACAAAAATCCCACCTCCTCTATAATATGGATTTTTCGAAAATAATATGTGCAAGATTCCAAGATTTGGATCTTCTTGAATTTATGAGATATTCTTGTATTTCAAGAAATACATATCTTCCATAATATCTTTTCAAGAAAATCAAGAAAATCTTTCTTGCCCATTATATTTCCTATTTTTCGAAAAATTCTATATAGATAAGCTAGTGGGAGATTTCTTGAATTTAATGAGATAATTTTGTATTCCAAGAATACATATCTTCATTCCATAACAAAATTCAAAGAAAAACTTTCTCCCATCATATCTATAAATTTTGAAAATATTGGTTGGAAATTTAAGCAACAATATTTATTTTATTTTAATCATCTTTTCAGTTATTGGACTATTTGTTGGGCTACTCAGGGGGCCTTTAGGAGAATTAAGATTGGACCTTCTAATGGATCTTGAATATCTAATATTGAGCCACAATATAATTCAAGCCCATAAATATTAATTAATCCCACTACATAATTAATATTGCACTATCCATCTTAACCCGTATTACACAGTCGAATATGGTTCGGTCATTATTTCCCGTGTTTAAGATTATCTAGCCCATTAATTAATTCAAGCCCTTTGAAATAGCTTTCCGTTAATTAATATCTTTTGTCCTTGGTTAGAGAACGGTTCAACATTATTATCCATCTGGAAACTAATTCCACTTTGCAAGATTTGGTATGATAAAACTTATGAACCTTCGAGGGGCAAATCAAACAAAGCGTGCTTTAACGATTCTTCGTATTAAATCTTAGCAATCACATGTGACCAATAATATTGCCCAAGATAAAAGTATTGAATCTCTCTACGATTCGCTACCCATGATAAGTCAAAGCAATAGTTACCAATCCCGTGATCCTATTTAAGGGGCGAAGATTAAGAAACAACGAACCAATCGAGGTCTAATTTTCCTTGTTCGATTCACGAAGAATTTATCCTCCTGTGAGTTCTATTCAACAAGATCGATCATGCACTAGTGTAATCTCTTGGTCAAGACAAACCAATCTGAGCCTTACACCTCAACCTTTCGCGATGGATTGTTCATTTCCATCTAGGTAGTGAATGGTGTACTTTTAGTTACAAGGGACTGTTAATTTAATCTTCTGTGATCTGGTATCACTAAATTAACTACAATGTAACACGTCTTTAATTATTGAACGTTTATGCGATAAATATATGTAACATTCAATCATATTTAAAGCATCAGTGATAAACAATTTATTTCAATAAATAAGTCAGAAAATTCAGTTTCGATTATACAAAGTAAAAGCATACTTTTCAGTATAATCCCAACAATCACAAGTGGACAAGCACGAAACTCGCTAGCTCGGACGACCAGAGAACATCAAAGGCCACCACAGTAGGCGAGCATGAGTACCGGCCGAAATAGAATGACAGACGAACAGAGAAGGAAAGATCTGCGCTCGCGTCTTCCAGACGAACAGATCAACAAAGAACATTCATGCCCACCACCCCGGCGAACACAAGACCAAGCCACCTGCTGAGAAATACCACCTGGTGTTGGGGTTATCTTTGGAAAGTATGCTTTTACTTTGTAACCAAACCGAATTTCTTCTTTATTCTTTGAAATAAATTATTTATCATCGATGCTTTAAATATCATTGAATTTACATTATTTACGCTTAATTGTTCAATAAATTATTTATCATTGTAGTTAATTTAGTGAATATCATTGAGATTAAATTAACATATATTTCTTTATTCACGACCTAGATTGAACTTCCATAAATTGAAGTGTGGCTGATTTACATTGTCTTGACCAAGAGATTACACTAGTGCATGACCGATGATAATAGGACCTACAGAGGATAAATCCTTCACCTTTGAATTAGGAAGGATTAGACCTCGTGGTTTTAGTTATTTCTTAATCTTCGATTAAATAGGATCGTGTGTGGTTAGTAATTATTGCTTTGACTTATGACGGGTAGAGAATCAATGAGATTCAATACTTTATATCTTGGGCAATATTATTGGTCACATCGATTGCTAAGATTTAATACGAAAGAATCGCGGTGCAAGCACGCTTGTTCGATTTTCCCCCTTGAGAGTTCATAAGATTTATCATACCAAATCTTGCAAGTGGAATTAGTTTCCAGATGGATAATAATGTTGAACCGCTTCTTGACCAAGACAAAAGATATTAATTAAAGGAAAGTTGTTTCAAATGGCTTGAATTAATTAATGGGTGGATAATCTTAAACACGGAAATAATAACCGGGAGCTATATTAACAGTAATATGGGTTAAGATGGATAGTGCAATATTAATTATGTAGTAGAATTAATTAATATTTATGTGCTTGAATAATATTGTGGCTCAATGTTAGATATTCAAAGTCCATTAGAAGGTCCAATCTTAATTCTCCTAAAGGCCCCTCAAGTAGCCCAAGCATAATGTCCAATAACTGAAAAAAAAAAGTGTTTAAAATAAAATAAATTATGGTTGCTTATTTTTTCCAATTTTTCGAAAAATACAAATAAAAGAGGGAGAAAGATTTTCTTTGAATTTTGTTATGGAATGAGGATAAGTATTCTTGGAATACAAGATTATCTCATTAAATTAAAAAAATCTCTCACTTGGCTATTTGTTGAGATATTTCGAAAAATATGAGAAATAAAGGGAAAGAAAGATTTTCTTGATTTTGTTGAAAATATATTATGGAAGATATGTATTCTTGGAATACAAGTATATCTCATAAATTCAAGAAGATCCAAATCTTGGAATCTTTATCCTAAAATTTTGAAAATACCATAACAATAAGAGAGTGGGATTTTTATGGAAATTTTTAATTAAGGAGAAAAGAATACATGGGATATATATTCAAGATTTCTTGGAGATCAAGAAAGAGATTTTCTCTCCCTTTTTTCTAGCAAAAATTCGGCCACCACCCTCTTATAAATAGTGGATGATTTTTTCACCCCAAGTGCAATTCCATGTGTTGGAAAAATTAGAAATCCACAAAGGTGGTGCAACATAATTTTATTTTTCCTTTTGTTAAATTGTTCATGAGTTCCTACCACCGGATTGTTGAACAAGGATAAGGGAATACTTGAGAAGGTCTTTTGGTGTGTTTGTGTGAACGGGATCCATTTTCTTAACGGTTGTCACTCCGAGAGGTTAGTTCACGTAAACCCGTAGCAATTCCGCATGCGTAGGATTTATGTGAACTGTTTATATGCATGATTTGTTGTTGAATTATTATTTGAATTAATATAGGATTAATTCATGCTAGTAATAATTGTTAGAATTAAATTTGTATTTAAATATTCATCCCGAATAGATCCTGGAAATTAATTCCCCAAAACCTGGGCGACAAGTCAAAGCCTTCACAAGCAAGCAAAGACAGACGTTAACCGGGGATGCGCGTTAGGAAACGTGGCAACACTACGTGTACTCTTGCACGGCGAGGAATCGCCAACTCGTGCTTTCCAGGCCAGCACAAGCTTGCTAAGGTAGCTCATGCTAGCCAAATCTTCTATAAATAGACCCTCAAAGGTCAGAAATAGGGGAGGAGAAATTTCCCTAAGATCACTCTTGTACCAACTCTCCATCCCACATATCCATTGTGCTCGTCACAAGTACATTGTGCGCGACACACCTCCAAATCACTAATACTACAACCCTGGCTTGGTACACCCCCAGACGTAGTCATTCTTGACGAACTGGGTCACTAAATCCTTGTTGTCACTTTACTTTACACTTGTGCTCGCCACACACGCTCTGTGCTCGCCACGCACATTCTGTGTCTGACACATTATCTATTTTGTTTGTTAAGTTGTCACGCACGACGCCACATCATATTTTCCACGCAACAAGACTAACAACAACAAGTAATACTTTTCATTTAACAAGCAATACTTTTCATTTAAACAAGTAATACCTTTCATTTAAACAAGTAATACTTTCTAGGGGTTTTCTACGGTCAGGAAAGACTTCGCCCTTCCTGACGTTAGAGCACCAATAAAAATTTGACACGTAATTTAACTTCGCCGTGCGCGATCTAGTTTCGCCATGAAGTAGAATAATTAATTTTTTAGAAAATAAATATAAAATTACTAAAATATCCTATAATAATTTTTTATAAAAAAATTATAAATCTTGCATTTAACATTCTATCCTATTTATACTAATTTAAATTAATGAACAAAATAATTAAACTTGTTTATAATTATTCAAAAATTGGCCGTTCTTCCCGAATCATCAAATATCTAACTATTTTCTCTTTTTACATGTTTTTTCCCAAATTAAAATGAAAGAACCCTAATTTGTTTCTTCTTTCAAGAAAAAATTAACAACCTAGATTATTTTTTTATCATCCAAATGGACTGTACAATGTGAAGTGTGAAGTCTGCATACAACTTCATTCTCGACAAAACAACCAGCAAGGATGAATTTTTGGACAGCTTAAGCATGCTTTGGCAACAAAACAAAAATTCATCCTTCCCAATTTCATTTTTCATCCTTCTCTCTAACTTCTGCAAAAAAAATTCCCCTTTTCTAAATTCAACTTGTTGAAGATCCGATTCCTGTTCCAAATGGGAATTGCCGGAAAAATCGAAGATGAAGGATATTAATTCCTTTGCCGGGGGACTGAAAAAATCAACGGAGTAACAACATCATCTTTCCATTTGTCGAACTCCCAAACGTACTCCTCCGGCTTCATCTTCGATTTTCCCTGCAAAGGAATTAATTTGCTTCATCTTCGAGACTGGCGAGAATGTCTTTTGATGCTTATTAGGCTGAATTAATCATAAGTTTTTGTTTATGTTTATAATTTTGATATGTTTAAAAATATTTTGATTTAAAATAAAAATAGAATTTTATATTAAGTGATCTTTAAGTATAGGTATTTTGTTTAGTTTATATATTTTTTAACTATTATTTTAATTTTTTAGTAGCGTGATTGCGTATAGCGAAGTGCAAACGCACTAATGCGAACTACAATCATATAAAATGAATCTCATTCGTTGGATCAATAATCCAATGGTAATTAGAGAATTTTAACGTTAGGAAGGGCGAAGTCATTTCTGTCTGTAGAAAACCCCTACTTTCTATTATTTAAATAATACTTTTAATTTAAACAAGTAATATTTTTCATTTAACCAAGTACTATTTTTCTATTTAAACAAGTACTACTTTTCTATTAAAACAAGTAGTACTTTTCTATTTAAACATGTAATACTTTCCATTTAAACAAGTACTACTTTTCATTTAAACAAGTACTACTTTTCTATTTAAATAAGTACTACTTTCCTATTTAAACTTTAGTAATATTTTTCATTTAACAAGTACTATTTTTCTATTTAAACGAGTACTACTTTTAGTCAATATATATATTTAAATATACTATGAATTAAATTTTACACCGTAAATTCTTCGAAATAGATATGACTACGGTCACGTGGATCTCTTCTCTAAGTGATTATAAATTAAATACCCGGAAATGTGCATTAACAACAATTAAAAAACCTAGTATAATCCTGAAACATAAAAAAAATACATAATTAATATTAAAAAAAAAAAATCGTCTCTATTCCGTCGCTAAAAAAATCATCGCTAAATCCGTCGCAAAAACCGTCGCTAATATCGTCGCTAAAGGGGTTAGTCCAAACATTGCTAAAACCGTTGCTATTTGCGACAATTGTAATCGTCACTAACTTCCGTCGGTAAAACGCGTGTTTTTTTGTAATGCAAGCCGAGCTAGATTTTAATAGGTCTGACTCGGGTAGTCTGACCTATTCCCACCCTTACGATTTAGTGGATCTATCTGCCCATCATATTTAATCATTTTTCTTATAGATTTGGGCTATCGTCAATTCATTATAACCCATTACACTTTACGTTACACCTTACCTGTTTGGAATTTTGTATTTTCTTGAAATTTGTCATTCGAGTAAAAGAAATAATTCATGTCGCATACTGATACGGTAAATATGAAATCTGAATTTTTTTTTAGTATATTTTGTTTGAAGAATAGGTCTTTTGTTCAGTATAGACTTCAGAGTTCAGAGTAAAAAAATTGTATGTATTTGAACTGTATTTAAACTGTACAATGTATTTGATGCATATAAAATTTTGAGAAAAGTTGATTTTTTGTCCTTTAACTTTTCCGTATTTTGATTTTCGTCCCGTAACTTTCAAAATTTGAAATTCATCTTTTAACTTTTACTTTTTATTTTATTTTTTTTTAGTTCTAAGATCGGCAATAATACATCATGATATAGTGAAAAATTCGCACAGAAATTATTGCATTAAACTTCCAACAAAATATAAAAAAATCAATCTAAAGGCAAAAGTTCTTGGTAATGGAGGATATATTAAGGGAAAAAAAATCCCTCAGAAATTTTTCACTCAATCCTCCATCTAATTATTTTGTATAATTATATTAAAATTAAAATATACTCCCTCCATTCCAAACTTGATTTCCACATTTCTGTTTCGGGCGTCTCATACTTGATTTTTACTTTCCTTAACTGAAAATACCCACTTTATCACATAAAATGCTAATAAACAACTCTTTCTACCCCAACACTTTATCACTTTTTTTTAAAAATTCGAGCACACAATAACGTGAAAATAAAGTTTGGGATGGAGGAAGTAATGGATTTCTCAATTTTTTATGAAATATAATATGTTTCCAAATCTTTATTTAATTATATACACATAAAATATATAGTATTTCTTATCGTGCATCCCTTCATTTATTATCCTAGACAAGCCCAAGCCCACATCTCTCTTTTAATTTATTATTATCCTAGACAGGCCCAAGCCCACATCTCTCTTTTAATTTATTATTATCCTAGGATTTCCTCCCCATGATAAATAGACATTCATATAGTTTATGTCAATATTTTAAATAGAGATTATCTTGGTGCCACATGCTACGCTACGCCGTACAAGTTTGGAAATTTCGTATTTTCTGGAAATTTGCCATTTGAGTAAAAGTAATAATTAACATTTACTTTATTTATGATATCTTAGACTTTTATATTTGAGCACGTTTTATTGAAGAGCGAGTCTATGTATATTCAGGTGCACAGTGTATTCATAGTGCATTTTTTAACTGTACAATTTATTATACTGAAAGATGCAATTTATTTACACTGAATCGTGCAATTATTTTTTCATACTAATAATTATACGGTTCAACATATATAAATTGTATCTTTCAGTATAAATAAATTGTCTTGGTTATAAAATACACTATAAATGGAAGGTGTAATTAAACTGCAATAAAGACTTGGCCTTATTTTAAATATAAATGGACACTGATAAGAACATACAAATAGTAATATCTAGCTATTATTGAACTAGGTAAAATACAGTATTGTTATCTATTTGACTTTTTTTTATCAAATTTTGAATATTATTTTGAATTTATTTAATTTGTAATTTGTAATAGTATCAATTATTGAAAATTTAATGGAGCTCAACATAATTAAAACTTGTGTGGTTTTGTAAGCGATTGAAAACTCTACACACAACTTATTAAAAACATTATAAAAAATTAAAATTGCCAGAGACAATTTAAAAAAATGTTCATGATCCTCGCAATTTAAAATACGAGAGACAATTGTGATTGCAAAGACCCCCTATACATCTTCAAATAAACATACATGCAAGTGACAATTTAAAACACAACTTGCACTTAAAAATCACTTATTTTTTTAATTAAAAAGTTCTCACAAATTTAAAAATATAAGTACTTCTCATTATAGCAATTGGGTTTCAAAAAGCAAATTGAAATTTGGGTTCCAATGAATGGAGCCTTATATACTCAAAGAAGATTAAATTTGTTTATCAAAGAAGTTTTAACAAGCAACTACCAAGTAAATCTTGCTATTTATAGCAAAAGGGAAAGCGAAAGGAAAATAAAAAGAACAAAATAATGTGAGGAAAAGCATGAAGGAAGAATATGCTTTGCACTCGAAACGTCACCGTTGCGACATACATTTTTCTATTTCAAAAGGCAAGCACCTCGAAATTTCACTGCGCCCGTATATTTAATTCACTGCTTTAATAGTCTTTACGGAAGCAACTTTGATTCTCTGTTCCATCAGCTCTAGTGTTAGACGTAATGATCACCAATCAAAAACTGCCACGCACAATAGATGGATGCCTGTTGTCTTATTGTCCACGTGGAGATCAGCTATTGGTTTAGCTTATACTAAGCTCCCGAAATATCAAATAGTGAGGCCCACATATTTGTTGGTGTGCAATACCTATCTTGCCCTTGGTGGGTGTAATTTTTTTTTTTGAAAGCGGGTGTTACCTTTACTTTTCCAAATCATAATTTATTTATTTTATTGACGTGTACTTTTTCAAATTGGCAAATTCTTATATGCATCACCTCTAATAATAAAATTGATGCAATTTAATTTTATATGTTATTTTTATAATTTTTTTCAATTTTAATTTCAGTTTTGTTTAGGATGTATATTAGTACATTTGCTTCAAAAATTATCAGAATAAAGTTAAGTGGTTTAAGTACAATTTCAGTGATAGTTTAGTGAGTTTAGTGCAATTAGACATAAATATGATGTAAGAGGTGCAATGTTCAAACCTTAGTTATTGCAATTTTTTTAATTAAAATACACATTGAAATGTCATATGAATGTCATATATTAACTACAAACCAATAGAAAAATAACACATGAATATAATAAAATGGGATAACTCATCCAAATTAACCTCAAAATGTCACATTATTCAAATTAACCACAAGATGACACATCATCAAAATGAACTCTCTATTAGTAATATAGGGGATTACCTATTTTATTAATATTATTTTACAATTATATAATTATTTATATATATGTATTTAAATAGAAACGGCTTTGTTGGACGTAAAAGGTCTAAAAAATGCTCAAATCCTACTATTTAAATAAATAGACTTTTAAAAAGATCTGAGTCTAACTTTTTATTAAATGAGTCAACACTACAAAAAAGACGGGGTTTAATGACGGTTTTAACGACAGAAAAAATCATCGCTAACGACATTAGCGACGGTTTTGGCGATGGAAAATAATCTGTCGTTGAATCGAGGGTCGCTAATCCTAGTGACGGTTTTTGTGACTGTCTCTGTTTAGCGACGGTATTCGCTAAATACGTCGCTAAAGCGTGAACTTTTACGGAAAAAATGGCTCGCGGTGGTTCGAACCCGAGCCCAGGGGGCGCCTGGTGGGCACCAAACCACCCGAACCACGGACCATCTCGAACCCAACCACCAAGCAAATCATATATAAGCCACCAAGCCTCCCAATTAAATGAGGTAAATTTTCGCTCCCAAGGGGGACCGAACACGGGACCTGTGGGCGCCAGAGCATGGATCAAACCGCTCGGGCACTTGCTTTCTTGCTTTTACTTAATGAAATTAATTCTATTTGTCCTAAAAATCATTTTTTTTTTCAAAAAAAAAATTAAAATCCTTTATTTCAATTATCTAATTTAATGATTTAACCACATTTTAATATAATTATTATAATTTTTATTTATTTATAAATTTAAATGAAATTTTATTATATTAAAATTATATTTATTTATTTATTTTTAATTCATTTTTTTCAATTTTTAAAAAAAAAATTATTTCATTTGTTTAATTTAACTATCTAATAATCTTTAAAATACTAACTATATATATTTTTTACTTTATAAATTATAAATAAATCATTATATTCTTTTAAAATTACATATGTCCTAAAAAATTATTTTTTAAAAAAAATACAACTTTCTATTTAAAATGGTATTTTTTTTTTCTATTTAAACAAGCAATACTTTCTAACAAGTACTACTTTTCATTTAAACAAGCAATACTTTCTATTTAAACAAGTAATACTTTTAATTTAAACAAATAATACTTTTCATTTAACCAAGTACTACTTTTCTATTTAAACGAGTACTACTTCTCTATTTAAACAAGTAATATTTTTCTATATAAACAAGTACTACTTTTCATTTAAACAAGTAATATATTTCTATTTAAACAACTACTACTTTTATATTTATACAAGCAATACTTTTCATTTAACAAGTAATACATTTTATTTAAATAAATAATATATTTTTTGTTTAAATAGAAAAGTATTACTTGTTTAAATAGAAATGTAGTAATTATTTAAATAGAAAAGTAGTACTTGTTTAAATGAAAAGTAGTACTTGTTTAAATGAAAAATATTATTTATTTAAATAGAAAAGTAGTAGTTGTTTAACTGAAAAGTATTACTTGTTAAAACTAAAAGTAGTACTTGTTTAAATAAAAAGTAGTACTTATTTAAATGAAAAATATTACTTGTTTAAATAGAAAGATATTATTTGTTTAAATACTAGTAGTTGTTTAAATGAAAAGTATTACTTGTTAAAATGAAAAGTAGTACTTGTTTAAATGAAAAGTAGTACTTGTTTAAATAAAAAGTATTACTTGTTTAAATAGAAGTTGTAATTGTTTAAATAGAAAAGTAGTACTTGTTTAAATGAAAAGTATTACTTGTTAAATTAAAAGTATTACTTGTTTAAATAGAAAAGTAGTACTTGTTTAAATAAAAAGTATTGTTTAAATAGAAGTTGTACTTGTTTAAATAGAAAAGTAGTACTTGTTTAAATGAAAAGTATTACTTGTTAAATTAAAAGTATCACTTGTTTGAATAGAAATGTAGTACTTGTTTAAATAGAAAAGTAGTACTTGTTTAAATGAAAAGTAGTACTTGTTTAAATGAAAGGTATTATTTAATTAAATGAAAGGTATTACTTGTTTAAATGAGAAGTAACACTTGTTAAAATGAAAAGTAATACTTGTTTAAATGAAACGATGATACTTGTTTAAATAGAAAGTATTACTTGCTTAAATAAAAAGTACTTGTTTAAATAGAAAAGTCATACTTGTTAATACTTTTCATACTTTTCTAGTTAAACAAGTGATACTTTTCATTTAAACAAGTACTACTTTTCATTTAAACAAGTACTACTTTTCATTTTAACAAGTACTACTTTTTTATTTAAACGAGTAATACTTTTCTATTTAAACAAGTACTACTTTTTTATTTAAACAAGTACTACTTTTTATTTAAACAAATACTACTTTTCTATTTAAACAAGTAATACTTTTCATTTAACAAGTAATAATTTTTATTTCAACAAGTAATACCTTTCATTTAAATAAATAATACTTTTTATTTAAACAAGTACTACTTTTCTATTTAAATATGTACTACTTTTCATTTAAACAAATACTACTTTTCTATTTAAACAAGTAATACTTTTCTATTTAAACAAGTACTACTTTTCATTTAAACAAGTACTACTTTTCTATTTAAACAAGTAATACTTTTCATTTAACAAGTAATACTTTTCATTTCAACAAGTAATACCTTTCATTTAAATAAATAATATTTTTCATTTAAACAAGTACTACTTTTATATTTAAACAAGTACTACTTTTCATTTAAACAACTACTACTTTTCTATTTAAACAACTACTACTTTTCTATTTAAACAAGTGTTGTAACCAAATCAACAACCAATCAAAGACCACCTGCCACATGTCCACCAAATAACCAGGTGGACGAACATAGGTGGACGAATACAGGTGGACGAGCACAGGTGGACGAGCACAGGTGCGCGATCACAAGTGGACAAGCACGAAACTCGCTAGCTCGGACGACCAGAGAACATCAAAGGCCACCACACGATGAAAAGTATACTCACCCTAAGAATTCAGGGCTACTCCCCAAAGTAAAGCGAGCATGAGTACCGCGGCCAAATAGAACGAATAATGACGCAATGAGAAGGAAAGATCTGCGCTACGCGTCTTCGAGCATTTAACAGATCAACAGAGAACACTCATGCCCACCCACCCCCGAACACAAGACCAAGCCACTGGCCGAAAACACCACCGGTGTTGGGATTATCTTGGAAAGTATGCTTTTACTTTGTATAACCAAACCAATTTTCTGTCTTTATTTATTTGAAATAAATTATTTATCAATGATTCTTTAAATATCATTGAATGTTACATTTATTTACCGCATAATTGTTCAATAAATAAGTCGTGTTACATTGTAGTTAATTTAGTGATACCGGATCACGAAGATTAAATTAACGGTCCTTTGTAACTAAAAAAGTACGTTGTTCCGCGACCTAGATGGAAATGAACTATCCATCGTGAAAGGTTGAAGTGTAAGGCTCGATTGGTTTGTCTTGACCAAGAGATTACACTAGTGCATGACCGATGCCTTTGAATAGGACCTCTGAGGAGGATAAATTCTTGAAAGACCTGAATTAGGAAGAATTAGACCTCAGTGGTTCGTTATTTCTTAATTTTCGTCCCTTAAATAGGATCGTGTGTGGTTAGTAATTATTGCTTTGACTTATGACGGGTAGAGAATCAATGAGATTCAATACTTTATATCTTGGGTAATATTATTGGTCACATGCGATTGCTAAGATTTAATACGAAGAATCGTGTGCAAGTACGCTTGTTCGATTTGCCCCCTTGGGAGGTTCATAAGATTTATCATACCAAATCTTGCTAGTGGAATTAGTTTCCGGTATGGATAATAATGTTGAACCGTTCCTTGACCAAGGACAAAAGATATTAATTAAAGGAAAGTTGTTTCAGTGGCTTGAATTAATTAATGGGCTAGATAATCTTAAACACGGGAAATAATAACCGGGAGTCATATTAACAGTAATATGGGTTAAGATGGATAGTGCAATATTAATTATGTAGTGGAATTAATTAATAATTATGTGCTTGAATAATATTGTGGCTCAATGTTAGATATTCAAAGTCCATTAGAAGGTTCAATCTTAATTCTCCTAAAGGCCCCTCAAGTAGCCCAAGCATAATGTCCAATAACTGAAAAATGTGTTTAAAATAAAATAAATTATGGTTGCTTATTTTTTCCAGTTTTTCGAAAAATACAAATAAAAGAGGGAGAAAGATTTTCTTTGAATTTTGTTATGGAATGAGGATAAGTATTCTTGGAATACAAGATTATCTCATTAAATTCAAGAAATCTCTCACTTGGCTATTTCTTGAGAAATTTCGAAAAATATGAGAAATAAAGGGAAAGAAAGATTTTCTTGATTTTCTTGAAAAAATATTATGGAAGATATGTATTCTTGCAATACAAGTATATCTCATAAATTCAAGAAGATCCAAATCTTGGAATCTTTATCCTTGTTTTTCTAAAATAACCATAACAAGAGAAGGTGAGATTTTTATGGAATATTTTAATTATGGAGAAAATAATATATGAGATATATTCAAGATTTCTTGGAGATCAAGAAAAATATTTTTCCTCCCTATTCCATGATAAAAAAAACAGTCACCACCTAATCTATAAATAGGGGATGATTTCTTCATCCCCAATGAACAATTCCATGTGTTGGAAAAATTAGAAATCCACAAAGGTGGTGCAACAAATAATTTATTTTCCCTTTTGTTAATTGTTCGCGAGTTTCCTTCCACCGGATTGACGAGCAAGGGCTAGGGAATACTTGGGAAGGCTTTTTGGTGTGTTCTTATCAACCGAGTCCATTGCCATTCCAAACATGTTAGTTCAGGTAATCCCGTAGCAATTCCGCATGCGTAGGATTTATGTGAACTGTTTATATGCATGATTTGTTGTTGAATTATTATTTGAATTAATATAGGATTAATTCATGCTAGTAATAATTGTTAGAATTAAATTTGTATTTAAATATTCATCCCGAATAGATCCGGGCAATTAATTCTCCAACAATGATAAGTATCTTACGAGATACATAATATGCGATTTCACGAAGGAGGTGGGAAGATGCAAGAGGGGATTGCACGTGGTAGCTGTTACCAGTGTCCCACATAATAATTATCAAGCGATGTAGATTGGAAGTGACAAGGGGATTGCATGTGGTCGGAGCAACCAGTGTCCCAAAATGAATTTAAATGATCCAAATAAATGTTTATGATCAAATGATCACTACAAAAAAACATTGGTTTAAAGAGGAAAATTAACGAGGGCAAGAGAACCTTCGAAATTTAATGAGAGATTTAACGAGGGATAAGATGAACGAGGGTTTTAACGAGGGTATCGCCCTCATCACATTTAACGAGGGCAAATACCCTCAGAAAAGCGCTTGGCACAGTCAACGAGGGCTACCCGCCCTCAGCATTTTCAACGCCACAGTCAACGAGGGCCCTGCCGCCTGCCGCCCGCCCTCGCCAACCTAAGCCCTGACACGCGCCTTCCCGAGGTGCATTTACCGAGGGCAACCACCCTCTTTAATGCCCTCGTCTGCCTATAAATACATCCCCCACCCCAAATCCATCCCATTTTCGCCTCATCCCAAATTACTTTCCTTCCAGCAGACGAAATCGGCCGAGAGCATTTTCAAGGTTAGTTTTTTTTTATTTGTTGTTTATTATATAAGTATTAGTTTTTTATTGTTTAATATTAGTTGTTTTAATATTGTTTAGTATTAATTAATATTTAATTGTTTTAGTATTGTGCCATGTGAATTAGTTGCTTAATTTTTTATTTAATTTAATTTTGTTTGATAGTTGTATATTTTAGCTTAATTTTGTATATGTTATTTTAGTGTATATATTGTTTGTAGTATATATTTTAGCTTAAGTTTTAGCTAATACATTTATATTAATATTATTAAGCTTAGTTTAGTATTCGTTTAATTTATTTTATTTGTGTATATATAGTATTAATTAGTTGTTTAATTAATTAGTATTATTTAATATATTAATTACGTTGGATGTTGGAGTGGAGGGATCGATGTTGATGAATATTTGTTGGTTATTGCTTGTTGTAGAACATGTGTGTTCCGACTTGATTGATTTTAATTGATTAAGTCGGAAATGGATGCACGTAAGATCTTGATTAATTGGGGAATACGATAAAATAAGACGAAACTCTGCCGAAAATTTTAGGAAATATTAATTATTAGTTATTAATTAGGCTTTTGAATACTAATTAATTCGTAAATATTTTTAAACAAATAATTGATATGGATTATTCCATCCGTTTACGTTGGATGTATGGTCCTAGATCGACTAATGGAAATATATCTCCCGAATTCTATAATGGACTCGAATCTTTTATAGATTTCTCCACTAGTAATGGGATGATTCAGGGCAAGATTAGGTGTCCCTGCAATAAATTTCGATGTCGGAACAATAATACGTATCATGACCCTGATGAGGTGAGAGCACGTTTGTATAGAAATGGGTTCATGCCCAATTATTGCAATTGGATTTTTCACGGTGAGGAAATGTGGGGTCATGAATACGATCATCCGTCTGCTTCGACTTCACACGGGCTGGTTGACGAGAATTTTACATCTAGCTCGTACCACGATATGATTACGGACTTAACCTCTGGTCCCCACTTAAATGTGGATGAGGAGGCCCCTAATGAGGAACCTCCTAATGAGCATGCTGCATATTTTTATAACATGCTTCGTGCAGCGAATCAGGATATAATGCCTGGTTGCGAATCACACTCACAGTTGTCATACAATGCCCTGTTGCTGAACATTAAAACTGAAAACAGACTGTCTAAAAAGGGGCTATAATCAAATGGTTGATGTGATTCGTGTTCTTTGTCTGAATAGTCTGGTGCCCAAGAAATTTTCTGATAGCAAACAACTGATGAGTGAGATGGGTCTTCCAGTGGAGAGGATTCATTGTTGTGCGCAGAATTGCATGTTATATTGTGGTGCATACGGCGAACTTGAAAGCTGTAAGTTTTGCAATCGGTCACGGTTCAAAACTGCTAGACGTGACGTGAATGGGCGATTGAAAAAGAACCGTCCTTTTAAGGAGATGTTCTATTTTCCATCATCCCTCGTCTGCAAAGGTTGTATCAGTCTAATGCTACTGCGAAGGACATGACATGGCATGCACGTTGCTCGAACGACGACTCCGGTGTCATGCGTCACCCTGCAGACTCATAGGCTTGGAAACACTTGGACCAGTCGCATCCTGATTTTGCTACAAAAATTCAGAACGTGAGGTTGGGCTTGAGCACTGACGGTTTCCAACCGTTTGGGGCGCATGGAAAACATTATTCATCATGGCCAGTGATAGTGACACCGTACAATCTACCCCCGTGGTTGTGCATGAAGGATCAATTCATGTTTCTTATGGTTTTAGTGACCGGTCCAAAGAATCCAAAAGATAAATTGGACGTATTTTTGCAACCACTGATCCGTGATTTGATTTTTTTATGGAAACATGGAGTGGTAACGTACGATGTTGCTACAAAGCAGAATTTTATGATGCGGGCTGCACTAATCTGGACCATCAGTGACTTTCCAGCTTACTCGATGTTGTCTGGATGGAGCACAGCTGGAAGACTTGCTTGTCCATACTGTGCAGATTACACTGATGCTTTCAGTCTGCGGCATAGTCGCAAGCAATCATGGTTTGACAACCATCGTAAGTTCTTAGGTAGACGTCATCCATACCGAAGGAACTAGACTGCATTCAGAAAGAATGTAGTAGTTGATGATGATCCACCTCCCATCTTGACAGGTGATCAAATCCTCCAGCAAATTGATTGGATTGGCTTCAAAAAAGTAACAGAGTTGGGTGCTGATGATCACAACAAAGGCTTACAATGTGATTGGAAGAAGAAAAGTGTTTTCTGGGATTTGCCGTATTGGAGCTCGTTGTTGATCCGACACAATTTGGATGTGATGCACATCGAAAAAAATGTGTTTGATAATTTGTTCTACACGGTGATGAATGTCGAAGGGAAAACAAAGAACACAACGAAATCGAGTGTAGCTTTACTTTCACATGCAGTATCTAAAAAATTTACTAATCAGAACAAGTCTACCGCAACAGGTAATTAAAAAAAGGTTGAGTGAATCACTCTTATTAGGTGCAAAGAAATTTTTTTAATTATTAATAGATATAAAAGGTGTTCCAAAAAAATTAATACACCCTTCTAAAATCCAATTTTTTTTTTTTGAAAAAGTGAATGGCTGAGTGTGAGGGAGAGAGAAAGATATGGTAATTGATGTGCGGGTGTTGGGAGAGTATTGTGGGTATTTCACATAAAATTTGCACCTAGTAGAAATTAGGAAATATTATTAGATCTAGAAGTGATACCATACGTATTTTTACATTTAGGAGTTCTAATAAATAGAGAAAGATATGTACTATATATCACATTATTTAAAATAATGCACGGTACCTACAGTACAAATAACCAAAGATGAAAAACCTCATAGTCATAGGGAGACATGAGAACAAAAGATCGATGACAAATAATGGCGTTCTATGAGTATGACCATTGAGTGCTATAATATAGAAAAAGAAAATTGTAATTAATATGAGTTTTACAGTTTTAAGCCGGTTTCAACCTCCAACAATTACCGAGAAAAAAAGTTTTTTGGTCCCATAACTTATCTACTGTCCAATTTTCGTCCCAAACTATTTAATTGTCAAATTTTAGTCCCATAACTAAATTGATTGTCCAATTTTGATCATATTTTTGCCGAAAAATCACGAGTAATGCCATTTTGATGACGTGTAAGTCACGTGTCGATAAAATTTGGGGGTTCTCTATACCCTCGATGACGTGAACGCAGACTATTTATTTCTTTTTATTTGTTTACGTTTTTCAATCAATTAAACTACACATGTGTAAATAATTCAATAAATTCTAATCAACACTAAAATTTAAAATCTGTAAATGTAAGAACAACTAAATTTTACCGGCACGTGACTTGCATGAGATCGAAAATGACATTTTTTCCAAATTTTCGGTGAAAATGGGACCAAAATTGAACAATCCATTTAATTATAGGACTAAAATTGGACATTAAATTTTTTTGGGATAAAAAATGGACAGTGCATAAGTTATGGGACAAAAAAACTTCTTTTCTCACAATTACCCCTACAAGAAATATATGTAAATTAATAAATAAATCACACAGGACAATTATATGGTTCACTAACAACGTATAATATCAGTCAAGAACATCGATCTTGATGGTGCAACTAAGCAATAATCGCCGCAAAATAGAGTGACCCTCAATCGACTTGCCACGACACCTCGTCTTTATCTTATCTTTGATCCGGCCAAGGCATTTCATCTTCGAATGGTCCTTTTTAGTAGTGAAAGTGTAGCTTCTCAAATACAACTGTCTGCTTGCAAAACCCCCCTTCTCCAACAACGTCTCCCGGTCGCGGCCGCTCCGCCCATCTCCGCCGTGGAGGATGATTGACTCGATGAACTCAGCCTCGGACTCCGGCCACTTAAAACACGAGGAAAACTTGAAAGACGTGGGAAAATGGCCGCCGTTGGAATCCATCCTTCTTGATCGATACGTAATTAATTAATTTTTGTATACTAAGATATATGTCATGTATGAATATATATATATATATATATATATATATATATATATATATATATATATATATATATATCAGGACATATAGTCCAGATTAGTCCAAGAAGTTTAAGTGATACTATTGTTTATTTTTTTGGTTTAGGATTCGAGATCCTTTCTGTTACGTACATGTACAGTACAAAGATTGTGTTAACCGTTCTCCAAAATCTAAAATTAATGTGTTGCAAAGACTTTGGATTTGGTAATTTTTTACTAGACTTGACTTATTATTGATCTACGGATCTCAAAGATAAGATAACAAACAACTCGACTTAATTAAATGTGAATTAAGGAGATATAATAAAATCTATTATCAGTGAAAGATTTACGAATCTAAGATCATATATTTATATATAATATATATATATATATATGTCTTGCATTATCAAATCGAAAATTACAATTCGAAAGATATGATATGTTAATCTCTTAAATTGCAAAGAAAAAGAGCATAAAGAATTATAAAAAATAGGAGTATATATATCTATAACGTTAACTCAAAATATCATGATTAATTAATAAAGAAATATTTTTTCAAAAAGCTGGTAAAAGATCCCATATAAAAATAAATAGGAAAATTGTCCATTCAGGGTGTGAAAGATGACAAAATTATCAATTTAAGGTCTTAAATATTTTTCCTATCGATTCAAGGCCTGGAAGATTAAAAACTATCGATCCAGAGCCTGAAAGATAAAAACTATCAATTTGAGGCTCACACATTTTAAGGTCATGTTTGACACTTATATTTTATATCCTTATTTCATGTTCTTATTTTTTTTATTTTTAGAGTTTACGATTCAAGGTTTACGGTTCAGGGGGTTTAGGGTTCATGGTTCAAGGTTTAGGGTTCATCGTTTAGGGTTTAGGGTTTAGTGTTCAGGGTTTAGGGTTTTAGTGTCAAACATAGCCTTAAATTTTATAAGCCTTTAATTGATAGTTTCTATCTTTCAGGCCCAGGATTGATAATTTCCTATCTTTCAGGCCTTGAATCGATAGGAAAAATCTTACAGGCCTTAAATTGATAGCTTTACCATCTTTCATACCCTGAATTGATAAAACTCCAAATAAATAAATAAAATCATACATTCCTTGTACACATTGTAAAATATTTAGTTAGTTGACACGGTCAAACATACTCCTTTTCCATAAATTAATATCATTATATAGTTAATTACTATTAACTCAACTAGTAATCGAACCCGTGCATCGCTATAGTTGAACATTTGTTTTAATAGTGAGTAATTCGATTTTTGCAAAAAAAATTAAGAATAACGTTTTACCTAATTCATATTTAATACGTAAATTTAAATTAAATTCATTCGTTAAGTATTGAAAATATCGAAACACGCCGAAATGTAAGTGAAAGGAGATAGCAGTTATGGGTTCATGAAAAAAACGTAGCATCAAAACAACCGAAATTTTAAATGACTACAGATTTCGAAAAATCTTTCTGAAAACTATATTTTTTGTTTGTTTGACTGTTTTTTCATCATTGCGGCACACCAAAATCTTTAAGCTCTTCCAATTGGTGACTCTCGAAACTGTCACGTAGAACTGACCGTGACTGAAAATTGATTTCTTCAAAAATATGTCAACATTTGAAAGTGAATATAATTATATTTTTTTGGTTGAGTGAATCTATATGAAATAGAAAAATTATCAAATTTAGTAAATCTTTTATTAAAACATATTTGTATTCCTATTGAACTATTTACTTCATTAAATTTAAAAGTGTGTATTCAATTGGGATTCTATTTGATTTTTTTGGACTTTAAAAAGTCTGTGGATTTAAAAAATCCATAAACTCCATGCAGAGTTTGGCTGACTTTTTTTATTGATTTACATGGATTTTCATATACTTGACAGGATTGTGGAATTAACTTTTTTTATTGATTTACATGGATTTCTATAAACTCCGGTGCTGGAACTATTGATGCAAATGTATATGGAACACACTTGAATATATAAAAAAAAGTTATCCAAATTGTTTAGAAAAATACCAAAAATATATTAGTTCTAAAAAAAAACATTATTATCATCATTATTATTCTCATCTTCATTTTCATCACCATTATATCTCGGCTTCATTTCCCATATAGCATTAGCAATACTCGTTCTCCATGCATTAGCTTCCGTTCTTTGTTGTAGTTTGTTTTGAGAATGCAATTCCGCTCTTTGTTGTAGCTAGCTTCCGTACTTGTTTAAATGAAAAATATTACTTGTTTAAATAGAAAAATATTACTTATTTAAATAGAAAAGTATTACTTTTTTAAAAGAAAAATATTACTTGTTTAAAAGAAAGGTATAACTTGTTTAGATGATAAGTATAACTTGTTTAAATAGAAAAATATTACTTGTTTAAATGAAAAGTAATATTTGTTTAAGTAGAAAAATATTACTTGTTTAAATAGAAAAGTATTACTTGTTTAAAAGAAAAGTATAACTTGTTTAGATGAAAAGTATAATTTGTTTAAATAGAAAAGTATTACTTGTTTAACTGAAAAGTATTACTTATTTAAATGAAAAGTATTACTTGTTTAAATAGAAAAGTATTACTTGTTTAAATAGAAAAGTATTGCTTGTTTAAAAGAAAAAGTATTACTTGTTTAAAAGAAAAATATAACTTGTTTAGATGAAAAGTATAACTTGTTTAAATAGAAAAGTATTACTTGTTTAAATGAAAAGTATTATTTATTTAAATAGAAAAATATTACTTTTTTAGATAGAAAAGTATTATTTTGTTTAAATAGAAAAGTATTACTTGTTTAAAAGAAAGTATAACTTGTTTAGATGAAAAGTATAAATTGTTTAAATAGAAAATTATTACTTGTTTAAAATAAAAGAATAACTTGTTTAGATGAAAAGTATAAATTGTTTAAATAGAAAAGTATTACTTGCATAAATGAAAAGTATTACGAAGGTATTTTTTTCTTCTGACCTTTCGTCTTCAGAGTCCTCTGAGAGAATACGTTGAAATCTCTGGTTGTTAGAAAAGATTTTGGAAAGTGAAATGTATTCATATTTTTTGAAGAGAATCAAAGAAAATCCATAGAGTATTAAAATCGATGGATTGTCGAATACATAAAGATTTTTTAAGACTTTTTAAAATCCGTATTGAATACCTCATGATTTTTAAAGACTTTTGAAAATTCGAATTGAATACCCTCAAACTTTAAAAGTCTAAAAAAAAATCCTACAAACTCCACAACCAATACACTCCCCTTAGTCTTTTTCCATATCAATTTTGTTGGAAAAGAAAATATGGTGAACGAAAAGTATGAAAAACCCCTCTAATGTAGTTATTGTTGCATGTGGAGCTAAACATATCTTCTTCTTTTTTCTGTTTTGTCTAGGGAATAATTCTCAATCGTGGTTTTCGAGAACCTCAATACTTTCAACTATAATTGAGACGACATATAATTTATTTATTTATTGACAGGGAGACGACATATAATTAAATAGTCATTAATGTGACGTTAGTTTCATAGAGTATGTGTATATAGATAGAAAGAAAGAAAAAAATCTGAGTCATGATATCAGTGTAAACTTATGTAATATATTTCAATAAAATATAGATACATGGAATATATATCTAACCTCAAAATACAATATTTTGAACAATACTTATCATACAAATTCTTAATTTTATAGGACGAATACTACTTTCAGTTTATTTCAACACTCAACATATTTGGTGCAATTATATATTAATTGATAGTATAAGAAAGATAATAAATAGTTGATAAAATATTAGTAACGTTATTGCAGGAAAATTAAAAAAAAAAAATTGGTTCATAACAAAAGGAAATAAAAGCCATAAATAAATATTGAACTATTCTTTCTCAATCTTGATTTTAGTCATCATTTTCTTTTTTTGGATTTAAACTTATCATATCATTTCAAGATAGTGGTCTCTTAGGATTTTGTTCATTTGTTATATCAATGAGGTCGAGATCTGGATCTTCTGATTGAATTAGAGTGTTTTGTTTAATTGAAGAGTTGACGGTCTCGTCGATGGAATCATCCTACACGAAAAAAAATTATAATTACTTATTTATAATAATAACTTTAGAATGAAAATATTCTAACAGTAGAAAGACTTACTTGAGTATTACGAAAATTTATAGAATATGTAGAGATGATTTTCTCACCCGTATTAATTTTAATAACACTGAAAGTGTTATTAGAATTATGTCATCTTTAACATCAATTTTGAACATCAACTCCTTTTCAATAATATCTTGCAGCTCTTCCCTATACCACCCGCTTTAATATGTATAATTATTTAGATCATATTTTTTAATTGAAGACTCTGATATATTAGTCCATGAATTTTCATATGTGAAATATGGACTCAATCTAGTTAAATACACAAATATTAATAAAAGGTAATCAATGGTATATTGTAAAAATAACAAAAATATTCAAGTGTAATATTAGGAATAACTTACCTTGCTTTAAAATCTTGTATTTCCTTTACGTCCAAATAATGAATGATTTTTTAGGGATTAAATGCACTGCTGACTGATATGGTATTTCACAACAGATGTTTGAATTAGAAATACATATATTTGTACGTACTAATACAATTATTTAGAGGCATAAATTTAAAAGAAAACATAATATATAAATTATACCACCAAAAAGCTTCGGGCGAAACATTTATAAAATCATCACTGGAGCCTCTTCACCTTTTTCTTTCTTCATTTTAAATATTTCATCTATGAATTCTTCCCATAATGTAACTGTCATAAGATTACTCCTACATATTTAAAAGAAAAAAAAATTATATATACATGTTTTGGAATCTAAAAATAAACATATTTCATATATAAATTTATGAATAAGTAATAAGTAAATAAAATGTACTCTGTATCCTCTAAAGTTAACTCCATCATACTCACTTTTGCTAATTGCCCTTAACAGACTTAAGTGACACTTTGACAGTATCGACAATGATTCCAATAATATCTGTAAAAAAAAAATGTAGATATATATACACACATATATTCAAAGGAATTACACACAAATTTTTTTAAAAAATTATCAATTAATTGGGTATCATCCAATGAAGTTGCAAAAATCAAGTCAATATAGCTCTTGAAGTTGTACATATTACGCAAGAAATTTGAATCGAAGAACTCTGTTACGCGTGTGCTAGAGATAAATAGAATCTTTTTTTTTTGTTCGGGCTACTCCTATATGTATTGTTATCTTCTATAACAACAAAGTTATGAATGATGTATAATCGATCCTCAATTATTTTTTTCTTGTTGATCTCAACCTCTTTGTGCCTTATTGTTGCATGAATTTGGTCGTTCTTTAATCAAAGAAGGTCAATATTAACAATAGAGGAAAAATAAATATATAAGTATTATAAAATATGAAATGTTGTGCTTTTAATGTATCTCGTTGTCATGAAAAACACATTCGAGATTCATTGTCTTGTTATTAGATAATGAGCACTTGTTTCATACGCTCGAACATAACACAACTTCATACACCATCCCTTTTTCTTGGAATCAATTTCTTTGATTAGAGAAAAGTTTGTAGACATTTTGATAATTCACTTGAAACAACTCTACAAATAACAAAAAATAATCATGATGTATATCCAAACTTTCACTCACTATTTTCGCTCCACAATTGGCCAACCAAAAAATCACTCATTAAGGACACACAACAAACCTACAATGCTACAAATCATTCCAGAATTATCAGTGGCAAGATTCACACATTCCAGAATTATATTATAAGAAAAACCCATTTTAGAGAAACAATAAGTTCAATGGTGCAATTATGCACCATTCAGCTTCTAGCAACGCAGATCTACATCAAGCCAGAACTTAATACTTGAACATCAATTATTAAAATAGATCAAAAAAGAAAACCTTGTTACCAGAATTAAATCCCATTAGATCCCAACAGAAAACAATCAAACTTCAAAATAGATAAAACCACAAGTAAACAACGCCCCATGAAATTAAAACAACCAAAGTAGAATTCAACCCAAAAAAACTAAAAAAATACAAGAAAGAAAGACTTTCAGTTTATTATATAGAGGTTGAAAGGAATTGAGATCATGTAAAGATACATTGCTAGAAAGATTTTGCAGATAAATTCATATCCCTCAAATATATCGTCTCTTAGTAATTAATCTTGTAAAGAAGAAAATATATACATGAAAATATATACATATTTATTCTGCTGGATATATGATATTTACTAAATCTTGTAAAGAAGGAAATATATACTTGAAAAACGTTTTTTTAATTGAGTTATTTAATTATTATGGTTTTGTATGAGAGGATAAAAGAGTCATAAGTGTTTTTCGCCCACAAATATCAAATATGTAAGTTGGACTCGAAAACTCGAGTTGAAATCCACGTATGGAAATCACCATACAACCATAAATTAATAATTTTAAATTTTTTTCTAAAAGAAAAGTAGAAAATCGTAAATTCGTAAAGTAAAATCGGCATATTCAATATGTAGAATTCTCAATCCTTCAAAAATTCACATCAAATACAAAATCATCAACAAACATATTTTTAATAAAACACTCAAATCAAATAAGTTCTAACAAACAAATAGATCGAAAAACAAATCGTTGATCATAAGAAACAATACAGATATTAATTTTCCCAAAGAAGAAACACATACATGTATAGATGACAAAAAATTCTAATTCTAATTAAAAAAAATACAAATATGAAAAACAATAAATATTAAATTATGCTTAGAAATTACGATAAAAAAAAAGTATCAAAGTGTGGTGTGAATTTAAACTTAAAAACTTCTAACGTGATGAAAGTAGAATGCTCGGTGTTTGTAATAATAAATTTGAAAAAAATCTAATGTAAGATTTTCAAATCTTGAAACAATATATCACAAGATCACGAAATGTCATACCTAATTATTTTGGAAACAATATGCTTATCTTTATGCACTTCAAATCTCAAAACAATATATTAGAAGATCACGAATTGTCAAATATATACATGGGAAACGATTTTTTTAATATATTAAAATATTTTATTTCAATTTTTTTACATAAATATTTTCGATAAGATTCTCTACTATTTTTTTAATATATTAATTACCGATTTAGCAATATTTTTTTGCGGGAAAATCTAATGGCTTTTAAATTTGGGGCGGTTTCTGCTTTTATATATATATATATATATTACTATTAATTATTAATAATCCTTTCAAAAAAAATATAGTAACATTTGTCATAATTTAAAATTTTAATAATATCTTCTTATAATTAATTATTTATTTCCTCCATTCTAATTTTTATTGGCAATTCAAAATGATATACAAGGATTTTGATGAGAAAATTGTTTATTATTATTAAAAGTGGTAATTGAAGTTGCTTTTTGTTGAATGGGGTTTGATCCTTTTTAGAGAATGAATCATAAGGTAGATATTTTTGTGTGTAATTATTTGTGTATAATGAGATGTAATTTATATGGCAAAGTATAGTGTGAACAAGTTTCACGGTGAAATTGGTTACGGTGTGTGACTTATATTACTAAAGAGTATGACTTTTTACTGTAAATGGTGTGACTTTTTACTGTAAAGAGTATTACTCATAAAAGTGACGGGTGTGACTTATATTATTGCAAAGATTGTCGTAATGATAATTGAAGGGTGTGACTTATTGTTGGGAAATTTATAGTTTTGATGAAAGTTCCAAAAACACATGTAATAGGACCAGTCAGATCTGTTAGGTAATTGATGGATGGTTATATTACTCGCTATAGGAGACCGGGGCTTGATAATGATTGTATAGAACAACCGATGTAATAGATAGGTCACATATTGGGGAAACTCAATATGTATAGGTCGATCGAAGACTCAAAGAACAGTGATATCCCATGCCCGAATCGTTAGAGAAGAATGAAGATCGATTGATCCGATCTAGTCGATATCTCAACCAAGTCATGGCTCAAACTCGAGAATACTTGAAGATCGGATGACTTCCGGATGATCGCACCGTAAGACCTACATCGGTAGGAAGTCCGCTAGTTGAAGCTAAGTCAACCAAAGACCGGAAGACTCCATCGTAGACCGATCGGATTCAGACTAATCGTCACCACCAGTGAAATCGATATTCCACCTAATCATACGTCAATGATCCGAACAAGAAGAATGTCGAAGCTTTAGTTGGAAGAACATCACCGAAAAAGTGAGTCTGCTATCCAATAAGAACAAGACACGCATGATGATCGAGCCAAAGAATTGCGGATTTGATGCTACCTCTCAGAACGGCTACAAAGTACAAATTCACGCTTTTCGCCATGCCGCCCCTTCGTCACATCAAGCACCAAGTCTACCAAATATAAATTCAAATTGCTCTCCAACGGCTCTTTGATTTCAAGGTCTATATATATGGGATTACACTTTAGAGTGATACAACGAAAACGCCGAACAATCAAGAAGCTCAAGCTAATTTCGATTTCCGCACAAGAACACGATCAAGAAGATTATTTTTATTAAGTGTTCATCCCATAAGTTCTTAGCATAGAAATCTTTTCATCTAGTTTGCTAGTCGCTTATATCATGAAGAAAAGATTTCATAGTTGAACAAAAACAATCTTACCCAAACCCCAAGTTAGTTTAAGTTGTTTAGCAAGATTTCGACTAGGGTTTCTAGTTACGATCTCCGGATCGGTTGAGTGTGAACTCTTTAAACATCTAGTCGGTTGTCTTTGTGTTGGACTAACACATAAAAACTAAGTCCAGCTTGGTTAAGTAGGTGCCCTTGGATAGGGAAGAGTGGGCGTAGGATCGGTTTGTCCGAACCACTATAAATCTTGTGTGCCTCTACTTGCTTTGATTAACTCGCTACACAATCGCACACAACCTTTAAAGCGCATACACATTCCAAGTTGAGATCACGAAGACCAAGCTTCGATCCGATCATACTCGACACTTCACCAACCGATTAAAAGACTAACTTTGGAATCGATTTATCAAAACCGGTTTTTCACACGGTAAAACTTAAGCTTCCGCGACACATCGCTTAAACCGATAGTTACTAAACCGATCCGCTTCAAAGGACAAGAAGTTGGTTATCACCCAAACCGATTCACTTTCGCTCTGATCAAATTAACTGCCCTCACACCGATCTGCACAAAAAGTTTTCAAGTCTATTCACCCTCCCTCTAGACTTCGCCTCACTAAACCCGCTTCGGGACTCGAAGTGGTATCAAAGCGCTTGGTTCTACTGCACCCATCGACTTTGTATATCATCGATTCTTGAGGAAGAATCTTTGTGGTCAATCAACCCGACCAAAAAAACGCTTTTAAAACTCATTCATTTTCCAAAATCACTCAAAGATGGATAACACCTCGGGAATGTATCATGATCTGCCGTTCTCAATCGATGAGTATCGCAGATTGGGCCATATATATGTCCAACCATCTAGGCTCGATCGATTAAGCGTATGATGGAAGTCATCGAAAGAGGACCCATCATCATTTATTATGACAACCCCGCAATGGAGGAGATCCAGACTTTGCCCTTAAGTCTTGTACGAAAAAAAGTCCAAATTTGATGGATGCAAGAGGAAAGGAAATCATACTCTAGATACTATTGCAAGGCATATTATCATGAAAACAATGGATAAGGTCACCAAAGAAAAGATTAAGTATCTCAAATCACGAAAGCAATGTGGGATACTCGCTGAAATATCGAGGGAAATGAACAGATAAAAGACAAATAGTCTACAAGTCGAACCGGTAAAGTTCAAAAATCAAGATGCCGCCAAACGAAACTATCAACGAACTCGATGGAAGAATTACAATGTCTATAAACAAGCCGAGAACTTGGTAGAGAGATGTCCGATAAAGATATCAACTACAAAATCCTAAGGTCTCTCACCAAGAAGTGGGATATGAAGGTCCGCGAATCAAGGATTGCCAAGACATTTCAAAAATGAAGCCAAGTAGCTTGTTCTTGAGCCTTAAAGCTCACGAGTTCGATTTGATTGAGAGAGGACAAGTTCGATGAAGATGAGGTGCCCGCCAAGCCTCAACTTCAAAATCGGTTGCTTTTAAGGCAACCAAAGAAGAGAAAAGGGGCGCCAACGAACCTCCGTTGGGAATATAATGAGTCGGCGAAATCAGACGCTTCCTTACCGTAAAGCTTGAGAAGTCAAACGTCCAACTTGGTAAGTATCAAAGATTTTATAAGGACTATCAACATAAATGAGGGGAGAGATAGGAGATCGGCCAATGATCTCCGAGAAGAATCGATCCGATGATCGGAGGGATCACAGAGATGAAAGGAAAAGAGATAATCGACCGAGGAAGGAAGAGATAACCAATCGCATGTAAGAAGCTCGACTACTATCGAAGGGGAAATCACCTAATAGGTCATACAGACGAGTGATTCACCCGAAGGAAAGGTTCGTGGGATCAAGGAGCGTGGTTTCAACCGCGTGGAGAAGCCAGTCACTATAGCGCAGACCGCCTGCACCGACGCCAAGAGAAAGGAAAGAAAAGAGGAATCAGAAGAGAGCAACGCGAGTAGGACAAGAGCCATGGTTGCCGATACGCCAGAATTGACGACTTATCCGCCTCCGAGGACTCGATACCTCTCAGAGAAGACTTCTCACCGATCAAGAAGGTTGCGGACTTCTATGAAAAATGAAGATCCGATTTTCTTCGACGATGATGAGATCTCGCCGATGGCCAGTGAGGACCAACTGAGGTAACCTCCAAACCCGCTTCGCTCGCTTCTACACTCGCTATCATTAGCACACCGCCGAGATTGACCTCAAATTTACTCGAGCAATTGCTTGAGGATCTCTCCAATGCAAAGAGACACTTATGTTATAGTGAAGTTTGAAAATGATAAGTCGAGGACCGAAATAATCGACTTTGCTAAAGAAAATGATCTATGTAAAGCCTCAACTTAGATCACCAAAATCGCCGTAGGCAACCGAGGAATTTAAAATTCTCGAAGTTAAAGCTTCGATCGGGAGAAGCAGATCAAAGATCACCGGCATTAACAAACAAAGAAAAGTGATGACTTCAAAATCCTCGCAAGCAAAATTCGATGAGCTGCTCCAAAAGCATGAAAGTCTAAAATCATCCGAGGATAATCAAGAAGAAAAAATGGAGGTTTTTTCAAAATCATCTAAAACCGCTTCAAGACATGAACGCCTATTTTCAACAACGGTTAATAAGAAGGGACTTGGCTATGAGAACCCTTTTCACATCCTCAAAAAGCCCCTACCGATTCATCTCAAAAAGGTGTAATCGACGAAGTTTCACAAAGATACACCAAAAGCCAAACATGTATCTAATAAGGAAAAGGACCATTGAGCGGTAAAGGCGGTGCTTCAACCGTAAGGGAAACAAAATGGACCCCAATCGGTAAAGCATCACCGAGGAATCAACAGAAGAACCCGCCTTACGAAGAAACCTCAACCTAATCAACAGATCGAGAATCGAAAAAGACAACCTATAAAAGGAAGTACAAACGAGACCCAATCAAGGTCACCGCCTAATAAGCATGCTCCGTAAAAACCGCAAAAACCACCTATGCCGAAAAAGATATGAATCTTTTTGATGGTAGCAAATGTATTTACCCCTATAATCGAAAATCTCACAATTTGCACTCAACCACAATCGGATAAGAAAAGACAAACAAAAAGATAAATCCCAAATCTTCTAATTCATCCAAGGTTCACACTAATAATCATACAAAACAGAAAAGATATAAAGAGACGTATGATTATGTTGGACAATTATGGGAGACAAATCGGGCCTTCTCGATCTAACCGATCACAATAGAAGTGTTCTGCTTTGTATGGATCCCCAAAACTAATCCTAACCCCTCGGGACCCAATCCAAAAAGGGTACCTAAAGCCCGATCCGATTGCAGTTTCGGCGTGGGTCCGCCAACAAAGGAGGTGTGCAAGCAACTATCCGGTACATCGATAGTGGATGCTCAAGGCACATGACCGAAGCAAACATCTCCTCAGCTCTTTACATAGAAATGTAAAGGCCCGCGTGTACTCTTTTCGGTGATGATAACTTTGGTTATACCAAAGGATTTTAACCTTAGAGAATGATGATGTACAAATAACCGAGTCTCGTATGTCAAAGGTCCAAGCACAACCTATTATCGGTTTCACAATTTCTGCGACAATGGATTCAAAGTTGAGTTCTCGATCGATCAATGCACTATCAAGAATCGAGTCACTCAACATATTTTGCTAATCGTTCAAGGAAAGGGACGATCTACACAAATTGATTGGAAACAGTTGCCCAAGAAATGCATGCCTGATTGTCAAGAGTTCCAAAAGTAGCAGTTGGCTCTGGCACAAAAGAATGAGCCATCTGAACTTTAAAACTCTTAATAAGATTGCAAGGATGTCTCTAGTGGAAGGACTTCCGAATGAAGTATTTTCAAAGGATCAGACATGTCTTTGCATGTCGGAAGGAAAACAGTCAAAGCTTCATTCAAGGGAATTCCGGACCGATCCAAAGATCTTACTTGTTGCTCCATATGGATCTATTTGGACCAGTTACACCAGTCAGTCTCAACGGACGCAAATATACTCTGGTAATCGTGGATGACTATTCCAAGTTTACCTGGGTTATATTCTTACATAAGAAGAATGAGACGACAACGAAGATACCCGAGCTGCTAAAACGATTACAAAATGAGAAGGGTGTCGTAGAAAAAAAAATCGACGAGATAAAGGTATGCGAATTTACAACTCTTTTATTACTGATTTTTGCTCTAAGTTTGGTATACAGCATGAAACATCAGCTGCAAGGACGCCACAACAAAATGGAGTAGCTGAACGGAGGAACAGAACTCTCAAAGAAGCTGCTCGCACGATGTTAGCTGAACATGCAATACCAAGTCGTTTCTGGGCAGAAGCAATCAACACCGCATGTCATACTCAGAACAGATGTCTTCTGACTAAGGCTCACTACAAAACACCCTATGAACTGTGGAAGGACGTAAAAACCTCGTGTTTCTTACTTCCATGTTTTTGGGTGTAAGTGTTTCATACACAACAATGGGAAGAGTCAGTTGAAGACTTTTGAGGCCAAGTCAGATGAGGGTATATTCTTAGGATATTCCTCATCTAGCAAGGCTTTCAGGGTTTACAACAGACGAACCCTACTTGTGGAAGAAACACCCCATGTAGTCTTTGATGAAGCATCTTCTGAACAAGAGAAATCTGCTTAAGAACAAGATGTACACGATCAACAAGAACTCGATGTTCGGAAAATGGATCGACTAACGATCAAGGAAAAAGAATCGAAATCGAACAATATACATTCCGGATCTAGTCGATTCACCGGATCATTCGGATCCTAAGGTACGAAAAAACTGCCGATGAAGAAGTTCGACATACCGAGATAAGATCAACTCGAACCATCCGGTTCAGGGGGAACATCTGAAGTTCCCACGAATAGACATCAGCACATGATGAGTCCAACATCAGCTGAGACTTGTTCTTATCAAGTGGATCATAACTCAGCACCACTCCCAATCGCTAGTAATGAAATTTTATCGAAACGGACGATGTTCTCCAAACCGACGCAAATCGTAATCGTATGGACTGGATAACCGGGCCATCCAACTGATCGATAATCCGGAGACCCATCCGATAAAGTTAAAACTAGACATCGACAGTGAAAGTTCCATGTATTCTTTGTTATCCGCCTATGAAGAAACCAACAACAATAGAGGAAGCTCTACAAGACGCAAGTCGGATTCTAGCCATGCAGAAGAGCCGAACAGCCGAGAAAATCAAGTTTGGGAACCGGTAGACGTACCAAGTCATCAAGACGTTATTGGCACGAAGTGGGTATTCAAGAACAAGAGAGATGAGAAAAACGCGTCATCACCGTAAATAAGGCAAGACTTGTTGCTAAGGGTATTCACAATCGGAAGGAATTGATTATGATGAGACCTTTGCACGATTGCTTTCCTTTAAAGCCATTCATTTGTTTAAGCTTTCGCATATGCTTCCCACGAGGGTTCACATGTGTATCGATGGACGAAAGAGTGCTTTTCTTAAACGGGGTACTAGCAGGAGGAAGTTTATGTCGAACAACCTCCGTGCTTTGAAAAGGGCAACCAAGTGTCTTTGTTTAAGAAAAAGCTCTTTATGGTTCAAACAAGCTCCTCGAGCTTGGTATGATACACTCTCGGTTCTTGATCGACAGTGGGTTCACTAAAGGAACAGTGGACAGAACCTTATTCAGAATAGAAGATGGAGAAGATATTCTCATGGTTCAGATCTACGTGGACGACATCATCTTCGGATCCCCTAACAAGAGTCTATGTGAAAGATTCAGCAAACTGATGCAAGGGAAGTTCGAGATGTCCATGATGGGTCAGATGAATTACTTTCTGGGTCTTCAAGTAAAGCAAAGTACAGAAGGATATTCATCGCCAAGTAAAAATACACTAGGAATTTATTGGCTAAGTTTGGAGTTCAAAATTGTAAGGAAGCCAAAATTCCTATGATGACTGGATTCAAGATGGATCCAGATGAGGATGGTCAGAAAACAAATCAGAAGGAATATAGGGCTCTCATTGGATCTCTACTATACATGACTGCCAGCAGACCAGATATAACCTTCGCAGTAGGTGTATGTGCCAGATTTCAGGCAAATCCAATGATAAGCCACCTAGAAGCAGCTAAGCGGATTCTTAAGTATCTGAAGGGGACGGTAAATCTTGGTTTATTTTACCCATCGATGATAATCTAGAGCTTAGTGGGTATTCTCGATTACGATTATGGAGGTTGCAAGATTGACGAAAACCCACCTCGTGAACTTGTCGGTTCTTAGGAAGAAAACCGATCTCGTGGTTTTCAAAAAAGCGGACATCGATTCAAGACATCTCTACTAAAGCCGGGGTAATATATGGTCATGGAAGTCGTTGTTCCCAAACCGCCCGCTTAGTCGGCAATGAGGGATTATAACATTGAAGCTAACAATGTACCTATTTTCGTGGCGATGATAATAGTGCTATTGCAATCACCGTAATCCCGCTTCTACATACAAGATGCAAGCATGTGGATGTCGACACCATTTTATAAGAGATCATGTTGAAAAGAAGAATATCGAATGGAAATGATTCATACCGATATACGTAGAAAAAGTCGATATTCTAACCAAGCCACTAGCCGAGATCGATTCGAGAGAATTATGCAATGAGCTAGGGCTTCTGGATCTTGGAGAAAATGCACCTAAAATGTTTGATGGAATGATCTCCAGAACCAGCTGGTTAAGAGACTAACCAGGTTGAAAAGAATCAGTTGAGTTTGGTATCTCAACTGATCAGAAGATCAGTCAAGGAACTGATGTGAGAAATCGATCAGATTTACAAGATTATCTGGTTAAAGGAACTGATCAGATTTAAGGTTTATCAGATTAAAGGAAACGCTCATTTTAAAAAGGAATATCTGATTAAATCAGTTGGGTTATTTTACATCTTTGTAAGTCGATTAAGCTGATATTCAACAAGCAAGATTCACAAGTAGTATTCACAAGATTAAAGCTTAAAATCGCATAAGGATACAGGAATTTTACACAACAATGGAATAATAGAACTTTTCATTGATAAAGACCCAAAGGTCAGGTTACTTTACAAGATACAAGTACAAAGGACCCGGAGGTCATTACAAAGTCATAACCAAAAACCCTAAACCTATAACCCTAAACCCTCATCCTAACCCAAGTGGAGCAGGGGAGAGAGAGATTTTAAATCTGATGCTCTCATTTTCCCCCACTTAACAAGGGTGAGAGAGGCTTTAAAGAAATCCTAAAGCCGCTTAAATGGGCTAAAACCAATGGAGCGACAAATGACCTTGATAGGATTTTTAAGCCAGGAGCCCTAAGAAAGAGTCAGTGGGCTCTCCAGCTGTTAAATGGTGAGGTGATATACGAAGATCAGTTGTTGACTGATCAAGATCGCATATCAAACTCACGCTCATTTTCGACTAAGTCCGTTGATGGTAGTTACGCCATAACGATAGATTACACAAAGGTGCATACTTGTTAGGAGAAGTGTCTTCTCGGTTCTTGCAACAAACAGCCCGCCGCCATGGTGGTAGAGAAGCTTTGCAACAATCGTATGTGAAATCTTTTGATGACGACGAAAAAAACAATAAAGGGACGCATGAAAAGGTTGATTTGAGAAGTTTTGAAATCATTGAAAAAAGGGGTAAAGGTGTTTCTTTTTAAGTTTCACCGAAAATAAGGGTTCACCAGATACATGATTCTACAAAGAAGATAAGTATGGTGAATGGGTTATGTTGCGTAAAACAATTGGTCCAATTTATAGAGGCCAAGCAAGGGTGCAAATGCAAATACGAGTTCTCAAAACCTTTTAGAGAAATCAAGACCAAAAGGACAAATGTAGGAATCACGCGACCGATAATTGATAAATTTACTACGGATTGACATATCGAAAGATTCGACGATAATTACGCATGTCAAATCGCACCAACTTAGGAATAGAGCCTACTATTCTAGACTAAGTTTTCATGCGGTAACACTTATTCCAAGAATTGGATTGACTTGAGAAGAATCGATTAGGTCAACCAAAATCGATACATCTGAAGTCGATCGGATGAGGAAGATCACCGAACTTGAAACTCCAACAAATCGGATACATCGATCTATGGGAAAATATAAATATCGGTTGAAGGAACTTCAACCGATCAAGGAGGATCGAAGGAAAATCGGACATATTCAAGGAAAGATCAACAGCTTGAACTTTAATGCATCGATGCAAGTGAAGAAGATCAAATAAAAGGATCGATTTAGGGAAATTTTAAGGCTTAGGCGAATACTAAGATCAACAAGTGAAATCAACATGGACAAGTGGTATTGATCGACACAATATCGACCAACCGATCGTTTTTTTTCTCTTGTTCTTTGCTTATTTATCGGATCGTATCGATATTATTTGCCTTCTTCGCACTCCATTATCCTTGTGACGTATTCCTTGCAAATCATTTAATGCGACGCGGGGGAACATGTATTAACCGCTATTAAACGTGCTTTTAAATCCAAAAGGTTTTCAGACGCGTTTTTTTCCGACCCTACGATCAAAAAACCGCTTAATCTGGAGCGTTTAATCTTTTCAAACGGTTGATCTTCCAAATCGTGTCTTCTCTTTCCCTCCTCGTCTTTATAAAGTTCATCAAAAACCATACCAGAGTTTTCCATTTCACAAACTTGCGATTTATTCTCTGAAAACTCCAGATTACTTCTCTCAGATTCAAAGTGTTTTCCTAAGTTTCAAAATCATCTTTCCGAAAAATAGAATCTGGTAATTTATGTTTATTTGATGTAGCTTTTTAAAAAATCCATTGATCTTAAGTGTTTCTATCCCGTTATTATGCTTTATTGTTCTTTGAAGTTTCCGCTTGTGTGATATTCTTTGTATTAATGCACAACATTTTTAACCGAATCTATCTTATCTGTAGATGATCACTCACGGTATGGGCAAAATAATGTGCAACTATACGGAACTGGCAACAAAGATTGTGGATGATAAGTTCGTACAGTTCAATATCACTCGGGATCCGGAATCCATGGAGGTCGAGCAAATTCTGCGAAAAGCAGGCCTTGAGAAATTTTATACCGCTTCAACGCAATCCAAAGGATGCAAAGATGAAGCACTAGAATTCTAAGGAATTTAAGAGTGGATACGGATGCTCCAGAGATTTAACTACTTTCGGCACCACCACCGTGAAGAAATCGGTCGACGAATGATGATATAACCCGTCTGCTCACCTACCAAAAGGACGGATCTCGCCGCTTCATTACGGGAGAACGAAGATGAGCCGACGAAAAAGAGTTTCTTGAGAGGCCGATAAACATCATACTTCGTGTTTTGTCGGGCCAATGCTCAAGAGGGAAATACCGATTGTTGTTTGACATATTGTCAAAAAACAATAATGGGTATCAGATTCACCAGTATGCTATTACATCCGCTAAACCAGACAAAGATGGTCAGCTGAATAATTGATGAAGCCAAGAACATCGATTGGCATGGGTTTCAAGGCCATTCTGCTCCAAGAACATGAGAAATTTGGAGTTGATGAATGGAGGCGGTATATCCGAAGAAGAAGATCGACAATCTCAACAAGGTTGCGCTTATCCTTCAAGATAAAATGCCAAAGGCCAAATGGGAAATGAATGGATCAAGTCCTATAAGGCTTTTCTCAGCCACTTCACCATCTTTGGGCCACCAGACGATGATATCGCGCCAACCCCCAAAGTCAAAGAAAGGAAAATGCAAGAAGGCAACTTCTTCTCGCACCAGACATGGGCGAATCACTCAAGGTTGTGAAGGACCCCAGAAGGCCCACCCGGATGCCCCCAAGAAGAAGAAAAAGAAAACCGGGTGAAAGCCGGGAGAAGAGGCGAAGAAGGCGAAGCGAAGCCCCATGACTGGATGCTAGAGGATGAGTCGGATGAAGCATGAGCGCCGGAGCGATCTGTTGCACCACAAAAAATCGGTGAAGCATCGACAGCAAAGCTTCTCAAGCCGAGAGCTCGCCAGATCATTCCGAGGAAGAAGCACAAACCGATCGATCTCATTCCATCAAGCTCCAAATAATTCACCACTCGTGATTAACGGCTGCTAAGCATGTCTCTCCTATTCTTCCACCTGCCCGCTTAAACACGAACGCATCATCGCGAACCGAAGCTTTACCCGATGTGGAACTGGAAGCACACTGCCTCCTAAAGCAGAACCTCTCAGTCGAACCGACGGCCAACTTAAGCTACTCAAGACAACCAAACCTTCACATCTCATCAAACTGACCGACGTATAATTCTGAGTCCAGATCAACAAAGATCATAATCGGGAAATTGATCGTAATGCGAATCGAAAGAGAAATTGATGAGTTGTATCCGAATCGGGTCGCCTAACCTCGCTATAAGAGAGGAAGTTTTGGAGATCCTCACCGAGAGATCTTCGATTAAAAAGCTTCTCGGACTTTATAATAATTATTGAACGATGGGCGGTAAGTGATGAGTTTTGGCAATTTGATTTTGACATGAGGAAATCATAAAGTGGGATCACCACCGAGCCGATAATCGCTAAATCATTAAAGCTCGATCCAAAGGAAGTTAGGGTTGCCGAACAGACGAAACGGAGATCGCTAACAAGGCTCCCGGAGCAGATGCCATCATGAAGGATACTGCGAGTCGCCGATGATAGTGGAGCTGTGCGCAGCTCATGACCAACCACCGGAGGCACAAACAATCAACCGGATCAAGTGACACTCAACATTCCAACATCACATGTCACCACCGATCAACTACGGAGATCAAATCTTGTCTCAAAGATCTCCCCGAAAAGAAGAAGTTGAGGGACTAATAGTCCGATCAAAGGAAGATTGCCATCAAGGAAATAAAAGATGAAAGGAAAATGGCTATTTCCCCCATTAGGGCAATCAAAGATTAGTTCTCCCAAATCGTGTCCATCAAAATTTACCGAATCGATAAAGACCGCTGATGCCAAATCCGACTCGGGTGGAACAACAACAAGTTTTTTTCCGATGCTCAACGACAAGCTAGAATTGACAGAAGAGAAACTTGATAAACCGATTAAAAACACTCTCTATCGCCATGGAATCTGCCAAGACCGAATCGATATCGAAGATTCAAGAGCTAACTACTCAAACTTCAGCGATCTCATTGCAAATCTCAACAAGGCGATCGTAGATCAACTTTGGTTCTCGACCTCCCACTTCACTACTCTTTTTTGATCAAACCAAAAAGGGGAAGGATGAATGAGAAACCAACCGACACAACAGTCTTGAGGGACATCACAAACTCGGACCGAGAGAGTCACAAGAAAAACAAATGACCGATGCGCATGATATAAGATCTTGGGGCCAAAAGATGTCCAAAGAGCAGATATAGGAAGAAGCCCTAAAAGCCAAGAAGAAAGAAGGGCGCATAAAATGGCAGAGGCGTAAAATCAACAAGAAATTCAGACGAGAGAGAAGAAAGGAAGGAATTTGAAAAATCCGTGCGGATCATCCCAAAAACTAGCTACAAGATGCTAAGAAATTTGAGGAATGGAATAAGATCGAGAGGAATGGCTTCGATGCCTTTGTTCTTAATCTTGTCCCACAAGAAGAATCTCCTGATGAAGAATTCCTCAACTGGTTACAAAATAAATACCCGGATTTTCCGAAGTATCTGGAAAATGAGGCCAAGCTTATCAATGCAAAAATAACTCGCCAAGAGTATGATCCGATGGAATACTCAAGAAGGCGGATGGCTCATTTGACAGACCGGCATTTCAAAGATTCTATTTTGACATCCCGCACGCGCAAATAACCGATCCTCGTGGTGATGATGTCAAATGGAAACTTTATCGATTTTCAACGTTCCTCAAGATCAAAGAGAGATGCGAGAAGGATACCACCTAAAGAGTGAAGAATCGAAGACTACTCAGATCACCGCTTTATTTTCAAACTTTTCTGATGTAACATGTAATCATCATTCTTTAATAAGAAAAGTTTATTTTCTGATCCTAAGACAAAGTCTCATTGTCTTCTGATTATATGCTCAGAATCGTTCTATTTTTATCAACTGTTTTTGGTTTCTCAAAGTGTTTTGGTTTCATCAAAAAAGGGAAATTGTTGGGAAATTTATAGTTTTGATGAAAGTTCCAAAACACATGTAATAGGACCAATCGGACTGTTATTGTTAATCGATGTTTATATTACTCCGCTATAGGAGACCGGGTTGATAATGATTGTATAGAACAACCGATGTAATATATAGGTCACATATTGAGGGGAAACTCAATATGTATAGGTCGAATCAAGACTCAAAGAACAAATTGATATCCGACAGCCGGCGTAATGCTAGAGAAGAACAGAAGATCGATTGATCTCGATCTAGTCGATATCTCACCAAGTCATGAAGCTCAAACTCAGAATACTTGAAGATCGATGACTTCCGGATGATCGGACCGTAAGACCTACATCGGCCGAGTCCGCTAGTTGAAGCTAAGTCAACCAAACCAGAAGACTCCAAAAGGTAGACCGATTCCAGACTAATCAGTCACCACCAGGAAATCGATATTCCACCTAATCATACGTCGATGATCCTAACAAGAAGAATGTCAAGCTTAGTTGGAAGAACATCACCGAAAAGTGAGTCCGCTATCCAATAAGAACAAGACACGTATGATCGGAGCCGATTCTTTGGATTTGATGCTACCTCTCTAAACGGCTACAAAGTACAAATTCACGCTTTTCGGCCATGCCGCCGCTCCCGCTCGTCACATCAAGCCACGCAAGTCTACCAAATATAACAAAATTCAAATTGCTCTCCAACGGCTCTTTGATTTCAAGGTCTATATATATGGGATTACACTTTAGAGTGATACAACGGAAACGCAATAACAATCAAGAAGCTCAAGCTAATTTGATTCCACAAGAACACGATCAAGAAGATTATTTTTATTAAGTGTTCATCCCATAAGTTCTTAGCATAGAAATCTTTTCATCTAGTCGCTAGTCGCTTATACACAAAAGAAAAGATTTCATAGTTGAACAAAACAATCTTACCCAAACCCCAAGTTAGGTTAAGTTGTTTAGCAAGATTTCAGACTAGGGTTTCTAGTTCTGATCTCTGGGATCGGTTGAGTGTGAACTCTTTAAACATCTAGTCGGTGTACTGTGTTGGACTAACACATAAAACTAAGTCTAGTTGGTTAAGTAGGTGCCCCTTGTGATAGGGAAGAGTGGACGTAGGACTGGTTTGTCCGAACCACTATAAATCTTGTGTGCCTCTCTACTTTTTGATTAATCGCTACACAATCGCACACAACCTTTAAAGGCGCATACACATTCCAAGTTGAGATCAGCTAGCACCAAGCTTCTGATCTGATCATACTTGACACTTCAGTCAACTGATTAAAAGACTAACTTTGGAATCTAATTTATCAAAACTGGTTTTTCACACGGGTAAAACTTAAGCTTCCGCACACATCAGTTAAACTGATAGTTACCGAATCGATGCGCTTCAAAGCGCGATAAGTTGGTTATCACCCAAACCGATTCACTTTCAAGACTCGATCAAAGCTAATCGCCCTCACACCTCGATCTGAACAAAAGTTTTTGTTTCTATTCACCCTCCCTCTAGACTTCTGCCCTCACTAAACCCGTTCGGGACCTGCACTTATATTACTAAAGAGTATGTCTGTAAAAAAAAAACAGTTTCATGGTGAACAAGTTTCACAGCATACCAACTCAATTTATATATGTATGTAAAGTTATTTTTTGTCATTTATGGAATGAAAAAAAAAATAAATAAAACATCCATTAATAAATTTTGAGCAATAAAAAGCAACACCTGCGATAGTGTAATATTTATCATAAATTATATCATAAAGATTTAAAAGGAAATATATTGTTAGTTGACATGGTCATACACTTTTTCAAAAGTCATTATCTTTTCATAATCAATATTTTTATAATCATTTATTTGTTAATACTGATAACTGAACATATATGATGCATAACTATAGTTACACAATTAATTTAAAAGTCATAATAATATAGATTTCATAAAAAAAAAAAATATAATGACAATGTGTAAGAAATATTTGTAACAACTCCGAATTCATAATTCATATTAAATGTGCAATAAAATAAACAAAGTTTAAAAGGACTTTAGATTTCGAAACATCTCCCTAATAATCACATTTTTTGTCATTGTCACTGATCGTTCATCATCGCCCAAAAAAAAAAAACTTCAAACAATTGCAATTGGTGACTATAGGATCAGCCATGTACAAGTACAACTGACCATTACTGAGACCTTCTTTAAGAATATGTCAACATTAACAAGTGATTGGGAAAAAAAGAAAAGATGGAGTAAACATTCTCAGAAACAAAAATTAGGTTTAGGTGCGATTCAAGAACACAAAAACCCGAAATCCACCGGTTTTTATAAATTGTCGAAAGGCAAAAATTGTTGAAGAACAATAGTTGTCCAGGCGCGACTTGATAGATACATGAGTTATCTAACCCATAAATTTAAGAAATCAGGATATGTATTTTATTTAATTGTGAGGTGTATAAAATTGTGTCAACTCAAATTAAAACACGTGCATCTCTCGAGATTCTAAATTTAAAATGGGATGTGGCAGGCATGAATCAACGTCGCCTTTTTGTTATTTTTCGCAAAATGGGATAAAAAATTGAGCAATTAAAGTAGTTATGGAACTATATTATTTTAATTATAGTTATGAGACGAAAATAAATATTTTTTAGGAAGGGAAAAATTGATGGATTCAAGGACTAAGAAAAAATTATAAACGGGAAAATATATAAGATTGAATAGTTTTACTCCTCCGTCCCCAATCTTCGTGGGATTGTGACTGTTCATAAGGATTTAGTGGAATAGTGATAAAGTGGTGGAGTAGGAAGAGTTATTTATTAGTATTTTATATGATAAAGTGATAAAAGTGATGGGTAATTGGGGGTAGAAAGTGTTGTTTATTAATATTTTATGTGATAAAGTGATAAAGTAATAAAGTGTGTAAGTAACTTTACCATAAAGATTGGGACAAAAAAAGTGGGTACTTTACCATTGTTGTAGCCATAATAATCGGCCAGCGACCGCATGGTGAATATTGATGACGTGACAACCATGGTCTAGCGCAAAAAGTACAAGGAGGCGAGGTCGGCCCGTAGGGGCGAATTCGGCGAAGGATCAAGGAAGAAGAAGAGTCGAGGCTCGCGGGGCGAGCACGACCTCCGAGGTCGACCAAAGAAGGATAAAGACGAGTCTAGCTTCGCCCTGTCGGCGACCTCCCTCGAGGTCATTCCGTAGGCGAGGTCGGCAGGTGTGTCAAAACGAAGACAAGCAAGGAAATTGGATCAAGATAGAGATTCCAATGTTTATTATGGAAATAGAAGATCTTACACATCTATCGAAGATCCCACCAAGATTTAACAGTATCTTGTATTTTCTATTTAGAAGGCCCATTATGTGATGACCAGTTTTTATCTTTTTACCTTTAGAAATGTTATAAATAGGGGACAAACCCCAAAGAAAAAAGGGAGACGAAAATACATAGGAAAAAGACAGTAAAATATCCTGGCTTGGTATGCTCCCCAGACGTAATCCTTCCAGACGAACTGAGTCAACAAATTCATTGTTCTTTACGTTTTTCATTCATTATTCATTCACGATTCATATATTACTTGTTTGTGGCTCTAGATGTAAAATCTAGGTGACAAAAATTGGCGCCGTCTGTGGGAAACATCTAACGAATTTTCACTAAATGTTCGTTAGGACCCAAAAACAAGAGATCAAGACGATAACACCTACTGTTCATCATTCATCGATAATCCAAAAGAAACAAAATCTGGATGAAACACTCATTGTTCATCCGAAATTCTACCCAGACTTAGCAAAAAAACTCACTGTTCACACGTCCTTGGGGCTTATCACCACCAGCAGTTACAAGTCACTCAATCAAACACTGCATAACCTACCCAAATTGAGAACCTTTTCGTAAAAAATCTAAAACCCAAACCGAAATTCCTAATCCTCTGATTCGGGCTCCACCTGGCCCGTACGGAACGAGCGCTTCGGCTGAGTCCGCTGCTTCAAGCCCACCGAGCCGCCGCCTCTGCAAAATCGCCCCCATCGCGCCATCGATTCATCACCGGTGGCCTAGAAATTGAGTCAAACCCGGAGCCGCTGCTTTCTCCCACTCAGGTCAGGGCGCCCCGTCGCACGATCCACCTCTATCAAAGCTTCGAGCAGTTCGGGCAGATCAGAACGAGCCCCAAATCGCCATGAAACGCACGGCGGCGGTAAAACGAGGCCGCTCTGGTTCGCATGGTACTAGGGAAGAAGCGTGGCTACGTGATTTTCTCGCCGATCGTGAATTTCACAGCGTGATTTAGGGGAAGATTAATCAGGCTTGGTTCGCGGATCGCGGATTTACAGCAGTGTGCGGAATCTGTCGCCGAATCAACGCCTAAACCACGTCATTCCTATCATTTCAGTGACTTACAAAAAGGCCAAACCGTGTGAGCCTAGACTATGGGCCTCTTTTATTTTGGTCTACTACTAATAAATAAAAAGACTTGGGCTTCATCTGCTTCGGGTCTTAAACAAACAAGACCCGACGACCTCAAGTTAACAAGATCCAAAAAATGACCCTGTCAACCCCGACAAGCGCAATGGTCAAATCAGAAGGCAATCAAGTCGCAATTTAAGTAAGACGACAAATAAGTCCTTCAAATCACAAGTCAAAGAGAATTGTAACCTCAATAAAACGACCTCGAAAGACGGTCTTTTCATATCAAATGAATATCTCAATTCAAGCTGGCACCGAGTTAGAAAACTTGTTTAAAGTCACATTTCGGAACATCCTCCAACTCACATCGTAGCCATGACTTTCGAATCCCAAGGTCAATGAAGTCGCAGCCTAAATGGCCCGATTCTTGTCACAACTTCATAAGACGACAAAGAACAAGTTCATTTAAATCGCAATGTCAATAAGACGATAAGAACATAACTCGATTCATAGTCGCAGAAGTTATTTGAGTCACTAGCAAACAGTCCGAAATGACTATAAACCTACACAGTCCGTAATGACTATAAACCTATGTGCCAACCCTCTTTTACAATCTTGAAACAACAAATCGCTCTGGTACAGACGATCTAAACAAACGAGAATCAAATCTAGACCCTGGGGCAAGACCCTAGGGATCCCAAACCTTTGCACATCCATGAAAGATGTTTTTAAACAGATATCAAAACTCGATCCTATGGGCAAAACCCCAGAAATCTCCAAGGTTATTTTATACAACAAAAACCAAAATAGATCTTGTTAATAATCTCAAAATTCAAGTCTCCTTTTCAACACTGATAAAAATCAGTTTTACCAAAAACTATCAGAAACATTTTCTGACCTCCTAACAATATCTTTACAAATTTTTCAAAGGTCTTTTAACTTAAATCTCTCACTCCCAAAGAATTTCCTCAAATGGTCGAACAAACTTTGTCCACCTTAAAAGGCGTCGACCAGCCCACCTTCTCGGCGCTGGCATTCCGCCTTCGTGGCGATGATTTTGTCCGCCTCAAAGGCATCCAAATAAGACGGCAAGAACGTATGCAATTTTAAAGTAGCATAAGGAAATCAAGTCGGCATGCTAAAGGTAGAAAAAGAAATGAGTTTCATTGACGGAAGGCCTAAAGGCTAAGTACATAAAGTCGCAAACTGCTCGGCCAGAAATGGTCGTCGATGAGCGCAAACAAGACTCGCACAAAGAGGCTCACCTCGAAGTACGAGCACAAAAAAAATCGTACAAAGAGGCTCACCTCAAAGTACGAGCACAAATAAATAAAATCAAATACCTACCAAGTCGCAACATGAACCAGCAACAAAGCCTCTCGATGAGCTCAATCTAAAATAGCAATTTCAGATGAACCTCCTGACAAACAGTAAGCACAAGGTAGACCCCCGACCTGGGGGCATGAGGGAGAATCGAGCCCGCTAAAACACATCCAAGTCTGAAGTTGAAGATCCAAACTTGATATCAGAAGTATTATCATCAAAGTATGAACAATCAAGACCTCATGAAGGCATTCAAAACAAACACCAGGGGCAAAGAATGCATCCTCAATGGCAAAAATCAGATAAGTCTTATTTGAACAAAGATCAAGATCGACCTCAGAACAAAGTCGAAGTCCGCTCTTGGGGGTAATTGTTGTAGCCATAATAATCGGTCACCACATGGCGAATATTGATGACGTGGCAACCATGGTCTAGCAGTAAAGTACAAGGAGCCGAGGTCGGCCCCGTAGGGCGACCTGGCAGCGATCAAGGAAGAAGATGAGTCGAGCTCGCCGGAGCGAGCAGCCTCCCCTGAGGTTGGCCAAAGAAGGATAAAGACGAGTCGAGCTCGCCTAATCGGGCGACCTCCCTCGAGGTCATTCCGTAGGCGAGGTCGGCAGGTGTGTCAAAACGAAGACAAACAAGGAAATTGGATCAAGATAGTGATTCCCAGTGTTTATTATGGAAATAGATGGTCTTACACATCTATTGAAGATCCGGACGAAGATTTAGTGTATCTTGTATTTCCCTGTTTAGAAGGCCCCATTATGTGGCCCGTTAGGGTTTTCATCTTTGTAGCTTGTAAATGTTATAAATAGGGGACAAACCCCAAAGGAAAAAGGGAGACGAAAATACATAGAAAAATACAGTAAAATATCCTGGCTTGGTATGCCCCCAGACGTAGTCCTTCCGGACGAACTGGGTCAACAAATTCTTTGTTCTTTACGTTTTCCATTCATTATTCATTCATGATTCATATATTACTTGTTTGTGGCCCTAGATGTAAAATCTAGATGACAATAACCATAAAGATTGGGACGGAGGGAGTACTAATTTGGGGCAAAATAGTCTAATTTTGTAGTTCCTTATTTTTTCTCGGGATTAAATTTTTTGCAGCCCAATAACTTTGGGCCGATTTGAAATAAGCCCTGTACATACAAGATTTTGATATCTTCCCTGTATGTTACCATTTTTTTTATTTAGCCCTCAAAATCGGTCAAACAGGTCAGTCAACCGGTAATGATCCACGTGACATTTAATTTTCAATTTTCATTTATTTTTTGGATGCCACGTGTGTAATTCATATTTTCAATATCCATTTATTTTAATAAATAAGGGTTTAGGGTAGACATGCTCACGGTTCCGGAACCGCCGGTTCCGGTTCCGAACCGGCGGTTCCAAAATTCTGGGAGGGGGAACCAGAATCGAACCGTGGCCAAGGCGATTTCGGTTCGGTTCTCGAACCGGCGGTTCCGGTTCCGAACCGTCGGTTCGGAACCGTCGGTTCGGCCGGTTTTTTTTTTCTTTTTTTTTTCATATATTTTTTATTGTGTTTCTTAGTTTTTTGGATCTAAAATTTGAAGGAATGTATAGATAGATCATGAAATTGGACATTGTTATTGTTAATATGAGGATTTAAATTGAAGATTACATTAATAATTGAACTATTATAAATTAGTAGCCTATTACAAAGTAATTGAACTATTACAAAATAGTAATTCTAACTTAAAATAAGCTAGTAATCTACTATTACAAATTAATTGAACTATTACAAATTTACAAATTACAAAGTGAACTATATCAATTAGTAATTACAATTACAACTTAAAATTTTAAACTTTACAAAATAAATTTGGGGGGGGGGATTTAAAGAAATGGACTTGAGCTTAAATTTAAGAAATAAACTTAGAAATTCTAAGTTTGAAACTTAAAATTAAGTTGCCTACGTATCCAAATAGGAATCAAAGTCCACGTAGTTCTCTTACCTCAAACTTACCTCGTTGATTTGGATCGATTCGATTCTTCATGCATCACTTCCGGTGGTAGTTTCTTCGGAGCTATCCTGATCATCATTATCAATAAATTCTTGACTTCTCTTTTCGGCTCTTATCCAATCATCAAGCAAGCATTGGTTTTCCACGTTTTCAACCACATATTCGATCTCGTTGCATCCAAAGTGTAGCCTCCCAAACTAAAAGCTTGTTCAACGGCAACGGTTGAGGCGGGAGATGCAAAAATTTCTCTTGCTAGCATTGATAATATTGGATAGATATTTTTCATCCTAGACCTTGGACATTTTTTAGAACGTTCATCATAAAAACCCTTTAATATATCTTCTTCTTGACTCATAGAAGAGTCACCACCAAAATTTTCTTCAAAACCGGGACCACTATATTCTCTAAATAAAGACATTAAAGTAACTTTAATCCGATTACCAATCTCTTCCGGATTAGGATATACATCATCTTCACCCATGACCATATGTCCATTAGGAAATAAATAATTATAATACATATTTAACATCATTATTAATCCATCCAATCTTACTCTAGGATCAAACACTTTAGCAACCAAGAATAGATCGGGAATATTTGTAAAATATTTTTTCCATTTTTGCATCATAGAGAAAGTAGCACCACTTAATAAAGGATTTGTAATATTTTCATTTAACACATGAGCAAATTTAATACAATAATCAAGCGCTAAATTACACGTAGGATAATAAACACCGGATAACACTTTTGTGGAATCATTAAAAATTCCCAAAATTTTACACAAAGAAGTGCATGAATCCCAATATTGAGGATATAAACGAATACCACAATTTTCTTGAGTAAAAAATGTACATAAAGCGTCTTTATAATCCATAGACTCCTTTAACAATTTATACGTGGAATTCCAACGAGTTGACACATCAAGAGAAATTTTTTTGGGATGCATATTGTATGTTCTACAAAAAACTTTCCATTTTTTCAACAATTTTGAATGTCTCGACATATAATAAATAGCGGATCTAATAGGACCAAATTGTTCTTTCAAAGCATCTAAACCATCTTGAACACATAAATTTAAAATATGACACATACTTCTAACATGAAAAAAATTTCCACCAAGATATGGTTGACAAATATTTGTAAGATCTTCAATAGTAGCCGTATTTGAACTAGCATTATCAAAACGAATAGAAAATATTTTTTTAGTAAGAGCATACTCATTTAAAATATCATGCAATTTATCTCTAATATTAACGGCATTGTGTCCGTATCAAAATCTCTATAAGCAATCAATTTTTTGTTAAGAGTCCACGAATCATCAATCCAAGTGCATGTAACTCCTATATAACTATGCTTTTGAAAATTATCACTCCAAATATCCGCACATATACAAACTTTAACATTTAAATCGGCAAATAGATTAATCAAAGCATATTTATACTCATAAATAACTTTAGCAACATCACGAGTAGTAGTATGACGTGAAACTTTTTTTGTCGCGGGTTGAAGACCAAGGTTAACAAATCATTCCAAAAGGGATTATCGGCAAATTGAAAAGGAAGGTGTTGTGTGCACACAAATTTAGCTAACAATTTTCTATATTTCATTTGATCAAATGTAAATAGAGAAGTGGGGTTACTTACCTCGCCTTGAACTCCACCACCGCCACCGGTTGACGTAAATCCACGAAGTTGTGCTTGGTTTGAACTAATTCCAACTCTATCCGGATGAATTTTTTTCAAATGCTTCTCGAATGTCCCATATCCCCCTCCTTTGACAAAAGAATATATTCTCACAATAGTTGCAATGAACTTTAATAGTACCATCCTCGTTGATCACTTTATTAAAGTGACGTGCAAAAATATCCGACTTAAGTTGAGCTCAACTTGGAGTTGGGGTTGGAGTTGGCTCGGCATTGGAGTCGGTTGGGTGGTTTTGACTTTCTTGAGTAGGACGTCGTGGACCTTGTGGTATAGCATCATCTTCAAGAGGATTCTCATAACCGGGACCAAGTGTGGCCTCAATATCATCTAAACTCCACTCGATCGGTGCCGGTGGTTGTGGAAGACGAACGGAAGAGGTGGAAGAAGCTTTGTCTTTACCCTTACCCTTGCTTTGATGGCTTGCCATAATATGTATGTAAGTGTATATGTAAATAATATATGTATGTAAGTGTAGTGTAATATACTAATATGTAGTATAGTAGTATACTAGTATAGTGTAATATATAGTGTATATAATATATAGTGTAGTATAAATATAATATGTAGTGTATAGTATGATATATAGTTTAGTGATGTAATATGTAACTATGTAAGTAATGTAAATAATATGTAAATAATAAACTTTGAGAATTGAGTGAGAGTTGAGACTTGAGAGAGAGATGAGAAGAAAGTAATGAGTTGAATAACTTTGGGGTGAATTTTGGAGTGGAATGAGGTGGTATTTATAGATGAAATCTTGAAAAAACAAAAACAAAAAAAAAAATGGTCGAAACCGCCGGTTTGAACCGGAACCGGTGGTTCCTGTAACGGCTCTTTGATCTCAGTCGTTGGATCTCAAAGGCTCTTTAATCTGGGCCGTTGGATCTCAACGGCTATAATTTTCAAAATTGGAGGCGGTTCCGATTCGAACCGGCGGTTCGATTCTGGAACCGCCCGTTCAGGTTAAACCGGTGGTTCTTTTATTCTCGAACCGGCGATTCGGTTCTGGTTTTGCTAGAACCGAACCGAACCGCTGATTTACTGATTGATTCGGTTCCGAACCGAATCATGGAACCCCGGAAAAGGCTGTTCGGTTCGAACCGCGATTCGGTTTTTTAAAGATGCCTAGTTTAGGGTCGCCGTTTCGGGTCGGGTTTAACGGTCGTTCATTACAATTTTTATTTGATAGCATAATTGGGTGGGTCCACTCAATATATATCCAACCCGGCCCGACCCAATTCATTTCAACGGCCATTTGGGGAAAAGGAAACGACGCATTGGGGAGAAGAAGAATGTCGTTGTTCGGGCCGAAAACACCTTTCGTGGCGTCGATCCAATGGCGAAATCGGGTATGGGATCGTAACCTAATTCATTGTACAACGACGTCGTTTTACAAAAAATCACAAAGACCGTGAAATTGATTATCGACAGCGACAAACTCTTCACGCGGCGACAACGATCATAAAATCGAGTGTGGAAAATCGACCCGCGGCTCCGCGAATTACAAAAAGCATAAAGTAATTACGACTTTGCCCACCGAAACGATCGGGTATGACCAATTTTTTCTCGGCGAAAATTATGTCAAAATCCGGCGTAACGGGAAGTGCACGGGTGCATCACGTGGATACCGTTTAGCCCTCGCTCTATCAAACGATGCCACATCGCTTTTACTCGCTTTCGTGGGACGGATCGCTCAAGGTGTGGAGAATTTTCGATTTCAAATCGTCGAATCGATTCGGGAAGCGCCGACGGCGTTTAGCGATAAACGACGTCATTGCATCAATCGATGGATACATATACACCGGATCCGCGGATAAAATTGATAAAAGTTTGGAGAAAATTCGAAGGCGAGAAGAAACATTCGCTTGTTTCAACAATGGAGAAGCATAGATCTGCGGTGAACGCGTTGGCTTTGAGCAAATGACGGGGCGTTTCATCTTCGCGATAGATCGATTATTGTGTGGAAGAAGGATTTACTGCAGCCGTATACGGCGGTGGCGGGGCAATCGAGAGGGCATAAGTGATCTATTTTGTGTTTGGCGGTGGTGGCGGATTTGTTGTGCAGTGGTTCAGCGGAAGGGTTTTTTATTTGTTGGGTCGGGTCGGATATATATTGAGTGGATCCGACCCAGTTATGCTATTAAATAAAAATAATAATGAACCCGACCCGTTACACCCGACCCAAAACCGACGACCCTAAACCCTTATTTATTAAAAATAAATGGATATTGAAAATATGAATTACACACGTGGCGTCCAAAAAATAAATAATAAATTGAAAATTAAATGTCACGTGGATCATTACCGGTTGACTGACCTGTTTGACCGGTTTTGAGGGCTAAATTCAAAAAAAGTGGTAACATACAGGGAAGATATCCAAATCTGGTATGTATAGGGCTTATTTCAAATTGGCCCAAAGTTATTGGGTTGCAAAAAAATTAATCATTTTTTTCTCTAAATGTCCAAGTGGACACTTAAAAAGGAACCGAGAGAGTATTAGGGTGTGTTTTGAAACACTTAAAATTGCTTACAAAAGCACTTATTTTCAAAAGTTGTGAGAGAGAGCTTTGAAAATAAGTGCTTCTGAAAGTTGTTTTAAGTGTTTCAAAACACCCCCTTACTATATAACCTATACGAAATTTCAAACTCTAGGGGCCCATATGTCGAATAATGTCTTTTTAGGCAAAGTGACTATGGAGTTATGTTTTAAAAATAATAATTTTATGAGCTATGGTAATATATTTTAAAATTTATAAATATAGAACAATTGAGTCCGAATAATTTCAAATTGATCTGAAATGTTGTTTTAAAATTTATAGATTTTGAAAACATAATGTTCTATATTTTTAAGTCCCTAAATCTATAAATGCAGGACAATCGTGCAACCCACGTGACATTTCAATTGAATTTGGGCTTATTTTGTCTCAATTGTACTATATTTACAGATTTTAAAACATATTATTTTATATTTATAAATTTAAAAATATATTATCTTATATTTTCAATCTCGTAAAACTATCATACTTAAAACACAACCCCTAAAATAAGTGTCTATACGAATATTTTTCCCAACATATGTTTGTGCTCGAAAACTCTATAGAGTCCTAATTGTAATTGTTAGTCTTGTATACTATACATACTAGATTTTTATATAAAGGCTCGTGTTTATCAGTTCAGGGTCAGTCCTGTATACCCATTGAAGATTTGTTAAGCAGATCTTTTATGCAAAAACTTATGTATCTAGTGTGGCTGAAAGGCAGATTTGTATGCAAAGACTTCTAGTGAGGCTAAAATAGTACTCCCTCCATCCTAATTTTTATTATTCAGTTACTGTAAATACTGAGATTAAGAAAAAGTCGGTGATAATAATAGTATTAAATGGTGTAAAGTGGATTTGATAGAGGGAAATAATAGTATTAAATGATGTAAAGTAGTTTGATGGAGAGAAATAATAGTATTAAATAATATTGGAAGTTGCTTTATTTACTTTTTAGGAAATGACCAAACAAAATTAGGACGACTATTTACGGAAAGCGGACAATCAAAATTAGGAGGGAGTATCTCTTTTTTGTATAGGGATTTAAATCAAAAAGGTCCCGTAACTTTGCACCTTTATTGAAAAGGTCCCGTATATATCACTTGTTTCAATTTAGTCTCGTATTCAATTTGTGCCGATTTAGTCCCAAATCGCCGAAGACCAGTCAAATCAGCCAAAAACGATGTCGTTTTTGGCGCGTGTGATACACTTGCCCTAATTTGGGGCTAAATTGACGCGTGATACAACATTTCTCGATCGAAATTAGGGGCGCGTGTATCACACACCCCAAAAACGACGTCGTTTTGGGATAGTTTGACCGGTCTGGCGGTCTCCGGCGATTTGGGACTAAATCGGCACAAATTGAAAACATACGGGACTAAATTGAAACATATGATATATACGGGACATTTTCAATAAAGGTGCAAAGTTACGGGACCATTTTAATTTAAATCCCTATATTTGTATATTTATATAATATAATAAATTGAGAGAGCTCTTCACAAAATGACATATTTTTAGTGAAGTTACATAAGTTCAACATAACTCTTTGTGAAATTGAAAGTGAGGATAATTGAGAGAAATTGAGTTTTCCAACACTCATGAATCCTCTAGCTATATATTGAAGTCGGGTCTTTTATTTTGAGTTTTATTTATACACTTGTGGTTTCTGTTTCTAATTCATTATTATTATTGGATTTTCGTGGAATATGTTCTGTAGTTGGTTAATTTCTCGTGAACCACTTACACCCTTACACCCATGAGAAGAACTAATACCTTTAAAATTTTGGATTAACCTATTATTTACTCCCCTACCACTCAAATATACAAGTCAACGACACTCTTTTCAAGGAGATACGTTCCCTATAGAAGTAGAACAACAATTTTCTCGAGATTCAACCTTAAGTTTTTGCTATAGGTAACACTAATTTCACCTAAACTTAAAACAAAAGAGATTGCAATTTTGTCGAATAAAACTAGAACAATTAATGAGAAACATAAAAGGAGATGGAGAGAGAATGAATAGATCGGGAATTTAATCAAAATAGTCTCATAACTTTGCACATTTATTGAAATAGTTCCATAATTATCAACTTTTTTAATTTAGTCCCACATGTTTTCAATTTAATCCAGTTTAATTTCAAATTGTCGGAGGTCTCCCTCAAAATTGCCCCAAACGACATCGTTTTGGGTGCGTGTCCTACACCCGCCACCAATTTTGATCGGAATATGTAAGACACGTGTTCAAAACGACGTCGTTTTGAACAATTTTAAGCGACCTCCGGCAGTTTGAAACTAAAATGGATCAAATTATATGAGACTAAATTGAAAAAAATTATTAATTATGGGACCATTTCAATAAAGGTGTAAAATCATGGGACGATTTTGGTTAAAATCCCGAATAAACCATTTGTGCTCTCCCGACACAAATCCCATGCTGCATTAAGTAAGGAAAAACTCTCAATTTCGACCAGCAAATGTTGAGGCAAAATGTCTCTTATTTGAGACGGTCTCACAGTGAGACGGAATATAATTTGGATATTGACGCTTCAAGTACATTTTGAAAGAGATGGGTGGGTTTCAGGGGCGGACGCACCATATACTTAAGGGGGGCCTTGCTCCCAACTTTTCTCTCTTTTACTAGTATTATATGTGTGTATATATATGCACTTTTTTAATTTTAGATATGCATGTTCAATTGTTCACCTAGGCCACTAATCACTCGGTCCATACGTTTTCAATTGTCAGTCAAATGAGTTTTGCAATGTTAGCCCCACTTATAATATTTTATTTTTTATTTTTCAAATTGCACAAAGTTAATTAAAAATATGGAATTGAAAAAATGCAATTTATTGTACTAAAACATATAAAATATAGAACATAGGTTGCCGTTTACGTAGACCAAGTTGAATATTTCAGTGCAACAATTTGCATGTTTTCAAAATACACTATGTAGTACACGGTGCATCTAATGCACATGATACTCACTCCTAATTTTTTTTAAATCATTTTCTAATTTACTTTTTTCTTTTAATCTCTAAATATTATAAGTTTTAGATTTTAAGGGATTTAAACATATTTCAATCACTATTTTTTGGTGTTGTAAATTTTCGATTTGATGTGTAATTTCTCTATCTTTTTTAATTATAATATGAAAATTATTTATTATTGTGCGTTGTTTCCTTTTATGCTATTAGTATGGTTTTAAATTTTGTTTATTAGGAATTTACTAAATTTTACATTTACATTAAAAGTTGATAAAATTCATATATTTTGAAATACTTAACAATAAAAATTGATATCTTATGCAAGTATAAAATATCTAAATTTTACTATTAAAATAATTATTGGTGAAAATTGCCCCCCCCCAACACACGCCAAGATCCTAGTTCCGCCTCTTGTGGGTTTTGATTTATGTTAGGTTGATCATGTTTTACGATGAGACCTGTTTTAAATACTTAGTTTTTCTTATTTTCACAGTCAAATTTGTCAATTTTTATAAGAATAAAAAATAATCAAACCACAGGGAATTGGAAATTAAAATTAAAATAGCTGACAAGTTTCGCATAAGGAGTCACAGAAACTACTTCAAGCTCCAATAATTGATATTTTCTCCCTCGTAATAATATTATAACGAATACAAAAAAAAATGTAAATCGACAAATAAAGATCACATATTTATACGTAAATGTTTCATTAACAACGTGTTAACTATGTTCACAGACAAAGGGATGATTTCGTGTGTGTATATATATATATAACCATCAGTCGAGAACATCGATCTTGATGGTGCAACTAAGCATTAACCGCCGCAAAATAGAGTCACCCTCCGGCGACTTCCTTCCGCCGCCGCCGCAACGACACCTCGTCTTCATCTTATCTTTGATCCGGCGAAGGCATTTGATGGGCGAATTGTCCTTTTCGGTAGTAAAAGTGTAGCTTCTGAGATACAACTGTCTGGTTGCAAATCCCCCCTTCTCCAACAACGCCTCCCGGCCATCTCCGCCGTAGAGGATAATCGACTCAATGAACTCAGCCTCGGACTCCGGCCACTTAAAACTCGTGGAAAACTTGAAAGACCTGGGAACATGGCCGCCGTTGGAATCCATCCTTCTTGCTGCAAAATATGTGACGAGATGATTGCATAAACTTTGGATCAATACGTAAACCTAGTTGATTAATATTTGTATATATCTCATGTGAATGGATGTATATATATATATATATATATATATATAATGACGTAGTCCAGATTAGTTCAAGTACTTTCAGTGATATTATTTTCCTTTTTTGGTTTAGGATTCGAGAGAGATTTTGTTACGTACGCGCTACATTTGGTAATTTTGACTATACTTTGGACTTATTATTGGTCTAGGGATCTCCAAGATAAATATCAACTCCAATTAAACCTGAAAGATATACATTAAATATAATGGAAAAATATCTATCAAATGAAAGATTTGCGAATCTAATTAGATATTCATATATCTTGCATTATCAAATAAAATTATAATCCAAATAATATGATATGTTAATCTAGTAAATATGAAACAAAAAAAAAAGAATTATAAATTAAAAGTATATATGAGTATCTTGTGCACGTGTATTTTGCACTTCATAGTGTATTTTTAGAGACTCGCAATCTGTGTTTATAAAACATAGTTGCACGTTTCAATGTAATAAATTATAAGTTTCCAAAATACACTATAACCATATAAAAAACCAGTAACGTTAAACTCAAAAAAGTATTTACCATTAAAAAACTAAAAAAAGGCATATAATTAAATAAAGAAATATTTTTGAAACATCCGAAAAATATCCTAGATAAAATATAGAGAAAAAAAATATTTTGGTCTCATAACTTATTTACTGTCTATTTTTCGTCCCATATAAGTTACATGCCGGTAAAATTAGGGGGTTTTCTATAACCTCGATGACGTGAACGCTGACTATTTTTTTCTTTTTATTTTTTTACTTTTTTTAATCAATTAAACTATACATGTGTAAATAATCCAATAAATTTAATCAAAACTAAAATTTAAAATATGTAAATATAAGAACGACTAAATTTTATCGGCACGTGACTTGCATGAGGTCTGTCAAATGGTCAAACATAACTGGAAACAATCCGAATGGTGAAAAATACTTTCGGCGTCTCAATACTTTTCAATGTCTGGCATCTTGCAAGAGGTGGCTGGAAATTCCTCAAAATCTAAATTTGAGGAATTCTGCATGCTTTTGTGGGGAATTTGGAAAGGCCGATGTGACCTAGATCAAAACAAAATGAGTCGGGTAAGAGATCTCCAGGTCTCGGCTGATTGGTGCTACTCGCTTCTGGACAGCTTTTGGACTGCTCGAGATCAGACCAGTCGCAATTCTGGCACAACTAACACCACGACCTGCCTCATGGATCAGTCGAGTACTAGCCCGTACATCTCGTTTTTTATGGATGCGGCCTTCAAGGATGATAATATGGAGTTCGGAACTGGGTTTGCTATTTTCGACCCTGGCGGAATAATCATAGCAGCTGGGGTCAGAACTTGAATCCTCTAGGCTCGGTACTGGCAGCCGAACTGGAAGCTATTAAACTGGGCATGGAATTTTGCTTAAAAAATAACATGGATGGACTCCACATTTTTTCTGACTCACAAGATGCAATTCATGCTATTAGAAGCAGAGCGAATTTCTCGGGCATTGAAGAACACATCATCGATATCCTGAGAACAATGATAAAAAATACCTCGGTGAAAAGTATTTGGCATACACCCCACTCCAACAAGAAAGTGGCACACAAATTGGCAAAGTTTGCTTCTAGATCCCTCCACTCTCAATTTTAGGTTAGGGGCGAGATTCCTTCCTGAATTACAAATATAGCTCGTGACGACATTGATTAACTTTCTGAGCTCTGTTTGCCTTAAAAAAAATCGACTAATTTGAAACTAAAAAAATCAATCGATCCACATAATATTATCAAGGAGGAAATCCGGAATTAATATATGAGGATATGTACTCGTCTGCAAAAAAATATAAAATTCTTGTTTGTATAGCTTATTTATGGTTAAGTAGGAGTGGGAATAGCACAGGTCGGGCAGACTTCACATAAAAAAATTTTAATTTAATATTTAATTTTAAGCTTAAATCTGACATGTTGTCTTGTATTATAGACTTTTTAATAAGTTAGGCCTGGCCTTTTTAGTAAATAATCAGGCCAAAAAGCCTTTTAAAAGTTTATATAAAAAATGTTTTTTCATAATCCTACTAAGGCTACTATTCATCATAAAAAATTTAAAATTGCACCTATCAAATTTTAAGTGTCACAATAACACAAATTAATAAAAATACTAAATACTTCACCAAATTATAAAAATAAAGCAATAAAAAATCATTATAAAAGTTAATGATTGTTAAAATATTTAAATCATTATAAAAGTTAATAGTTGTCGTACTGAGTTACTTACATTTGCACACTAGATATATACTAATACTAGTTACTATTATTAAATGCTAGTTTAGTGCCCCGTGTATTACACGGTTCTTTAATTAAAAATGTAATATTTATAATATATAATATATTTAATAAAAATATATAATTATGTGCGTAAATGCACTAACACATGATTTAATAATTTATTAATAATTGTTTAGGATGTATATTAGTATATTTGCTTCAAAAATTATCAGAATAAAGTTAAGTGGTTTAAGTACAATTTCAGTGATAGTTTAGTGAGTTTAGTGCAATTAGGCATAAATATGATGTAAGAGGTGCAATGTTCAAACCTTAGTTATTGCAATTTTTTTAATTAAAATATACATTGAAATATCACATGAATGCTACATATTAACTACAAACCAATAGAAAAATAACACATGAATATAATAAAATGGGATAACTCATCCAAATTAACCTCAAAATGACACATTATTCAAATTAACCACAAGATGACACATCATCAAAATGAACTCTCTATTAGTAATATAGGGGATTACCTATTTTATTAATATTATTTTACAGTTATATAATTATTTATATATATGTATTTAAATAGAACGACCTGTTGGAAGTAAAAGGTCTAAGAAAATGCTCAAATAAAAACTATTTAAATAAATAGACTTTTAAAAAGATCTGAGTCTAACTTTTTATTAAATGAGTCAACACTACAAAAAAGACGGGGTTTAACGACGGTTTTAACGATAGAAAAAACCATCGCTAACTACATTAGCGACGGTTTTGGCGACGGAAAATAATCCGTCGTTGAATCGAGGGTCGCTAATCCTAGCGACGGTTTTTGTGACTGTCGCTGTTTAGCGATGGTATTCGCTAAATACGTCGCTAAAGCGTGAACTTTTACGGAAAAAATGGCTCGCGGTGGTTCGAACCCGAGCCCGGGGGCGCCTGGTGGGCACCAAACCACCCGAACCACGGACCATCTCGAACCCAACCACCAAGCAAATCATATATAAGCCACCACCAAGCCTCCCAATTAAATGAGGCAAATTTTCGCTCCCAAGGGGCACCGAACACGGGACCTGTGGGCGCCAGAGCGGGGATCAAATCGCTCGGACACTTGCTTTCTTGCGTTTACTTAATGAAATTAATTCTATTTGTCCTAAAAATTATTTTTTTTTTCAAAAAAAAATTAAAATCCTTTATTTCAATTATCTAATTTAATGATTTAACCACATTTTAATATAATTATTATAATTTTTATTTATTTATAAATTTAAATGAAATTTTATTATATTAAAATTATATTTATTTATTTATTTTTAATTCATTTTTTTCACTTTTTAAAAAAAATATTTCATTTGTTTAATTTAACTATCTAATAATCTTAAAACTAACTATATATATTTTTTACTTTATAAATTATAAATAAATAATTATATTCTTTTAAAATTACATATGTCCTAAAAAATTATTTTTTTTAAAAAAATACTACTTTCTATTTAAAAAAATATTTTTTTTCTATTTAAACAAGCAATACTTTCTAACAAGTACTACTTTTCATTTAAACAAGCAATACTTTCTATTTAAACAAGTAATACTTTTAATTTAAACAAATAATACTTTTCATTTAACCAAGTACTACTTTTCTATTTAAACGAGTACTACTTCTCTATTTAAACAAGTAATACTTTTCTATATAAACAAGTACTACTTTTCATTTAAACAAGTAATATATTTATATTTAAACAACTACTACTTTTATATTTATACAAGCAATACTTTTCATTTAACAAGTAATACATTTTATTTAAATAAATAATATATTTTTGTTTAAATAGAAATGTAGTAATTATTTAAATAGAAAAGTAGTACTTGTTTAAATGAAAAGTAGTACTTGTTTAAATGAAAAATATTATTTAATTAAATAGAAAAGTAGTAGTTGTTTAACTGAAAAGTATTACTTGTTAAAATTAAAAGTAGTACTTGTTTAAATGAAAAGTAGTACTTATTTAAATGAAAAATATTGCTTGTTTAAATAGAAAGATATTATTTGTTTAAATACTAGTAGTTGTTTAAATGAAAAGTATTACTTGTTAAAATGAAAAGTAGTACTTGTTTAAATGAAAAGTAGTACTTGTTTAAATAAAAAGTATTACTTGTTTAAATAGAAGTTGTAATTGTTTAAATAGAAAAGTAGTACTTGTTTAAATGAAAAGTGTTACTTGTTAAATTAAAAGTATTACTTGTTTAAATAGAAAAGTAGTACTTGTTTAAATAAAAAGTATTGTTTAAATAGAAAAGTAGTAATTGTTTAAATGAAAAGTATTACTTGTTAAATTAAAAGTATCACTTGTTTAAATAGAAAAGTAGTACTTGTTTAAATAGAAAAGTAGTACTTGTTTAAATGAAAAGTAGTACTTGTTTAAATGAAAGGTATTATTTAATTAAATGAAAGGTATTACTTGTTTAAATGAGAAGTAACACTTGTTAAAATGAAAAGTAATACTTGTTTAAATGAACAGTAGTACTTGTTTAAATAGAAAGTATTACTTGCTTAAATAAAAAGTACTTGTTTAAATAGAAAAGTCATACTTGTTAATACTTTTCTAGTTAAACAAGTGATACTTTTCATTTAAACAAGTACTACTTTTCATTTAAACAAGTACTACTTTTCATTTTAACAAGTACTACTTTTTTATTTAAACAAGTAATACTTTTCTATTTAAACAAGTACTACTTTTTATTTAAACAAGTACTACTTTTTATTTAAACAAGTACTACTTTTCTATTTAAACAAGTAATACTTTTCATTTAACAAGTAATAATTTTTATTTCAACAAGTAATACCTTTCATTTAAATAAATAATACTTTTTATTTAAACAAGTACTACTTTTCTATTTAAATATGTACTACTTTTCATTTAAACAAATACTACTTTTCTATTTAAACAAGTAATACTTTTCTATTTAAACAAGTACTACTTTTCATTTAAACAAGTACTACTTTTCTATTTAAACAAGTAATACTTTTCATTTAACAAGTAATACTTTTCATTTCAACAAGTAATACCTTTCATTTAAATAAATAATACTTTTCATTTAAACAAGTACTACTTTTCTATTTAAACAAGTACTACTTTTCATTTAAACAACTACTACTTTTCTATTTAAACAACTACTACTTTTCTATTTAAACAAGTGTTGTAACCAAATCAACAACCAATCAAAGACCACCTGCCACATGTCCACCAAATAACCAAAAGGGCCGAACACAGTGGGCGAATCTGGTGGATTTGAGCACAAGTGGATTTGTTTGCAGGTCTTGATCACAAGTGGACAAGCACGAAACTCGCTAGCTCGGATGACCAGAGAACATCAAAGGCCACCACACGATGAAAAGTATACTCACCCGGCAACGAGGGGTACTCCCCAAAGTAGGCGAGCATGAGTACCGGCCGAAATAGAACGACAGACGAACAGAGAAGGAAAGATCTTCGCTCGCGTCTTCCAGACGAACAGATCAACAGAGAACACTCATGCCCACCACCCCGGCGAACACAAGACCAAGCCACCTGGTGTTGGGGTTATACTGGAAAGTATGCTTTTACTTTGTATAACCAAACTGAATTTCTGTCTTATTTACTAAAATAAATTATTTATCACTGATGCTTTAAATATCATTGAATGTTACATATATTTACTGCATAATTGTTCAATAAATAATGTGTGTTACATTGTAGTTAATTTAGTGGTACCAGATCACAGAAGATTAAATTAACAGTCCCTTGTAACTAAAAGTACGTTGTTCACGACCTAGATGGAAATGAACTATCCATCGTGAAAGGCTGAAGTGTAAGGCTCAGATTGGTTTGTCTTGACCAAGAGATTACACTAGTGCATGACCGATGCACTGAATAGGACCTACAGGAAGATAAATCCTTCAGCACTGAATTAAGAAGAATTAGACCTCAGTGGTTCGTTATTTCTTAATCTTCGTCCCTTAAATAGGATCGTGTGTGGTTAGTAATTATTGCTTTGACTTATGACGGGTAGAGAATCAATGAGATTCAATACTTTATATCTTGGGCAATATTATTGGTCACATGCGATTGCTAAGATTTAATACGAAGAATCGTGTGCAAGTACGCTTGTTCGATTTTCCCCCTTGGGAGGTTCATAAGATTTATCATACCAAATCTTGCAAGTAGAATTAGTTTCCGGTATGGATAATAATGTTGAACTGTTCCTTGACCAAGGACAAAAGATATTAATTAAAGGAAAGTTGTTTCAGTGGCTTGAATTAATTAATGGGCTGGATAATCTTAAACACGGGAAATAATAACCGGGAGCCATATTAACAGTAATATGGGTTAAGATGGATAGTGCAATATTAATTATGTAGTGGAACTAATTAATATTTATGTGCTTGAATAATATTGTGGCTCAATGTTAGATATTCAAAGTCCATTAGAAGGTCCAATCTTAATTCTCCTAAAGGCCCCTCAAGTAGCCCAAACATAATGTCCAATAACTGAAAAAATGTGTTTAAAATAAAATAAATTATGGTTGCTTATTTTTTCCAATTTTTCGAAAAATACAAATAAAAGGGAGAAAGATTTTCTTTGAATTTTGTTATGGAATGAGGATAAGTATTCTTGGAATACAAGATTATCTCATTAAATTCAAGAAATCTCCCACTTGGCTATTTGTTGAGAAATTTCGAAAAATATGAGATATAAAGGGAAAGAAAGATTTTCTTGATTTTGTTGAAAATATATTATGGAAGATATGTATTCTTGGAATACAAGTATATCTCATAAATTCAAGAAGATCCAAATCTTGGAATCTTTATCCTAAAATTTCGAAAATACCATAACAATAAGAGAGTGGGATTTTTATGGAAAATTTTAATTAAGGAGAAAAGAATATATGGGATATATATTCAAGATTTCTTGGAGATCAAGAAAGAGATTTTCTCTCCCTTTTTTTCTAGCAAAAATTCGGCCACCACCCTCTTATAAATAGTGGATGATTTTTTCACCCCAAGTGCAATTCCATGTGTTGGAAAAATTAGAAATCCACAAAGGTGGTGCAACATAATTTTATTTTTCCTTTTGTTAAATTGTTCATGAGTTCCTACCACCGGATTGTTGAACAAGGATAAGGGAATACTTGAGAAGGTCTTTTGGTGTGTTCGTGTGAACGGGATTCATCTTCTCAACGGTTGTCACTCCGAGAGGTTAGTTCACGTAAACCCGTAGCAATTCCGCATGCGTAGGATTTATGTGAACTGTTTATATGCATGATTTGTTGTTGAATTATTATTTGAATTAATATAGGATTAATTCATGCTAGTAATAATTGTTAGAATTAAATTTGTATTTAAATATTTATCCCGAATAGATCCTGGCAATTAATTCCCCAACACCTGGGCGACAAGTCAAAGCCTTCACAAGTAAGCAAAGACAGACGTCAACGGGGGATGCGCGTTAGGAAACGTGGCAACACTACGTGTACTCTTGCATGGCGAGGAATCACCAACTCGTGCTTTCCAGGCCAGCACAAGCTTGCCAAGGTAGCTCATGCTAGCCAAATCTTCTATAAATAAACCCTCAAAGGTCAGAAATAGGGGAGGAGAAATTTCCCTAAGATCACTCTTGTACCAACTCTCCATCCCACATATCCATTGTGCTCGTCACAAGTACATTGTGCTCGACACACCTCCAAATCACTAATACTACAACCCTGGCTTGGTACACCCCCAGACGTAGTCATTCCTGACGAACTGGGTCACCAAATCCTTGTTGTCACTTTACTTTACACTTGTGCTCGCCACACACGCTCTGTGCTCGCCACTCACATTCTGTGTCCGACACATTATCTATTTTGTTTGTTAAGTTGTCACGCACGACGCCACATCATATTTTCCACGCAACACGACTAACAACAACAAGTAATACTTTTCATTTAACAAGCAATACTTTTCATTTAAACAAGTAATACCTTTCATTTAAACAAGTAATACTTTCTAGGGGTTTTCTACGGTCAGGAAAGACTTCGCCCTTCCTGAAGTTAGAGCACCAATAAAAATTTGACACGTAATTTAACTTCGCCTTGCGCGATCTAGTTTCGCCATGAAGTAGAATAATTAATTTTCTAGAAAATAAATATAAAATTACTAAAATATCCTATAATAATTTTTTATAAAAAAATTATAAATCTTGCATTTAACATTCTATCCTATTTATACTAATTTAAATTAATGAACAAAATAATTAAACTTGTTTATAATTATTCAAAAAATTGGCCGTTCTTCCTAAATCATCAAATATCTAACTATTTTCTCTTTTTACATGTTTTTTCCCAAATTAAAATGAAAAGAACCCTAATTTGTTTTTTTTTCAGAAAAAAATTAACAACCTAGATTAATTTTTTATCATCCAAATGAACTGTACAATGTGAAGTGTGAAGTCTCGTGATACAACTTCATTCTCGACAAAACAACCAAAGAAGGATGAATTTTTGGACAACTTAAGCATGCTTTGGCAACAAAACAAAAATTCACCCTTCCCAATTTCATTTTTTCATCCTTCTCTCTAACTTCTGCAAAAAATTTCCTTTTCTAAATTCAACTTGTTGAAGATCCGATTCCGGTTCCAAAGGGAAATTGCCGGAAAAATCGAAGATGAAGCAAATTAATTCCTTTGCCGGAGGACTGAAAAAAAATCAACGAGTAGCAACATCATCTTCCCTTTTGTCGAACTCCCAAACGCGTACTCCTCCGGCTTCATCTTGATTTTCCTGCAAAGAATTAATTTGCTTCATCTTCGAGACCCATGGCGAGAATGTCTTTTGATGCTTATTAGGCTGAATTAATCATAAGTTTTTGTTTATGTTTATAATTTTGATATGTTTAAAAATATTTTGATTTAAAATAAAAATAGAATTTTATATTAAGTGATCTTTAAGTATAGGGGTATTTTGTTTAGTTTATATTTTTTTTAATTATTATTTTAATTTTTTAGTAGCGTGATTGCGTATAGCGAAGTGCAAACGCACTAATGCGAACTACAATCATATAAAATGAATCTCATTCGTTGGATCAATAATCCAATGGTAATTAGAGAATTTTAACGTTAGGAAGGGCGAAGTCATTTCTGTCTGTAGAAAACCCCTACTTTCTATTATTTAAATAATACTTTTAATTTAAACAAGTAATATTTTTCATTTAACCAAGTACTATTTTTCTATTTAAACAAGTACTACTTTTCTATTTAAACAAGTAGTACTTTTCTATTTAAACAAGTAATATTTTCCATTTAAACAAGTACTACTTTTCATTTAAACAAGTACTACTTTTCTATTTAAATAAGTACTACTTTCCTATTTAAACTTTAGTAATATTTTTCATTTAACAAGTACTACTTTTCTATTTAAACGAGTACTACTTTTAGTCAATATATATATTTAAATATACTATGAATTAAATTTTACACCGTAAATTCTTCGAAATAGATATGACTACGGTCACGTGGATCTCTTCTCCAAGTGATTATAAATTAAATACCCGGAAATGTGCATTAACAACAATTAAAAAACCTAGTATAATCCTGAAACATAAAAAAAAATACATAATTAATATTAAAAAAAAAGAATCGTCTCTATTCCGTCGCTAAAAAAATCATCGCTAAAGCCGTCGCAAAAACCGTCGCTAATATCGTCGCTAAAGGGGTTAGTCCAAAACATCGCTAAAACCGTTGCTATTTGCGACGATTCTTGTAATCGTCACTAACTTCCGTCGGTAAAACGAGTGTTTTTTTTGTAATGCAAGCCGAGCTAGATTTTAATAGGTCTGACTGTAGGCCCCTGATCGGGTAGTCTGACCTATTCCCACCCTTACGATTTAGTGGATCTATCTGCCATCATTTTTAATCATTTTTCTTATAGATTTGGGCTATCGTCAATTCATTATAACCCATTACACTTTACGTTACACCTTACATGTTTGGAATTTTTTATTTTCTTGAAATTTGTCATTCGAGTAAAAGAAATAATTCATGTCGCATACTGATACGGTAAATATGAAATCTGAATTTTTTTTTTTAGTATATTTTGTTTGAAGAATAGGTCTTTTGTTCAGTATAGACTTCAGAGTTCAGAGTAAAAAAATTGTATGTATTAAAAATGTATTTGAACTGTACAATGTATTTGATGCATATAAAATTTTGAGAAAAGTTGATTTTTTGTCCTTTAACTTTTCCGTATTTTGATTTTCGTCCCGTAACTTTCAAAATTTGAAATTCATCTTTTAACTTTTACTTTTTATTTTATTTTTTTTTAGTTCTAAGATCGGCAATAATACATCATGATATAGTGAAAAATTCGCACAGAAATTATTGCATTAAACTTCCAACAAAATATAAAAAAATCAATCTAAAGGCAAAAGTTCTTGGTAATGGAGGATATATTAAGGGAAAAAAAATCCCTCAGAAATTTTTCACTCAATCCTCCATCTAATTATTTTGTATAATTATATTAAAATTAAAATATACTCCCTCCATTCCAAACTTGATTTCCACATTTCTGTTTCGGGCGTCTCATACTTGATTTTTACTTTCCTTAAATGAAAATACTCACTTTATCACATAAAATGCTAATAAACAACTCTTTCTATCCCAACACTTTATCACTTTTTTTTAAAAATTCGAGCACACAATAAAGTTTGGGATGGAGGAAGTAATGGATTTCTCAATTTTTTATGAAATATAATATGTTTCCAAATCTTTATTTAATTATATACACATAAAATATATAGTATTTCTTATCGCGCATCCCTTCATTTATTATCCTAGACAAGCCCAAGCCCGCATCTCTCTTTTAATTTATTATTATCCTAGACAGGCCCAAGCCCACATCTCTCTTTTAATTTATTATTATCCTAGGATTTCCTCCCCATGATAAATAGACATTCATATAGTTTATGTCAATATTTTAAATAGAGATTATCTTGGTGCCACATGCTACGCTACGCCGTACAAGTTTGGAAATTTCGTATTTTCTGGAAATTTGCCATTTGAGTAAAAGTAATAATTAACATTTACTTTATTTATGATATCTTAGACTTTTATATTTGAGCACGTTTTATTGAAGAGCGAGTCTATGTATATTCGGTCTTAAGACAATGTATTCATAAAGTAAGTTTTTTAATCATCTGATTTATTATCTTGAAAGATCTGATTTATTTACACCTGAATCGTGCAATTATTTTTTCATACTAATAATTATACGGTTCAACATATATAAATTGTATCTTTCAGTATAAATAAATTGTCTTGGTTATAAAATACACTATAAATGGAAGGTGTAATTAAACTGCAATAAAGACTTGGCCTTATTTTAAATATAAATGGACACTGATAAGAACATACAAATAGTAATATCTAGCTATTATTGAACTAGGTAAAATACAGTATTGTTATCTATTTGACTTTTTTTTATCAAATTTTGAATATTATTTTGAATTTATTTAATTTGTAATTTGTAATAGTATCAATTATTGAAAATTTAATGGAGCTCAACATAATTAAAACTTGTGTGGTTTTGTAAGCGGTTGAAAACTCTACACACAACTTATTAAAAACATTATCAAAAAATTAAAATTGCCAGAGATAATTTTAAAAAAATGTTCATGATCCTCGCAATTTAAAATTGCGAGAGACAATTGTGATTGCAAAGACCCCCTATACATCTTCAAATAAACATACATGCAAGTGACAATCTAAAACACAACGTGCACTTAAAAATCACTTATTTTTTTAATTAAAAAGTTCTTACAAATTTAAAAATATAAGTACTTCTCATTATAGCAATTGGGTTTCAAAAAGCAAATTGAAATTTGGGTTCCAATGAATGGAGCCTTATATACTCAAAGAAGATTAAATTTGTTTATCAAAGAAGTTTTAACAAGCAACTACCAAGTAAATCTTGCTATTTATAGCAAAAGGGAAAGCGAAAGGAAAATAAAAAGAACAAAATAATGTGAGGAAAAGCATGAAGGAAGAATATGCTTTGCACTCGAAACGTCACCGTTGCGACATACATTTTTCTATTTCACAAGGCAAGCACCTCGAAATTTCACTGCGCCCGTATATTTAATTCACTGCTTTAATAGTCTTTACGGAAGCAACTTTGATTCTCTGTTCCATCAGCTCTAGTGTTAGACGTAATGATCACCAATCAAAAACTGCCACGCACAATAGATGGATGCCTGTTGACTTATTGTCCACGTGGAGATCAGCTATTGGTTTAGCTTATGCTAAGCTCCCGAAATATCAAATAGTGAGGCCCACATATTTGTTGGTGTGCAATACCTATCTTGCCCTTGGTGGGTGTAATTTTTTTTTTTGAAAGCGGGTGTTACCTTTACTTTTCCAAATCATAATTTATTTATTTTATTGACGTGTACTTTTTCAAATTGGCAAATTCTTATATGCATCACCTCTAATAATAAAATTGATGCAATTTAATTTTAGATGTTATTTTTATAATTTTTTTCAATTTTAATTTTAGTTTTATTTTAACTTTAAATTTAATTTTTTTTTTTTGATCCGAATCTAAAACCCTAATAGAAATGATTAAATGGTTCATTTCAAGTAAAATGATTCGTAGTTCATTCATTTCCAGTGGTTTATAGTTCAATTCAATTCGAATGGTTCATGAATAATTTATGGTTCATTGTTTAGAAGTTAGAGTTTAGAATGCATAATTTATCCAAATTATAATTGAATCTAATTGCGCCGTGTGTAATTGATGCACAAGAGAGTAACTCTTTCAAAATATATTTAAAATAAATAACGGAGCATAAATTCGGGTGATTATGAGAATATTTGAAAAAATATATCAAAATTTCATAATATATAATAAATCTGTATTTGACCTACAAAAATCAGTGCATATCGCTCTATGTTGTGTTTAACTAATATCCCAAAAATTATGGAGTATAATAAATCGGTAATATATCTTTATCATCACCATTTTCATGCTGCGCCGATGTTGACTAACATAAATTATCTGTAAATTGTTCCCATCTATTGACAAAAAATAATTAATTTCTGGACTTATATGGTGTGTTTTGTGTATATTTTAGGAGATTTTCTGAATAATATGGAAGACAAATTTAAATGTGATGTACTGAAAATGTTACTTTAGCATGAATAACGCAATGGATTTTTTCTAACGTGTGTTGTTAGTTTGCTATCATTAATAAATATTTACTCCAACATAATATCAATCTATACAATTTTTTTAATTAACTTTAAAATATCAATACTTCAACAAATAAAAAGAAAATCGTTCTCATATGCACCACCAAATCAAGTGTACCGTGCATTTTATAATCTATTTTAAAATTATATAACTTATTGAATTGAAATATGTAACTTGTTTAACCAAATCATACAATTTATTTATTATATTAATAGTTGTACGGTTCAATCTAAACAAATTGCATATTTCAGTACAATAAATTTCATAAATCTAAAATATATTATGAAATGAACTATACACTTTGCTTATACAATATCTCTACATAGAATTTGAATAAATAAAATCGCCTCATTAATTATGGTAGATACGTATGGGATTCTTTTTTTCTATATAATTTGAGCGTAAAAATAAAATACGTATGATAAATATACTAGTGCAGGCTAAACAATAATATTAAATAAATAAAAATAATTATTTATTATAAGGGATGTTTGGGGGAGAAGGTGCTTGGAAGGTAGGGCAAGCGATAGCACGCATCGCTGCTTGTACCTTGTCGTATAACAAGTAGCACAGATCTCTGCTTTTCTCTCTCTCTCTCTCACACACACACATTCACACAGTGTGGAAAGCGCTCTCTATTAAATACTCCTATACACACCCTAAATCTTTCAACAGTTTCTGCACTCGGAGAAACTTCAAACCCTGAGCTATCTCTTTCCCAATTACCACTCCTCCATTGTGGTCGAATCTGGATTCTTCTTCGTTGCGTTATGCGTAGATAGCCACAGGATTCAACCAATCGGGAGTCGACTGTGGTGGTGAGTAGTGTGTGTTGTGATTGTTCTGATTCCGGAGTTTTATTTGATTTTTGAGGTTTAATGTACTGAATTTCTGTAGATCGTTGTTTTAGGATTTTGATTAGGGCAAAAAGTGTTTTTTTTTATGGTTGATTTGTGTTGAATTGCGTGTTCTGGTGTTAAATATATTGACTTTTTATTGTTTCAGGTGATCGTTTGATAGGATTTGGTGAGTTTGTGATTTTATTGTTTTGGTTTGATGGGGAAAGGAGGGCAGAATTCTGGCACGAGTGAGAATTTGGGTGCCGATAAAGAGCCGAAAGGGGATTCTTTTGCGGCGTGGTCGAAAGATGTAAGGGAGTGTGAGGAGAAATTTCAAGTGAGGAAGGAGCATGGGTTGTCGAGTGATGAGGTTGAAAAGAGGAAGCAGATCTATGGAGTGAACGAGTTGGAAAAGCACGATGGGCCTTCAATTTTTAGGTTGATCCTAGATCAGTTTAATGATACATTAGTCAGAATTTTACTGGTTGCTGCTGTTGTTTCCTTTGTTTTGGCATGGTATGATGGGGATGAAGGCGGGGAGATGGAGATCACTGCATTTGTGGAGCCTTTGGTAATATTTCTGATATTGATAGTGAACGCCATTGTTGGGGTTTGGCAGGAGAACAACGCGGAGAAAGCTCTGGATGCGTTGAAGGAAATCCAATCAGAGCATGCAACTGTTATTCGGGATGGTAAAAAGATTTCTAGTTTGCCTGCCAAGGAGCTTGTTCCTGGAGATATTGTGGAGTTGAGAGTTGGTGATAAAGTCCCTGCAGACATGAGGGTTTTAACCTTGATCAGCTCTACCCTCCGTCTTGAACAGGGGTCATTGACCGGTGAGAGTGAAGCAGTTGGTAAGACCACCAAGGCTGTTGCTGAAGATGTTGATATTCAGGGCAAGAAATGCATGGTGTTTGCAGGAACAACTGTGGTGAATGGAAACTGTATCTGTTTGGTGACACAAACTGGGATGAATACAGAGATAGGGAAGGTACATTTACAGATCCATGAGGCAGCTCAGGAGGAAGATGATACACCTTTAAAGAAGAAGCTAAATGAGTTTGGGGAGGTTTTAACTGCAATTATTGGAGTTATCTGCACTTTGGTTTGGCTGATCAATGTGAAATACTTCCTTTCATGGGATATTGGTGATGGTTGGCCAGCGAATTTCAAGTTCTCTTTTGAGAAGTGCACTTATTACTTTGAGATTGCAGTGGCACTGGCTGTTGCTGCTATTCCTGAAGGATTGCCTGCAGTTATTACAACTTGCTTGGCCCTTGGCACACGCAAGATGGCTGCTAAGAATGCACTTGTTCGCAAGTTGCCTAGTGTTGAAACCCTTGGTTGCACAACTGTGATTTGCTCTGATAAAACTGGTACTCTGACTACCAATCAGATGGCAGTGTCTAAGCTTGTGGCTATGGGTTCCAAGGGAAGCGTTCGATCGTTTGATGTGCAGGGAACCAGCTATGATCCTTTTGATGGAAAAATACAGAACTGGCAAGTGGGTAAATTAGATTCCAACCTTCAGATGATTGCAAAGATTGCTGCTATCTGTAATGACGCTGATGTCGAAAAAGCTAGTCTTGATAAAGCTGGACATTACGTGGCGAATGGAATGCCGACTGAGGCAGCACTCAAGGTATTGCTTATTATATTATAGTGACTTGAGAAGATACAGAAAAATAATGTTGATTTGTAGTGATATAATTAGCACATGCTATGTTTTTTCATCAGCTCTTTCTGGCTTGATTTGTTTGTCTGTGCTATAACTTTGTGACATTTTGCTTAAAGATTTAATCCAAATGTTTTCTATAGTAGTAGTTCAGTTGCTGGAAGTTAATAGTACTTCAGCATGTATTTTAGTCCTAATGTTCTTCTCTGAGTCATGTATTTTTCGTTTCATAAAAGGCTGAATGTATTAGCAATGTAAAACTTACGCATTCTTGTTACTGAATGAGATTTATTATACATTCATAACTTGTCGAATAAAATAGCTTGGCATGATTATACTTTCAGGTTCTTGTTGAGAAAATGGGCCTTCCAAGTGAGTTGAGTTCTGGGCCCTTCTTCAGATATGATGGTGTTTTAAGTAAGTTGCTATTCTATGTTACTGGATTTTTTTTTTTCTCCAATCAGTCGAGCTTCTGTATACTGAACTGAAACTTTTAATTGGTCCAAGATTGCTCCTACGCATGGAATAAGATTGAACAGCGGATTGCCACCCTTGAGTTCGATCGGGATAGGAAATCAATGGGAGTCATTGTAAATTCGAGCACTGGAAGAAAGTCACTACTTGTGAAGGTAGGTTTGTTTTCCATTAACTATAACGCTAGACTACTGCTTCAAATATAAGTCTAATGTTGTGTAAGGTACTTCAGAGAAATGATTTATGTTATCTGATCTATTTATAACCTCCTATGGTTTTTTTTTTAATCCACGGATACCAAAGAATTGTATTAGGACTGTGCACAAGACACAAATTCATCATGTCCAATGAAACCTAGTTTTCATGTCAACTAGTTTTCTAGAAGACATTCACTATGGATTCTTGTAATTGGGTCCCGATTTATTGCACTCCGTTTCTAAAACTTTTCTGGATATCTTGTTTCCCTCTATGCAGGGTGCAGTGGAGATGCTATTGGATAGGAGCTCCTTTGTGCAATTGCCCGATGGCTCTATTGTAGAATTAGATCGAAGTCTAAGGGAAGTTATATTGAAAAGCTTGCATGAATTGTCAAGTAGTGCTTTACGAGTTCTGGGTTTTGCATACAAAGATGATCTCTCAGATTTTGCTACATATAATGGTGATGAAGACCATCCAGCTCATGAGCTCTTATTGAACCCTGCCAACTATTTCTCAATTGAGAACAAATTAATCTTTGTTGGCTTGGCTGGTTTAAGAGTGAGTTGGCTTCTTATTTATTCTTCAACTTCTTTTCTTTTTCCTCCTCTCATCTCCATCACTGGCATATTATTTTGAAAATTATTATTGAATGATTGACTTTTCTTGTGTTTGTTCAAGGATCCTCCGAGGAAAGAAGTCCCTCAAGCAATTGACGATTGCAGAACAGCTGGAATTCGAGTTATGGTCATCACAGGAGATAATAAAGATACAGCTGAAGCAATTTGTCGTGAGATAGGTGTTTTTGGTCGCCATGAAGATATCAGTAAAAGGAGCTTGACAGGAAAAGAATTTACGGAGCTCTCTAAACGTGAAAAAGATCAACATTTAAGTCAAAGCGGAGGGCTTCTTTTCTCAAGGGCTGAACCAAGGCACAAACAAGATATAGTGAAGTTGCTCAAGGAATCTGGTGAAGTGGTAGCAATGACTGGGGATGGAGTGAACGATGCCCCTGCTTTGAAATTGGCAGATATTGGGATTGCAATGGGCATTTCTGGAACAGAGGTATTTACGTTCGAAATTAAAATGCTTCTGTGACATGCAATTTAATATGAACAGATGAATATTTCTATGCACCTTTCATATAGTTTCATTTTGAAATGTCTTATGACATATCATGATGTGATTGTGCTTATCTAAACAGTATATTGCATTTGTTGAATTTATGGTTTAAAGTGTGGCAATGAAGCAACAACTATACCAATCCTTTCTAATCGCTTGTTCTTTCTTTTCCTTCTTTCTAGGTTGCAAAGGAAGCTTCTGATATGGTTTTAGCTGATGATAATTTCAGCACTATTGTTTCTGCTGTTGGTGAAGGCAGATCCATCTACAATAACATGAAGGCCTTCATCAGGCATATGTCATCCTGAGTTTTTATTTTCTATTTCCACTACTAAAACCTATAAGATCCTTACATTTTCTGATTTGGTTTTTCTTTTCTTGCCAACTGTTTCTATTAAGCATTTTTTAAAATCTCTTGTTATAAAGTTTATGGCTACGTAGGGTTTCAGTAGATATATGAGGTAAAAAATTGAACAAATAGAAGGCAGATTAAGAAAATTGCATTTTTGGTGTGTTTTATGCTAAAAGATCTGTAATGGGTTGCCTGTTGTGACACTTGCTGCCAACTTTAGCTCTGATTGCTGATGAGTTAGATTCGCAAGTTAAATCAGTGATGACATAAGTCTTAGGAAGGATAACAATTGGTGTGATTTGCTTTTTTTTTTTTAATATTCCGAGTAGAGGATAGAGGCTCTCTATTATTTACTGATGATTCGTTATTAGGACTTTATCTATTTTGTTTTATATTTAAACTTTGGAGAAAACATCCATGGGTACAATTGTGCAACTTTTGTTCAAGTTCTGTTTGTAGAGGGGCTTTATGGGTACTTGCACATATTTTGTTGGATTTTGCAATCTCAACATATTATGTTCACTGTACAATGCGTCAGTTCTAAGATCTTATTATCCCTCCTTGAGCTACTGCATATAAAAATGTTTAGTTTGCTTACAATGAAAACTTTAATGACCACAATCAGTATTGATGTAAGGAAAGCACACTGGCTTGTTGTTTAAGCTGATTCCCTCTTGTGTATGGACTATTCTTGTAATCAAATTGATGGCTTGTTGATTTGGAAAGAAATAACTGTTTTAAGAGTTCCATGTTTCCTCTTTCCACTAATGAAGTGAAGTATAAGTGATTGGCGTAGTGAAATTTTTTCTTATCCCACTTCTGTTATATCTATTTACTGTTGAAGCTTATGAAATTAAATTAGTAAAAAGAGATAGGTGCAACACCGCAGTAAGATTGGAGCAAATTTTTTGAAGCTAAACAACACTATGGATGACAGCGTATTATTGTAGTTTTTTGTACTTTTACCAAGTAAATCATGAAATAGACGTCAATTAGCTCTGTTTGTCTAATCCGTCTAATTCATGTGCCTCTAGTTTTTTTCAACTCGAAGAGAGCAAGCAAATTAATTCCTGTGACATAATGGTTTACTATATTCATGGTACTGAATATCATTGAGATTGTTGCTTCATTTCAGATATATGATTTCCTCAAACATTGGTGAGGTGGCTTCAATATTTCTAACCGCCGCCTTAGGCATTCCTGAGGGCCTGATACCAGTGCAGCTTCTGTGGGTTAACTTGGTAACTGATGGACCACCAGCTACTGCTTTGGGATTTAATCCACCCGACAAAGATATTATGAAGAAACCTCCTAGAAGAAGCAATGACTCATTGATCGATGCATGGATTCTGTTCCGTTACTTGGTATGCTTGTTCTCATCACCTCCTTGAAATTCGGTCTTCTCTCATCTCAACTGGTTCATAACTAATATTGTTCAGTGAAAACAACTAATAATGGCCAACTAATACCTTTTAGTAAAACAACTACAACCATTTAAAAATGTGTGCATAGAAATATTTACCTTTTATTAATAACTCTTTCATTTTGACACAGGTGATTGGATCTTATGTCGGTTTAGCAACCGTGGGAATATTCATCATCTGGTACACTCGTTCGTCTTTCCTGGGCATCGACCTCTCCCAAGACGGTCACAGCCTCGTAACCTATTCCCAGCTAGCCAACTGGGGACAATGCCAAACCTGGGACAACTTCACTGCTTCGCCTTTCACAGCTGGTGCCCAAGAGTTCAAATTTGATAATCCATGTGACTACTTCTCTACCGGAAAGATCAAGGCTATGACTCTTTCTCTCTCCGTACTAGTCGCTATCGAGATGTTCAACTCACTCAACGCTTTATCCGAGGATGGAAGCCTCGTATCCATGCCTCCATGGGTCAACCCGTGGCTTCTTCTGGCAATGTCAGTCTCGTTTGGCTTACACTTCCTGATCTTATACGTGCCTTTCCTTGCTCAAATATTTGGCATCGTACCTCTGAGCCTAAATGAGTGGTTGTTGGTATTAGCTGTGGCTTTACCAGTGATACTGATAGATGAGGTTCTCAAGTTTGTGGGCAGATGTACGAGTGGGGCCCGGAATTCACGTGCCAGAAGGTCTTCGAAGCAAAAGGATGAGTGAAGATAGAAATTACGGGTTTAAACATGGGTTATATCGAGGTCTGAGCTGAAACAGGTGATGAAATGGTGATAATACCACTTCGTGGAACCTTAATATAGAAATAAAACCGCAGGTATTTCCTTTGAACTTTGGATATTTTTTTCAGATTAATTAGACATTGTAATAGTTTGAGAGATAGGATGTTAATTAGTTTCGTTTAACCCAACTCTGCCTGGTAATTATAGGCAATTTTTAAGCGCCAAAAAAGAAAAAGGAAAAACTGTTGGTGAAACTCTTCTTTCATTGATTTTTATTCAAGGATTGTCACTGGAAATGTTTTTGGTGTCTCATCGACCATTTATTCAGTTCTGATTTTGTGATTTATTTCTGGTTATATGATGATGTAACTCTGTAGTATGATTTAATACTTCTTTCTTCATATGTTGCCAACAATTTTATTTTTACTATTGGTGTTCTGAAGACAGTGCTAGACGGCCGCCTTTGTTTTGGGTTTTAATTAGCTTTTAAAAATCGGTTTAGGTTGTTTTCATTTATGTCAAAATAATGTGTGAAGGTGATTGTAATAATTGAATAATATGGGTTAATTATTTTATAAATATTAAAGTGTAAGTTGAGAGAGTTGATTGACTTTGGAAGTTGGATGGTAAATTTATAGGTGATGTGGTGGTGATTTTATGAAATGGCTTTCATAACTGAGTTGGTCTCATATAAGTTTATGATATAAATTTTAATTATTTGACTTATTTTTTATATATTTTTTTAAATTATTAAATTTAACTCGTATTATACGTTGGGTGAGATTATATTTCATGAATTAAAAATAAAATTTATTGCATAAATTTTTTCTATACAAGTTTTTTTCTTCATTTGACTTATTTTTTATATATTTTTTTAAATTATTAAACTTGACTCGTATTATACGCGGGATGAGATTATATGTCATGAATTAAAAATAAAATTTATTACATAAATTATATCTATACAAGTTTTTTTCTTCATAATTAGTGAAGCCCAATATGGGTTTGTTTCTTCATAATTAGTGAAGCCCAATATGGGTTTGTAAATTTAAAACTTGGTTTTTAAAATTCAAAATAAAAGGGAATACTGATTCTGTTGGTAATTAAGGACAGGTCGGCTGATAGGAGGCGGGTCAAAGTTAAATTTGACGGCCCTACCAAGCAGCTTACTAATTTAGAGCGCTGAAAGTTGCTATCAATCCTTGCCAATTGGGCCCTCAGTTATATATTGGAGTTTTATCAATTCAGTGTCTGAAAGATTATAAAATTATTAATTTAAGGTCTGAAAGATTTTTCTATCGATTCAAGACTGGAAAGATAGAAAACTATCAATTCAGGGCCTGAAAGATATAAACTATCAATTTAAGGCTTATAAATTTTAAGATCATGTTTGGCACTAAAATCCTAAAGCCTGATCACTAAACCCTAAACAATTAACCCTAAACCTTGAACCATGAACCTTAAACCCCCTGAACCGCAAATCCTAAAAATTAAAAAAAAAAAAAACATGAAATAAGGATATGAAATATAAATGTCAAACATGGCCTTAAAATTTGTGAGCCTCAAATTGATAGTTTTTATCTTTCAGGCCCTGGATCGATAGTTTTCTATCTTCCAGGCCCTGAATCGATAGAAAAAATCTTTAAGACCTTAAATTGATAGTTTTATCATCTTTCAGGCCATGAATTGACATTTTTCCACACATGGGGATCAAAAGCCTGAGTACAATTTACGATTACAGAAATACGAACCGTGGAGTGATTGTGATTGGAAATTCAAATATAAGTCACTAAAAATCTAAATATATCTTACATAATAATATTTATGTAAAATTTAAGGATAATAGTAATTTTGTGGCAAAATTATTAAAAGGGTGTGGATATTGACACCCACGAATTTGCTTAGTTCACCCACTTTTTTTTTTCACAAAAATGCCCACATTAGAAAAATACTAATATATCCTTTATAGTAAAAATAAAATTGTTATATTTACTAAATACACCCTTTTTTTCACCTACGCCCCAAATATACATAAATCCAAACAAAAAATAATTTCACCCTTCATCTTTTTTTAATTCACATAAAGGAACCCTAAAATTCTTCAAAACATTGTCTTCCCTTCCCTGCAGCTTTCTAGCTATATATGTGTATAAATATCATCAATAAAAGAATAATTAGTATAATATATTGATGCGGGTTGAAAAAGAGATGACATGAATTAATTTGAGAAGATATTCCTCATGATTGCAGTGTCAATGGAATTGCTGCTCCATTACCCTATTACTTGACAAAGAAACACTCATCCCCAAAACGCAACGCATTTTTGTGTGTGTTGTGCTAATATTAGTCAAAATTGCATGTGACACAATGCATTTTTTTGTCTAATTCAAAATGTTGATAAATGGAAATCAAGCATGAGGGAATAGTTTCAAAGGATGTAAATGCAGCAACATCCATTATAAGTAGTGAAAGAACTCAAAATTATCTTAATACTATATATTGGGAAATCTGATTTAGCTTATGTGGCGAAACGACGTCAGTCAATGCAAATCTCAATTCAACCAGAATATTTCGTTTCAAAATCGTGCACTCTTATTAAAAGTTATTTAAATTTACTTTTTATCTTATCACATTTATTTAGTTTTTAAGATACATACTACACTTATTTATAAATATATATTATATATTCGGTTCAAACTTTTAACCTTATCATATTTATTTATTTATTAAAATATATGCTACGCTTATTTATATCTTCACGCCCATGTACCAAATTTATGACTTTGTTAAATTTCAATGGAGAACTTGGCTAAATTTTTAGATTAAGAAATATACTTTTTCTTCAAGAAAAATGTATTGATTGTACCTGGCTGAAGCGTGGGATTTGAATGGGAGGCTAAAAGTTAAAAGGTTTGAGCCTTTCTGTTTATAGCTTTATGTATATATTAATTTTGTTTTGCATATTAAATGGAGTATTGCTTTTTGTATATTTAATTTTATATAATTTTTTTAATTTGATGAATTTATTATTCTGATCTGGGTTATTAATTTGATCCATTGATCGTCGATTTCTGAAGGCCAATATTTTAGTTGCTTCTTCTATTTGATTCGTTAATTCAGAACAATAATTATCATTAGGATCTTCACATGTGATGTATTCTATTTCATTTTCTATGGTTTTCCTTTGCACAAAATTTTGAAATTGTATTGGGTAATCAATTACTCTGCGTAGTTTTAAACAAATTAATTGGTGTCTCAAATCTCAATATTTCAAATTCTTCTAATTTGATAAATTTATTAATTCAATTTAATGTTATGTATTACAGCAAGTATAATTTGAATTTGTAATTGCTTATAAAATGTTTGTGGCAAGTGTCTCCGATTGAAGAGATAGAGATTAGATATGGTAATATTCATACTTTCATAAATTATTGGCTATTTGTTTTTTGTTTTTTTATTATTACAATTATAAGTTTAATTTGTTAAGATTAAATATGATAGAGTTGATCTCCCATGAACCAAATTTATGTTATGAATTTAAATTATTTGACCTATTTCACTTATATCCAATACAGGTTTTTAAAATTAATAAACTTGAACCGTATTATACACATGGTAGAGTCAAATTCTATGAATTAAAAACAAAATTTATAGTAGGAATCGGCTCCATACAAGTTTTTGTCAATATGATAATGTTTTTAATCGGTTGTCCACTTTACGGTGGTATCGTTGAATCTCAAATGTCAACCACTAAAAAGATAATCAGGATCGAGAAAGCATAATATCATCTACAATTTTCATGGATCAATAACTAGATTTAATAAGATTTCTATTGTTTTTTTTTTAATTATCTATGATCTATTGGTATAATTATGAGATTTTTATAATTTTATTAGACTATTGAATAAATTTATTGCTTTCAATACTTTAACGTGAGTTCAATTGAGAATAACTATATTAAAGTATCCTATTTTTGTTAAACCAACAACGAAATATTCCAATTAATTTTGTAACATATTGGACGACAATAATTTAAGAAAAATACGTGTACAGTATAATTTATTTAAGTTATATATAATGGAATAAGATAAAATCTTGAAAAAAAAAATCAATTTTCTAATTCTTTTGAAAGATTTTCAAAATTTATGATTAATCCACAATTTATGAAATTTCTTTATATGTGCAATATTATTTACACATACAAATTATGAATATGTGCAAAATATATTACACACAGAACCAAATATATTTCACACGTAATAAATAAATAAACTACACATATCATAAATATTTTTGCACATGTGCAAAATTAAATATTTTGCACACTAAAAATGATGTTATCGTCAATAAAAAAAGTCTCAATAATTAAAACTCCTTATATATCAAATTTTGCGTAGATATGCTTAGTTATAACTCTTTAAAACTATTCAAAAAATAGATTTTCTAAAGTTTTGTAAAATATACAAACAACTAAATTTTATTTTCAAAGATTTTGTATAATAAATATTTGTCTGAAAAAATTATGTATCAAATATTGCGTAGATATGATTAAATATAACTCTTTAAAATCTTTCAAATAACTATATTTTTCAAAAAAATTATTAATAAATATTTGTCATTCACAACGAAAAAAAAATTAATACGTCTTTTTAAATTGCAAAATCTATCAAAATAAATAAATGAAAACTTTAGAATTTCATTTTTAACATCAACATTATTTCAACTCCACGTAATACGCGGGTATACGAACTAATATATAGATATTCACATGATTAAACATAGAAGAAAATGTAATAACAAATTATGAAGAAAGTAACACTCAATCATCATCTACCCTCAGATTTCACCAGTTGAGAAAACACTTTATTCACTGAAACATCATCTCCACTTGATATCTCAAATTGCCCACCACAAATGCTGCTACTACTATCCACATCTTTGAATTCAGACACTCCAGGGGGACACCCCGTCGATCGCGTTACTGCTGTTTTCATCCGGATCGTTCTTCACCACCGCCTCCTGAAGCTGAAGGGCGTATTCGAGGTTCCACACCACGTCTGCCATAGACGGCCTATCCACCCCGAAATCAGCCAAACACTTCCCTGCTGTTTCACTATACTTTCTCAGTGAATCGGGCTTTATCAGCCCGACCAGATTAGGATCAACGATCTGATCAACCCGGCCCTTCTTCTGCCATTTCATCGCCCATTCGGCTAAATTCACCATCTCCCTAGGAAGAGACGGATCAATCACGGGCCTTGCGCAGAGAACTCAAACAGAACCACCCCGAATGAATAAACGTCTGATTTTTCCGTTAATTGTTGCCTTCTGAAATACTCGGGATCAAGGTACCCGAAGCTGCCTTTAACTGCAGTGCTGACGTGGGTTTGATCGATCTCGGGGCCCGTTTTAGAAAGCCCGAAATCACCAACCTTAAGACATGAAATTCTCATCAAGCAATACGTTGGCAGATTTGACATCGCGATGAATGACTGGTTTGTTATGGCCCGTGTGAAGATAATGCAGCCCTCTTGCTGCCCCGATGCATATCTCGAGCCTCTCCTTCCACCCTAAACTGGGAAGACCCGACCCGTATAGATGACTCTTGAGGGTCCCGTTTTCCATGAACTCGTATACGAGAATCATCTCGTTGTTTTCATCACAGTACCCAATCAAGGAAACCAAATGGCGGTGACGAAACCTTGATAGCATCTCGATTTCTGTTCTGAATTCCGATTGGCCTTGCTGGGACTTGGGATTGCCTCTCTTAACAGCTAGTTTCGTCCCATCGGTTAAAACACCTTTGTAAACTTTACCAAACCCACCAATTCCAATCACCAAACTATCATCGAATCTATTTGTTGCTTCTTGAATTGCAGCAAAAGGGATTTGATAGCTTGAGTTCGAATCAACACTGAAATTCGTCTTAGACGAGTCTTTGCTTCCCATAGTGTCACCATTAATCGGTACCCAAGTTTTCGAATGACCATCCCGTCCTTGCTTCTTCTTTCTCCACACGAAAAACAGAACTATTATCACTACCAAAGCAGCTAATACCCCAACCCCACAATAAGCCCTTTCTTCTTTTCCCATATCGAAAATTTGGGAAGAACAGATGCCCCAGATAGACTATTCTTATTACTAATCTTCATCATTTCCAATCCATTAAGAAGAGCATCAGGGTAACCACTCCTCGGAGACGGTCCTATACTTACAGTCAAGTTATCTCTATCCATCAACGGAGTAACAAAATCCATAAAATACGCAGTACTTAAGCGCCCAAAACTGATCACACTAGGCTAAAAATCAGGAGCAACAAGAAAAGCACCAATGTAAACATTAAACACAAGCTGATTAGCTGATGTACTCACTATATCACAAAAATGCAACCTAACAAAGTACTGAAACCCCTTATCCACTCTAAACCTCCATGTCACATTAAAATTGCTATTAGGTGTTAGGAATTAAACAAGCAATTATGGAGAAAATAATGGAACTACGGAATTTAGAGACAAACAATTTGGTTACCCAGTTCGTCAGGAATGACTACGTCTGGGGGCACTACCAAGCCAGGAGATTCACTATTTTCGTGTGTTTTTCGTACAATGAATCAAGGTATTTAAACAAAGATATGGGCCGAAGCCCTAATCCGCGTCCAGAGCTGCGGAACCCGCTCGACCAAGGGCCTTGGTCGAGCGGTTCCGCTCGATCAGATGACATGCTCGAGCGCCTCCAACAAGCTGGACTCCCATCGCGCTCGACCTCCTTTGGTCGAGCAGAAGTGCTCGACCTAACTCCATGGTCGAGCGCCTCGCCCTTGCTGGATCCCTTCTCCGACTCAGGCTCCATAACCTAACAATCTCCCACCTGAAAACTGACTCCAACTGTAACTTATCTCCCTCGTTCCAACGGTTTCTCTCCCTGGTAGTAGTGCCGGCCTTATCCTCAGTTTCCAAGGCCAATTGAAGTCATGCATGACTTCAACTTCTCTAAGGTCACAATCTTAGTCAATATATCAGTAGGATTCTCACTTCCTCGGTTCTTCATCTCACCATCCATCGCAAGTTTCCACTTGGTCACCTGCTCACTATGTGTAGACTCTGCATAACATTCGGGCTCACCACCATCAGCGAACAATAAATAATGAAGGGAGAGTGAATACCTATCAGGAGATATCCGATCCCTCGTGGATCTCCGCAGCGGAATTGTTGGTGGTGGTGTAGTTGGTTCTTCCTCAACAATCACCTGATCATCTAGAACCCCTTTGCTCCCACCCGAGTTCGAAATGCTAACTCCACAACCTGAAACTCAGAACCACCTTCTTTGGATTTCCTCAACCTGTCTTTGTACTTCACCTGTTCATTAAATATGACATCTCGACTACGAATCACCTTTCGGTTTTCCTCATCCCAAAAATCGATAGCCAAATTCATCACCGCCATATCCAACAAACGTACACTTAACAGATTTTGCATCCAACTTACTTCTACTCATAGAATCAACATGAACATATGCAACACACCCAAATACTCGAAGAAAATACAGATTTATCTCCTTTTCCGATCAGGCCTCCTCCGGTATGCCATTTTCCAAAGGAGTTGAGGGTCCTCTGTTTATCAAGTAAGCTGCTGTGTTAACTGCCTCTGCCCAAAACATCTTTGGCAGCCCACACTTTAATTTCATGCTCCTAGCACGTTCACATAGGGTCATGTTCATACGTTCTGCCACGTCATTCTGCTGTGGGGTTCTTCTCACGGTTTTCTCCATTCGAATTCCATTCGCCTCACAGAATTTTTTGAACTCTCGGAGCTCGTACTCTCCACCATTATCAGATCTCAAACACTTCACCTTGAGACCCGTCTCAGTTTCTACAAGAGCCTTTCATTTCCTGAAAGCATTAAAGGCATCAGACTTATTTTTCAAGAAATAAACTCATACCTTCCTCGTAGAGTCGTCAATGAAAGTCATGTAATATGATGCTCCACCAAGGGATGTCACTTGTGCTGGACCCCACAAATCACTGTGAACTAACTCCACCTTCTGCTTCTTCAAAGCCCTGCCTCCCTTCGAAAAACTCACCATTTTCTGTTTTCCGAATACACAGTCCTCACACAAACCAATGTCAACTGTCTTGAGGTCTGACAGTTTACCCTTCGAGCACATAACTTTCATCCCCTTTTCACTCATGTGGCCTAGACGACAATGCCACTAATTTGCATTCTCTTTTTCACTTGCAAGAGCAATGCTATCCTGGGTGTTGCCTGACATATCCAACGTCCCCTCTTTATTTCCATGAGCCACTACCATGACACCTTTGGATATCTTCCACGAGTTACATCCAAAGGTCACCTTGTAGCCCTCGTCATCAAGTTGCCCAACTGAAATCAAATTCCTCTTCAAACCAGGAATATGTCTCATATCTTTCAATTGTAACACAGTCCCATTTGGTGTCTTAATCCGAACATTCCCATTCCCTTTGATTTTCAGAGGCTCATCATCAGCTAGATAAATCTTCCCAAAGTTCCCGGAAGTGTACTTTTCCATTACGTTAGCACTGTTGCAAGAATGAAACGATGCTCCAGAATCTAACACCCACTACTCCAATGGACTGCTTACACTCAGAATCAATGTATCTGGGTCCTCATCAGTGGCAACGTTGGCTGAGTTGTCATTCTTCTTTGGTTCATTCCCTTGTGCCTTGCACTCACTTTTGTAATGACCAAGTTCATGACATTTATAACACTCAATTTTACTTTTATCCTTCTTGGGCTTATCTTTACCCCTTGACTTCGATCTACCCCGATTTGGCTTCCTCGATTACGATCCCTCTCTCTTCCCGCGACTCAAAGCGAGATCTTGGGCCACACCTAACTCTTTCTGCTCGCGAATTTCTTCGCTCATGACCGCATCCCTAACCTCATCAAATTTTAGTTTCACTTTTACTCTTTGGGAGCACTAACAACAAGTATTCTTCCCCACTCCAACTTTACGGTAAAAAAACAAACAAAATAAGGGCTTGAACCTCATCATCAAAATCAATCTCAACCGAGCTCAATTGGGCTATGATCATATTGAACTCGTTGAGATGGTTGGCTACCACAGTATCCTCCGCCACCCTCAGGTTGAATAACCTCCGCATTAGATGAATCTTGTTCGCTGCAGAAGGTTTTTCATACATCTCAGTCAATATCTCCAGCATCTCCTTTTTGGTTTTTGCTTTCACCATATGTAGGACGACGTTCCTGGATAACGACACACGAACCACACTCATCGCCTTCCTATCCAGCAACTTCCACTCGTCGTCCTTCATCTCTTCGTTTTTTCACCCAACGGTTGATCTGACATCTTTACCGTCTGAGGTAATCTTTGATCTGCAATTTTTAGAATCCAAAATTCGTTCCATCAAACTTCTCAACAGACGATTTCCCTTCAGCCATCATAATTGCTCTCCACAGATCCCTTTAACCCGATGCTCTTGATACCAGTTGTTAGGAATTAAACAAGCAATTATGGAGAAAATAATGGAACTACGGAATTTAGAGACAAACAATTTGGTTACCCAGTTCGTCAGGAATGACTACGTCTGGGGGCACTACCAAGCCAGGAGATTCACTATTTTTGTGTGTTTTTCGTACAATGAGTCAAGGTATTTAAACAAAGATATGGGCCGAAGCCCTAATCCGCGTCCAAAGCTGTGGAACCCGCTCGACCACGGGCCTTGGTCGAGCGGTTCCGCTCGATCAGATGACATGCTCGAGCGCCTCCAACACGCTGGACTCCCGTCGCGCTCGACCTAACACCATGGTCGAGCGCCTCGCCCTTGCTGGATCCCTTCTCCGACTCAGGCTCCATAACCCAACATTAGGATAGCTAGCGGAGTTCATCTTCGTACAAGTTCCATACACCATTTGAGGGGCAGTTTCGGGCGTTGCACCATCCTTAGGGTACCTAACAGCTGGAATGTTCGATTCACTAGTATCCGAAACCCAAGTTCGTCCCAAAGTATCGTTCGTTATAGAGACGAACGGGCCCCCCATATTAACCCTAACTACAGTCTCTAAAGCCTGATTTTGCAATCCATGAAAAGGACCCTTCGGATTGAAAAGTGAGGCGTCCTCTCTTATTAGGCCATCAGGTACAGAGACTACTTCTAGGGCATTAATGTACGAAAAATTCGTCGAAAATGTGATCACTAGGTTTCCCCTATTTACATTCAATGAATATTCTTTGATAGTAGCATTTTGGGGGCTGAAATCACTAACAAGTGTCAATTTCTGGGCAAAAACAGAGAAATTTGCAGATTTCATATTGTAATTCCTGTATACAAACGGATAAAAATGGAGACGAATCCAGTGCCTACCACTTTGCTTATTGAAAAAGTATACCTAGATGGGCCGGTGAAGATTCTAGCAGTTTTCAAGGGCTGGGAATCCTCAAACGGCGTCGTTACATTCAAACTGGCATCATCAGCTAAAATGCTTTGTGGGGGTTTCAAGAAATTTCGAAGATGATTTATCAGAGACATAAGTGATATTACCCACAGTAAAATCAGTTGATGATCCACAATTTATGTAGTATTTATCAATTGGATCAAACCCTTTTGAACAAATTGAGAGATTCAATATCAACAAAACCCAGATTGAAAATCTCAAAACAGTACCACAGCCCATCATTTTTATCATAAAAACAGAGTATCAGGCACTCATAAATGGAATTAAAACTGACAGAGAAAGGGAAGATGTGTACCTTGTGATCAAATTAGGTGCAGAAAAGAGAAAATGGGGGAAAACAGGAGATTTTGTGGAATAAAACAAAATTTATGGCCACCTCAGATATAAATTTGATGCAAAATCTGTAAAATAAATAAACCGAGTCAAAATTGAAGAGATATAGGACGTATAATATTTATGCAACACAAGTTATGAGTGACATCAGTAGGGGTGGACGGTACGGCATACCGAAAATTTTCATGTCATACCGAAATTTTCGGTATACGAAAATTTCATACCGTTGTCATACCGAAAATTTCGGTATACCGAAAACTTTTCTGTATACCGAAATTTTCGGTATGACAACGGTATCCGAAAATTTCAATACTTTTGGTATACCGAAAATTTCAGTATTTTTGGTATACCGAAATTTCCGGTATGTCAATATTGATATCGATACCGTACCGATATTTCAGCATACCGTACCATACCATATCGAAATTATTTTTGAAATAACCTGTATTTTTTATGAAAAAAAATATTTGACCACATAATAAGATTCAAGTATTCATCAATCCAACACAAAACATAAGTTTCAATAGTCCAACACAACAAAATAAGTTCCAACAATTCAACACAACACACATTAAAAGAAACCCAATCTGTTTCGGTACTAAAATAATACAAATCATGATTGAAGATAAATATACTCATCACTTTTGAAGTCCAAAATCTCAAGAAACCTACAAAAGACAAGAATTTAAGCAACTAAACGAGAATCAATAAGTCATCAACAATAAATGAGAATTCAGGGCCTGAGACAAATTATTAGAATACCTTTCGGTATGAGACAATTGAAATGAGACATCAACAGGTACAGTTCCACAAACTTCATTTTTGGATATATCACTGCAATAAGAAATTATTATACATAAGAACATTCATTCTTGGAGTTATCATTATAAACCTAAATCATACATAAGAACCTTCATTTGTGATCACAAAAAATTGAAAGTAATCGCTTACAAGACTTTGAGGTTTGTTAGGGATGTGAGTTCTCCGTGGACGAGGTGAGAGCTAGAGAAAAGTCATGAACAACTTTTGGACCTGTAAAAGAGGAATTATAAATTATTAATAGACTTCAAATTAGATTAACAAATAAAAATAATTTTAAAATTTAACCTAGATAATGAATCTATGAACCACAATTAGAATCAAACACTTAACATCCATTTTTTACATATGGGAATACCAATATTCGCATAAAGCAGGAGCATGGTAAATGCACATTACCATTTATATGAAGTTAATTATATATGTATATATTTTTAATTTAATATTTGAATTTGATTTTAAATTTTGGTATGCTAATTTACGAACATATCAACCGATTCACCCCATAACTCGAATACATGCAATTAATAATTAGTAATATTAGAATCTTCATATTTTATTTAGACTCACAAAATTTGTAATTTGGTAAAATTGTTGCAAATTAGAAGGAAGCATTATCAAATCCAAGAAATGAACCAATAATTTGGGACAATGAAAAGTTCATAAGAGGAAGAGATCAAAGTTGCCTCAATACACTCAATCACCACTTGGAAGTTTTTAAATGATGCATCAATAATTCGTCAAAATTAACAGAATATATGGGATAAATATCTGTAATATTTCTACAAGCCTCAATATAGTCCCAAAAATTGAAAATGCAAGAAGTCTGAGATTCAGTCCATTTCAATAGTTGTTAACAGAGAAAGACATAATATGTTACCAGAGAGTGTGGTGGGAGACGGCGGGGAGGGAGGTGGTGGTGGCCTTGGGTGAGGGGAGGGCGTGGTGGACGGGTGGCGAGCGCGGTGAAGGGGGCCCGAGCACGGTGTGGGGAGGCGTGGTGGAGGCAAGCGATGAGGGGGGGCGGGGATATGTATGTGGATACAGTGGGTGGGGGGGGTGTAGACGGTGGGAGACGCACGGCAATGGGGAGGTGGGGCGACGGGCGAGGGGAGGAGGCGGACGGTGAAGAAGGGGGGGGGGCAGAGCCGTAGAGAAGAAGGAGATTGTTTGGTACAGAGGTGTGAGACTGAGATGCGTGTGAGAATGTGATTGTGAATTTAGGGTTTGTGGCTTTATGCACAAAAAAGAAATATAAACTTATTTATTTAAAAAAAATTGAAAGAAATTTCGGTATACCGCGGTATACCGAAATATTTACTGATATAATTTAAATTTCTATATTCTTATACCGTTATCAAGATTATACCAAAAAATTTCGATAAATTCGATATTTTTCTATGACGATAAGTCACGATACCTAAGATTTTCAGTATTTCCTCCAAATTTCTGCACATCGAGTGTGAGATTTAGGGTGGCGAGGGTTTGACTTGGTGGGGATAGTGACAGAAAATATTAAATTCAAGAAAAGGATAGGGGGTATTAATTAATTTTTGTAAAAAAAAAAAAAATCAGAGTTGAAATGTACATTTGAAACCGGTAACAGCCCATATGTTGATGCATGTGTCATGTGTGCTAATAATACTTTATCTACACGTTACTTACTTCCAATGAATCTGAGGTCTTTTATTGAATTTTTGTTTTAACCTAATATTTTATGGCTAGTTCTTGTATGCACCAAGTGCATTGTATACTCATAGTGTATTTTAAAATTATGTAACTAGTTATATTAAAAAGTGTAATTTATTTATACTGAATCGTGCAATTATTTTTTCAGTGTAAATAAACTGCACTTTTTAATATTACAAGTTGCATGTTTTTAAAATGTACTATGAGTGCACGGTGCAACTTGGTGTACATGAGACCCAATCATATTTTACTCTATAGTTTTTCTTAAAGCATCTATATATATTTTACAAATTAATATGAAATTTGTTTATAATATGAAATTGATATTATTGTATTTATAAATTAATATCAATGGTTTTATCAATTAGTATACATTAATGTTATGATATTAATTTATAAGTATCGGTATGTATGATGATATTAGTTTATAACTGTGAACGACATAGTGAGATAGTTTAAGTGGTTAAAGTACCACGACTGTAAAATCATGGAATCAAATAATTTGTTTTATTAAAAAATTTATGACTATGAATAAATTACACTGAAACCTTTTTTTTTAAAGGTAAAGATGAATTTTATTCATAGAATACAAGAAAGATGAATTTCATTCATAGAATACAAGGGGTATTCTAATCTCATAACAAGAGAGTTAAAACCAATGCCAAAAGATAATTACAATTTTTTGGAAGTACAATCAAGCGGAAACGATTCCCAAAATACATCTGAGGCAATGAAGGTCAGTGGGTAATGTGAGTGAATCCATTTTCAAGTGCTGAACTTTATTCATTCGATAAGTTCATCTATCCTATCTAGTTTTAATCTTAAATGAATAATTTTGTATAGAAAGAGGTTAGTTGGCAACTTGGCACAAGAAGTTGAAGGTATCACGCGATTGTTTAATTAATCTTAGATTTATTTGGCAATTTAGCATTGATAGAGAAAGAAGAGGAAGAGAAGTATTAATCACTCATCAAATCCAAATTATTTAATTAATTTGCCTTGCAATCTTAAATTTAAATCCATTTTCCTGGACTATGAGGTGTTAATATTCTATTGGTAATTATTTCAGCCTTATCTCATTGTTTCTTTATTTATTTTAGTAATTAATACCGATTTGATCCTATGTCGGTAAATAGGATATTTAATTGCTTTCTTTAAATATATTCCTACATTTAATTTTATTCTTATGTTATCTTATCTTATCTTATTTCATTAATGAGTGGATCTTATGTGCACCGTGCACTCTCCAATATATATTAGTAATTTAGAATTATGCAATTTATTGCAATGAAATATGCAATTTATATACATTGAATTGTGCAACTTATTTTTAATATTGATAGTTACACGATTCAGTGCAAATAAATTACATATTTCAATGCAACAAGTTACATGATTTTCAAATACACCGTGGAATGCACATTGCACCTGGTGCATACAATACTTAGATTTCATTGATTAAGTCAAATGTTTTTATCTCTATTTTTTTCTGATCTATATTTCTTCTATTTTACATATTCAGCTCTATGAAATTTGAGTCTATTTTTTTATGAAAGAGTCTAATCTATACTTAGGTGCACCATGCACTCATAGTGCATTTTGAAATTGTGAAATTTATTATACTGAAAAGTGTAATTTTTTTTTATTAATAGTTGCACGGGTCAGTATAAATAAATTGTATTTTTCAATACAACAAGTTGCACGATTCTAAATTACACTATAAGTGCACAGTGCACCTGGATGCATATAAAACTGAGCTTTTTTTTCAAACTCCATTTTTCAGTATTTAATTAGTTGAAATATTATTTATCGAAGGCATATAATTTACGTCGAGCCATAAATTTTTATTATTTTAATTTTTTTCAATAAAATATTGGTACCTTTCATTGGATTTATTAAACGTCATTTTTCATTTTTAACTAAATGTTCACAATCCTTATGGATTCGAATTTCGATAGGGTACAATTAATTATTTTCTCCATCTTAGACTTTAGTATTTTTCACTATCGAAATGTTGACCTTTAATTATTTTATGTGAAATTGTGAATGCAATTTATAATTTTATCTGGATAGAAGAATATACCTTTAAAATTATTATCTCGAATGAATATCAAAAAATTATGTTCAAGATGAAAAATATCATCTTATAAAATGGTGTTTATGAAATTTCATTAAAAGGCGCCATTTTTTTAAAAATATAAATAAAAATAATGAAAATTTTATGGTACAACATAAATTAGATGGATGAGAAAAATAATATTTTAATTAATTGAATTTTTTTGATAATAAACAATTGTGTTAATTAAATTTCATGGGACTATGTAAAATATAAAAAATAATATGATTGAGAAAATAATAAAGGACAAAATACTTGACTTAATTAATAAAATGGGGATAAATATAAAATATAATTAAATGTAAGGATACTATTGAAAAAAATAATTAAATAATAGTAGATTCATTTATTTAATTGATGTGTTAAGTAAGCAGTAAATATATAAATTGGTGTTCACCTGTGACCATTAATGCTGCGAGGGCATATGATCAAAATCCAGCCTATAAATTTGGTGTATTTATTGAGCAATTAAACTTATAGTGATTTAATGGTATCCGAACTCATTTCTTAAATAGTACTCCTCTTTTCATTCGAAATTTAGGTAAAAATCTAGAATTATAAGCATAACTGTTATTTGTATCGTAACAAAGCAGAAGTTATTTTATGATAAGATGGATTAATGAATGGTGAATTTATGAAAAAGTTTGGTACGAAAAAATCTTTATACAAGTAAAAGATATCGATCCTTAATGATTGTTATATCTCATTCATTGCAATTGTACCAACGCACGTAGAGGATATAAATTAGTAAATTACTGCCTGTGTGAAATTACCTGATAGAATACATTATGTTGTGGTATATATAGTATAAAAATATTTTTATATTAATAAGTAAATATTGTAATTCTTATATTTTTATTCTAATGTACTTTTAATATATTTTTTCTGCATGCATGTATCTTATTTTTATGTAAATAATTAAGCATGCTAACTTTTTTTATTTTTACATCTTCATTGATTAACATTTTTGAGCAACACTAACGTAATTAAGGCTTGTATCTTTAATAAAGATATTAATATTAACTAGCTAGGAAGAACTTGTAATTTATAGGTAACTTGGAGTGGCAAATTGGTTAATCAATTATGTATTAGTATACTGTAAAATCATTTGCTCGTTTTGTTGGGAAATGATTTAATAATTTGTTGCACTAACTTCTAAAGTTAGAATTTTTTTTTTTTTTTTTTCAAACCAAACGACGTTTCTAATTTCATGAAAAATAATTCTTTATTAGGGATAGTTAGGGCGTTTTTGCAAACTTTTAGATATATATATATATTTAATTCGTATACTATAAATAAGAGAAAAATAAATATTGTTTTGGACGTTCGAAATGAAACTTGGGACTATTTAAGTGGTCCATTTGGCCCAACAAGAAAGCAGATGAGTAGGGGATTTAACTGGCACTGGCAGATCAAAGCTCAAAACGTCCTCTTAAATATTTGAGCTGGCCCCTTTAAACTTTTGTGAAATGTTCAAGCTACGATTGCAAACAACGAAGCACGAATCGTTCGTTTTAGGAAAATAATACTTTATCCGTCTCAATCTTAACCGCATGTTCACTATGTGTTTGGAGTTTAAAACAAAATTATTTATTAATATTTTAAGTGATAAAGTATTGAGGGTAATATTGAAAATTCAACTTTATTGAATAGTAGAATAATATTTATTAAATGTGATAAAATGATAAAGTATTAAGGGTATGAGTGAGTGACATGTTGCAAATAAGTGTGTGTTTGAAGGGTGTGAGTTAAAGTAAATATTTTTATTTAAGGAGATGTACAGTTAAAATTGGGATAGACCGAAACGGAAAGTGTGCAGTTAAGATTGGGATAGAGGGAGTATTAGATTTTATCTTTCGGGCCCTTTTTCTCGGTTTTATTTGCTTTTGAATTGGTGTTTTTCTGTGTTTGATCTCCCTACTATTAGGTTTTATAGTTTGTTTCAATTGGTCAAGTGCTACTTAGAGCCTGCACATTTATCATGGAAGAGAAGAACATGATTAGCAATTTAAATGTTTGGTTTTTCTTTTGCTATTCTCGCTCGTCTATTTGGGTTGAAACTATTTTGTTTTTTGTTTAAGGATATTTTTTATTGTGTCTTCTTTAATTTTATCAACAAAATGTTATTAAAATTCAATAAAATATATATAATCAAATATAAAAATCTTGAAATTCAACTTGTATAATTTTATAAAAGAAACATTCATAATATAGATTTGATTTTTTTTTTTAAATGTGTAGCATGTCTCATAGTCTTATATAAACAAGTTTAACAGTGCATTTAATTTGCATTTTGTGTGTATTTTAAGTAATATTAAGTGTTTCAAAACATATTGGTTTGTTAATATTAATTGTCTCATTCGAAAGTACTAGTTGTATTTATTATAAAGTGATAGTTGTGAACTAGTCGCACATTAAACAAGATATCAAATTAAAGTCCGAAAACACCATTGATTTGATATATGATGCATTAAAAATTGAATTGAAACTTTTTTTTTTTTTTTGAAAACTGAATTGAAACTTTAAAACTTATGAAATTTTAAAATTGTGAACAAAAGTTTATAAAGCAAATGATTGGTTGATTTTGGCATTTTGCAATGTCAAATCACTCTTCCTTGCATGTCGTTGAACAAGTGTAACCTCATCTCTTTCAATGTTTTATATATACATACCCTAAAAGCAAAGATTCGATGGTTCAAAGAAGACGATGTCAACTCCAAATTTTATCACAGGGCAATAAACTTTCGAAGAGCTGGAAATGGTGTAGCTGGTTTGTTTCTCAATGGGGAATGCACTGAAGATGTCAAGAAAGTGAAGGATGGCGTCCACTTTTTTTTCAAGAATCACTTTGGCCATATAAGACAAGTCCGCCCAAAAATTTCAGCCGATCTGTTTACTAATAAGATATCGCCGGAAGATAATGAATTTCTGTCAGCTCCTTTCTCGGAAGAAGAGGTAAAATCAGCCATTGAAAACTGTGAAAGCTCCAAGAGCCCGCCCCGGATGGTTTTAACTTCAAATTTATCAAGACTTGCTGGGGGTGATAAAGAAAGATTTTATGCAAATGCTTTCCGACTTCCATGAGCATGGAAAGTTGGTCCGGGGAATTAATCCATCTTTCATCGCTCTCATTCCTAAAAAGGAAGACGTTTCATGTCTAGCCGATTTTAGGCCAATCTCTCTTATAGGTTGTGCTTATAAAATCCTTGCTAAATTACTTGCCTCACGTCTTAGCAGGGTTATGGACAAGCTGATCTCTTTCAATCAGAGTGCCTTTGTGGGTAAGAGAAGCATCATGGATGGAATTGTTATTCTTAATGAAGTTGTGGCAGAAACAAAGAGGAGGAAACTAGAGCGAGCCTTCTTCAAGATCGATTTTGCTAAAGCTTACGATTCAGTGGACTGGAACTTCCTTGATATGATGCTTGAAGGCTTCGATTTTTGTGATAAATGGCGGGGGTGGATGAAGGAGTGTGTGTCTAGTGCTTACGCCTCGGTGCTAGTCAATGGAAGTCCTTCTGGAGAGTTTAAACTTGAAAGAGGCTTACGCCAAGGGGATCCGTTGTCTCCTTTCCTGTACTTACTTGTTGCGGAGGGCCTTAGTCTTTTGGTGTCAAGGGCGACGAATATTGGAAGCTTCAAAGCTGCTGAAATTGGGGTAGAAAAAGTTCGTATATCTCACCTTCAGTATGCAGATGACACAATTTTCATCGGATCAGTCTGTCCCCAAAATGCGTGGACCATGAAAAGAATACTCAAGAATTTTGAACTACTCTCGGGACTCAAAATTAATTACAACAAATGCAGCTTGATGGGGATGAATGTGGAAGACAATAGGGTCCGCGAGATGGCTGATATTTTGGGGTGTGTCATAGGAGAAATTCCTTTTTCCTATTTGGGGATCCGTGTGGGGGCGAGCTACAAGAAACCGAGTGAATGGGCAAGTCTAGTACAGAAATTTCAGAAAAAAGTGAAGTCTTGGGAAGATAGAAAAGTTTCTGTTGGGATATTTTAGTTTTGATGAATTATGCCAAAACATTTTCAACTTGTGTTTTTGAAGCTAATCTACAGATAACAAGTTGAGGGGGAACGAGAGAACAAATTGAGGGGGAACTCACAAAATCAGACGTAGATGATCAAGATTAGACAAGGTTGCAGACGAGATTGATCGAGATCAGATGAGTAAGATGAGTTACGGAGTTAACTGATGAGCTGAGCAAAATCAGAAGAAAAGAAAAGCTAAGCCACCGATCGTAAGAATCGAAGGTCAAATGATCGATGACCGTACAGACTGATCGAAGACCGCATCGATGACCATATGACCAGATCAGAAGAGGAGGTTGCAGTTCAGAAGAGGAGCAGATGAGACTGATCGAGATCAGACGTGATCAAGATCAGATAAGCTAACTTGATATGCTAACCTAATATGCTAACCTGATGTACTAACTGATGCGATAAACCGATATGTCGACTGATGCTATACCGATCCGATCATGTGAGCCGATCGATCAAAGTAGAAGAAATCGATATCGAAAAACGTAAATCGCATACCGTATCACGCGAGAAGTCATCGAAGAGAAGTCATCTCAAGTCATGTTCATCGAGAATCGAACGCCATCGATGATCGGTTAGCTTGAAAAGCAGTGACTGAAGGTCGGATGTTTGAAGTCGAAGAATCAACTCGGTCGACTGAAAAGTCGATATGCTGACGATAAGGCCCGGCCAAGAGAAGTCTGGCCAATCAAGAATCCCGAGTCCAAGGAAGCCTGAGTTCAAGAAGCCGAGGATCGATAAAACACGAGACTCAAGATCCTGAAGAATATAGCCATTTAGATTCAAATTGACGAGGACCAATGAGAGGAAGACAATCACTGAAAAAAGTTGCGAAAATTACTGAGAATAGTATGGATTTGAATGTGACTCCTTCCAACGGTAATATTCAATCCACACTATAAATACAAGTTCTTCCTTCATTCTAAAGTGGTGGAAGTGTGTGAAATGCGTGAAAACACCATTGAAGCTCTGAGAGCCAAATCATCTAAAGATTTCCACCATAGAACACAGAGAAAGAAATACACGATATATTCAAGAAGTGTTCTACCCTAGATCTAAGCATAAATGTCATATCCTAAGCTTAGAGATTTTCCCAACCTTAGCATTGAGGCTAAACAAATGTAAGGGAAAATCTCACCCTAGTTGGAAACCAAACAATCTTATACCCAAACCCAAGAGTTGGTTAAGTTTGTAGGTGAGTGTGAACTCGGTAAACATCTAGCAATCCCGCAAGGGAGGGTAGGCGATCCCGTGAGGGTGATAAGTCCCGTTTGAGTGTGAACTCGGTAAACATCTGTTGGGTGTTGGACTAACACGTTAAACTAAGTCCAGTTGGTTAAGTAGGTGCCCCTAATGATAGGGAAGAGTGGATGTAGGAGTTGGACTCCGAACCACTATAAAATCGTGTGTTCTTTACTGCTTTATGTTCTTACTTGCCATATGCATTCAGCTACAAGCAAAACAACACACATGTTCTTAAAAGCGAAAAATTTGGAATCACTCTGCCCTCACCCCTGTTTTATATGCATTGAATGAAATGTTTGCTTCCGCACGCGCAAAATCGGTTTTAACCGGGACCTCACAGTCTCCTTCACTAAATGCAGTGTTATCTTCTCTACCTATTTACCAGTTCTCTTTTTACAAAATCCCGAAAAATACTTTGAGTGTTTTAGCATCCTTGCAGCGGAAAAATCTTTGGTGTGGGAATGAGAATAATAAAAAAAACGTGTTGGGTGAGCTGAAAAAATGTATGTAAATCCAAGTCTTTGGGGGGTCTTGGGGTTAGGGATTTGGAGGTTTTTAATAGGGTCTTATTGGGGAAATGGGTCTGGAGATTTCTTGTGGAAAGAAAGGGCTTGTGGGGTAGAGTCTTAAGATCTTTATATGGGGAGGTCGATGTGGGAGAATCGGGACTTATAATAAAAGGTAGTTGGAATAGGATGTCTAGTTGGTGGAAGGATGTCTTGAATAATATAATTGGGGAAGGGGGGAAGTGGCTATGGGGCAACTTAGAAAGATACATAGGTAAAGGGGATAATAAGAGCTTTTGGGAAAGTCTTTGGGCAGGTGTTGAGTCACTAAAAACTAGATTTCCTAGGTTGTATCACTTAAGTGCTTTGAGGGAGAAGAAAATCAGTGAGATGGGGAAGTGGGTCAATGGGTCCTGGAGTTGGGATTTAGTATGGAATAGGCCTCTATTTGAACGTGAGTTATCATCTGTTAATGGTCTTCTTTGTTTGTTGAACAGGTTTACCCTAGCTGAAGAGAGGCGGAGGATACGTGGAAATGGAAGCTATCTACGGATAATCAATTCAGGACAAAACAAGCATACGATGTTATCCGCTTGCCACCATCTGTGGTTAGTGGAAACCAAGGGAACATCTTTATTCTTGGACGCATTTGGAGCAAGATCGCACCTCTTAAAACCTCGGCGATGGCATGGAGACTTCTTCAAGATCGGTTACCTACTAGAGTGAACCTCAGAAACCGTAATATCCTCCCACAAAATAGCACTACAAGCTGTCCTTTGTGTAATACAAGTCCGGAAACTGCTTCACACCTCTTTTTTGAGTGTCCCGCCTCGTCCAATATTTGGTACGCTTGTTATAATTGGTTGGGCATCTCGGGAGTGAGTCATAATCAGATAATTCAACACTTCTTAGCTCACTCCGGAATCTTTTCTGGAAAAAAAGGCAATCTTTTGGCTGTAAGTTTATGAATATGTATTGCTTGGATCATTTGGAAAGGGAGGAACAAAATAATTTTTGATGGAAAATGCTTTGAACCGGAGAAGATAGTGGATGAAATCAAAGGAAGATTTTGGAGTTGGTGTTCGGTTAAATATCCCTCCTTCTGTAATTTTTCATTTGCGAATTGGTTAGTTAATCATAGACATATACTTGAGAGTTAGTTCTCTTTCAATTTGTACAACAGTGTACATTCATTCTTTGTTCTCTATGATTTATTGAATAAAGAATTTTACTTACCAAAAAATATATATATATATATATGATCCCAGCTATTTTAAGAGTCAACATTAATAATGTATACTGTATATATAAATAACTACATTATGTATCATTGTGAAAAAAAAAACATTAGTTTTTATTATTATTTAAATACACTTCTCTTCTCTCTCTCTCTTTTATGTTTACTTTTCCTCCAAATAGCCTGGAAAATTGCTGGAGAAGATGTGTAATCTGAGTATCTGTCACCTACGGGGTGCATCTTTGAGTTCACACGTTGGGAGCATTCTTCCACTTAATTTGTGAGATATACAAACAATTGATTCTTAATTAATTTGACTTGACTATACATGCATCCAAAAATATTGATTTGTGCTTATCAAAGTCAACAAATGCTGCAAATAAAGCCTACACCACTCAAACAATCTTCCCAACAAATCATAGAGCACTAATTTACAAAAAGTCAGTACTTGCAATGCAAGCATCCTAACTATACAATAAGCAATCGAACATGTTTCAAAAATTTGCGACGAACATAATTCTAAATATTTGTTTTACTTTGTTTAATTCGTTAAATTATAATTGGGAGTTTTTGAATTATTTGCTAGAATTGTAAGGTGCACAATCAAAATTTAATATCGGTTATTTAATGTCAAATATATGAGTAATACAAGATTATATAATTTATAAGCACATAGTACAATATATTTATCGAAATTAGACAATTAGTTCTGTTTGAGAAAGAAAGTCGAGCCCAAAAATTGATCGAAGCTAATAAAAATGTCAACGACAAAAAATGTAATTTTTCATGCTTGTTATTTCTGGGGTAATTACTGGTAGATACAAAATTTTGAGAAAACTTACCAACAGGTACAAATGAGATTCCATATACAATTAAAATTGCATTTAAAAGTGCAATTGTACCTACATACAGTAAAGCCTCTATAAATTAACAACTTTGAGACCGGAGGATTTTATTAATATATAGAGATATTATTATATCGATAAATTAATAATTTATTAATTTAAAGAGGTTTTAACGTATATGCACAGTTGACCTTCAAAGTTCCAAATTCTTTGAATAACTTTAAGTACACATGCATAGTTATTGATGAAAATTAAATTAAAATACAAATGTACTAGTAGAATTCCATGAATACAAACTCACGTGGAAGTTGGAATGACTTGTTTAAATTAATTGCTTTCGACACTGCAAAATTCGCTCATAAAATCAAAGCGACTCAAGTGCAAATGATGCAACTCCTGGAGAAGACATTCGTGAGCTTGAGAATTTGATCACCGGTATGCAATATCACCACAAAATGGATGTGAATCAATTGCTCGACTTCGCTATGTACACCAATTGATGTGAATGCAAACATGTTGTTATAACTACAGACACAATTACAGAATTCTTTAGCGTCTTCAGTGCTACCAAGAAACAACTCTATTAACTGTAAAGGCATTTCTGTTAGTGATAACTTTATCTCTCCTGAGGAGCAACAAAATGTTGGTGGTTCTGAGTAAATACGTTTTGCATCGCAAAAGGGACAGTTTGGTATATCAGGTAGTATATCAGGACTACGTACTATACATTTTAATGGGTTGACGTTATTTTTTTCAGTATGAATTGTACTTGTGCATGACGTTTGATATTGGATCCTTCGTCGGCTATTTTTAGCATCTCTACGTTCATCTAAAGAGACATATTTTCTTTTATCGGGTTTTGTTATTTTATTTAGTGTTTCAGTACTTTGTTTTGTTCCTGTTAGCATTATTATAAATTAACTGATCAATGCTTAGTTACAATGAGAAAATAAACACCACTAAACTTATTCGTAGTACATTAAAATAGAGAACTCTATTAGACAAAAACAATAGTATTTGTATTGGTGGCAGTAGAGGGGGAACAAATTTCAGAATTTTGTACAGTAAAATATAATTAACGTCTAGAAAAATTGTAACTATTAGAGTGTACCTGCTTGGTTGAGTGGGAGCAACGTACCAATAGTTTGTAAGGTTTGATGTAGCTGCACCAATGAAGTTCTAAGGCAAAAACCAGAAAACCAATATACAAATTAAATTTTTATTTCCATATTTTCCATATAGTTAATTGATTTTATGAATGTGTTGGTACAACATGGATATAACTATCACCATAAACCCCTGCAAACTTATCTCAAGATTTAACAAGCAAAACCAGTTCAGGTCCGATACTTTATAAATATGCATACTTCAAGTTAATGTACTCTTATACTGTAATGATATCAGAAATTGAAAAGAATTGGTTCTAATTTCTCAATTAAACCTTCTGTATAAGTGATACTCGACTTGACAACTCCCCAATGATGAATCCATTTGGTATTATGTCACAATTTATAGCTGGCAGTTAATAATTATCTTAATTAATAACCTCACCTCTTTTTACTAAATTCTTTATAGAGTATGCACGTATAGATAGAGATATATATTGTTTATAATAACCTCATTCAATATGTGAACTTTTATGCAAAGTAATGTTAATCAGCAGTTTACCGTTATGTCCTTTCTTTTTTTTCCTTTTAAAACAATAAAAATAATTTCATTCAAGTCTTACATTTTCTTAGAAGCTGTAAATGCACAACATCGCATTGTTAAGCAGGTGTAATTAGCTAATGTTACATTAGTACTATAACTACCAACTGATGAGGTTGTGCATCTAATCTCTACAGAAACTTCCTTTCTTAAATAATGCACCAATCTGATCTACAGAAACTTGAGTATGGTTACGCGGCCATATTGTGATCAATATTGAAAATCATTTTGCTATATAAACCTCTTAATCTACTTTCCTGCCTCAGATGCACAAAGAGTTGGTTATATTTTGCTAAAATGAAACTATAGAAGTGTTCATACTTCGCATATAAAACTACTAAAGAGATTTCAAGAACTACTAATATGACTTGTTGATTAGCTCCATTTGGGTTCTAGATTCTTTAGAAACAAGAATAATTTAAATAGCAAAAGGGTAATCAACTATGTCAGTCAAGAAAGAAAGAAAGAAAGCAAGTATGGGACGGAGGCATGTTCGAGTTTTAAATATACATGGAATCGTAGCTTAAATGATTTGATTAAATCTATAATCATGTTTTTCTCATCACATGAAACAATCCCTAAAACAGCAGACGTAAATGGGGTCCTGTAATAATCTATCTTTCACTACATTCGGAATTTCATTGCTGAAATATAATCAATATTCACTCACACAAGCTGCGATAGATAGGAAAAAAATTGAATGCTCATCGGTAACCAATTAAGAAGTACTGCCTTTATTATAAAATAGTTATTTAGTACCCGTCGAGTTGTTTTTGTTTTAATGGTTGGGAGAGTTGGTAACTAATTAACTGACCTGCTGTAACTTCTCCAATACCAATTATCTCAATTTGTTAAAGCAGTTAAATTAAGAAATTAAGATAATAGGGGTTGGGAAGGATTATACCAAAATCAAAATCAATTACCAACTCTCGTAATGAAAGTTGGTGGACAATGCATCAATTTGTTAATACACACACATATACTAATTAATCTTTGAGAAACTTTCCTATTTATTTCATTTTCTGAGAATACATAGACGTTGGCACAGAACATATGATTTATCAGATGCCATCCAAGTAGATTTTTATGCTGCTGCTAATCCCCAAAATCCCCAATACTATATTGTATGGTTATTATAAGAAAATGAATAAATCCCAATGGATATCTCATTGTAAGAGTTGTTGTTGGCATTTCATGAAACACCTAATGGACAATATTGAAGTATCTCCAAACAAACTGCAAAAATTTCCCAACATTTTCAGATCTCGCGTCTACCTATTGCCCCAAATCAATAAAAAATTGATCAAACATCTAATACATGATGATAATATTCAAAAAATCACACTCAACCATTTATAAAAGATCAGATTTTCAAGTATATTATCCTAATCTTGTCTTCATGCAACATCCTATACAGTGCAATATGTTAACAACCATCATAAAATAGAGGTTTACTTTAGAAGGAAATCAATCCACCTCCAATGGATTTGCATCTATGAAGCGAACAAGTTCCACAAATTTGAAGCTTCTGCCTTAAGGCCATAACCAAATTCAATTGCGAAAATAATCCTTTTCACCTAAACAAGTTATATTTTTATTTTAAACAAGTAATATTTTTTCTTTTAAACAAGTAATACTTTTCTATTTAAACAAGTAATACTTTTCATTTAAACAGGTAATATTTTTCTATTTAAACAAGCTATACTTTTCATCTAAACAAGTTATACTTTTATTTTAAACAAGTAATATTTTTCTTTTAAACAAGTAATACTTTTCTATTTAAAAACAAGTAATATTTTTCTATTTAAACAAGTAATACTTTTCATTACACAAGTACGGAAGCTAACTACAACAAAGAATAGAATTGTTTTCTCAAACCCAACTACAACAAAGAACGGAAGTTAATGCATGGAGAACGAGTATTGCTAATGCTATGTGGGAAATGAAGCCGAGGTATAATGGTGATGAAAATGAAGATGATGGGAATGAAGGTGAGAATAATAATGTATTTTTTTTGAACTAATATATTTTTGTTATTTTTCTAAACAATTTGGATAAAAAAAATTTATATACAAGTGTGTTCCATATACATTTGCATCAATAGTTCCAGCGTCAGAGTCTATGGAAATTCTAGTAAATCAATAAAAAAATGTATTCCACAATCCTGTTAAGTCTATGAAAATCCATGTAAATCAATAAAAAAAGTCAGCCAAACTCTGCATGGAGTCTATGGATTTTCCACAGACTTTTTAAAGTCCAAAAAAATCCAATAGAATTCCAATTAAATACACCCGTGACAAACGGCTGATTTGACGCAAAAGCCACTCCAATGGCAACTCAAAAGGGAACTCAAATTGCCATTTGTGAACAGTGTTAAGGCAAATTTGCCTCTACATTGTTCACAAACTCAAAATTCTTTTTTTTTTATTCTTTTGTGTATTGTTTTAAAGGTTTAATATGTGTTTTTTTTTTACTAATTTTTACATTAACTTTAATATTATGTATTAATTTTGTTTATTAAATGTAATTTTATTTATAATATTGCTATGTAATTGTGATGACTCGTGTATTTGAATCCTGGTATTTTATATAATTTATTTTTTGCAAGAATATTTTATATCATTTAACAAGTGTGTTTTAATATTTTTTTATTAAATTTTCCATTTTTTTGTTTAGTTTAAATGTAAATACAAAATTATAATTTAATTATAAATAAATGTTAGATAAAATAAAAAATTAAATTGATGGAGTTAAGAATATTCTTATTTGAATTAAAATTTGAGTTTAATGGTTGAAGATGATTGTACTGTTGGAGGCAAATTTGGTGGCAAATTTATGTTTTGAGTTGTAATTTGGGTTGGGAGGATTGGAGATGCCCTTAATTTACAGATACTTTCAGAAAAATAGCCTGATCGGGCCTATTCCTGAATTCCTCGCGACATTACCAAATCTGGAACAACTGTGAGCTTACGTATAAATAAATAAACTGATATATATATATATATATAGAGTAGAAATATCTATCTAATATATCGATCTTTACTGATTTACACATCCAACAGGAATCTTGCAAACAATCAACCCAGCGGTTCAATACCTGATTCCCCGTCGAAGAAAAAAAGGCCTAAATTTAGCGCACGGATTCCTCTGTTTCATAGTTGGGTATTCCACTCCTATTTCATAACCTCTTAATTTGACATCTATCTCATATTTTAATTATTTAAAATCTAAAAATATATATATTTTTTTTAATTTTTCTTTTTTTTCAGTTTTTTCTGTTACCCGGCCCGAACTTAACCCGTCCTAAGTGGTTCATGGTTCACCCGGCCCGAATGGTTCATGATTTAGAGTTTATGATTCTTAATTTAGGGTATAGAGTTTAGAATTTTAAATAATTAAAACATTGAACATGTGTCAAATTTAGAGGATATGGAACATGGGTGAAACACCCTATTTTAGCACAGAGGAATCCAACCGTAAATTTAGTGTACATAATCCTAACAAAAATACCAAAAATAAAAAAATAAAAAAAATCAAGTTGATTAAGCAATTTTATCTAGGGAAAATTAATTTTTTTGTCCTATAATTTTCACTCATTTTGATCGTGGTCCTACTAACTTACGTGTTTTTATCTTGGTCCTATAAATTTACAAAATTCGATTTTTCCGTCCTGTCACTTGCTAGTTACCTGTAGTAGCAGCCTAGCAGGTGACACTTGACATGACTAAAATGTCTAATTTTTGTAAGTTATAGGACTAAAATCAAAATAGTAAATTAGTACGGATTTTGATTTTGGCCCTATAAATTAAAAAAATTCGTCATTTTAGTCTTGTCACCTACTAATTATATGCAGTAGCAGGTGACACTTGACATGGCTAAAATGACAATTTTTTATAAATTACAGGATCAAAATCAAAATCTGTAAGTTAGCATAACCAAAATCAAAATTAGTGTAACTTACGGGACAAAAAAATCAATATTCCCATTTATCTATATTTTTCTTAATCGATTGATTGTATGTTTCCAGGATGACAGGAAATCCGGATATTTGCAAGTCCGGAAACTCGTGCGCCACTTCTAGTTGTAACTCGATAGTGCGTTCATCCGGTCGGGTGGTGGTAAGAAGAAAAGCAGTAAATTGCCGCTTATTCTCGGCACCACACTTTCGATCTTCATCATCATATGGGCTATAATTGGAGCTTTCCTTCTACAGCGCCACAGGCGAAAAACCGTCGCTATTTTAACCTTAGGTATATGAGTTCAAATTCTTCTCAATTTCTTATATATACTATAAGAATATTAACCTTTAATGACATGCATCAATCATGTGAACTGTCATTAAAGACTTGTGAAAGAATTGTTGTCATTAAAGATCAATTTTCTTGTAGTTACATATATCTATAACTATATAATACAACTACAATTGTCAACTTTTGATTTCCCGCCCTTTTTCCTCCACCGTTAGATTTTCACTAATCGATCTCAACCGTACATTTGTTACATTACTTATTCATAGTAGTTTAGACTAATAAGTTAATAAAATTAATATCATCTTAATTACTACCTTATTTCGAGGCAAATGTTTAGTTCTCCCATCTATTTAAAGAGAAATTTTACATTTTATTTTTTCAAATCTTATTAGTAGTTTTTTCATTTTAAGAATTAGATTGTTTTCCTCTTTCTTTTAGAACAATTCTTAGTGAATTAGATGTAGTGTTAGGAATTTTATCAGTTTTATATGATATTAATGAGATTTTAACCGAGCGTGTATGTATTTCAAGCCAATTGTTTATGAGACACTAATCACATTGTGTTTCAGAAATCTCCTCGACGAAAGGAATAATCTACAATTCATGAAAGATAAGGACATCGGATAAATCTTTTGGTGATTATTTTTGTAATGTTTTGAATTTCTTAATTTTTTGGTTGTATAGGTATCAAGTTTTACAAGTGATCTTTCGTTAACTTTTGCTTTGTAACTTAAATAAATAGTGGTTATAGTTGATGATTCAATATCCTTTCAATTCAAGAATGATAAAAAAAACGTCTTTAGGTAAGATTATTGTATTTTGGAAAAAAAAATCTTTGTTTCTTATTTATTATCATTGTTTCTTATTTTTTATATATGTGTGACAAACACATTAAATTAAATGAGTATACTCTATAACTTTTTTTTTTAATTATTATAATTTTTAACTAATTTCTTTTTTATTAAGTTTTCAGCCAATATATAAATTAATATCAAGTTTTATTGTGTTTACTATTATTGTTGTTTTTATATTCATTGATTATTTTTAAAATTATTAACATAATATACTTCTATAATTTATAATTCTATAATCTATATAATACAATTACAGGTTCTCATTTTTAGTTTTCCCGCCTTTTTTTGCACCATTAATCTTCTTTATAGATTAATCTAAGTCATTCATTGCATTGTAGGATGGTGAAGCCATATATTAAATGTTATTTTAATCTTGACACTCAATTTATATGTAATTAATAATGATTGTTCATTTATGCCCAATAATTATGTAGATTTTTTCTCTTAGCATCAATCATTCCTAAATTTCAGTCGTCTCAATTATTACTTTGCTCAGTATATACACTCTATATGGAGATGGAGATTTGAGGTGAATTTTTAATTCACTTTATTTTATGAATATGCTTATGTTGTTTCTTTTTATGTGTATTCATTTGTTCAGATTTCGTGATTTATATTTTTTATATGTACTAATATATTTTTATGTTTTAGGTGTTGGTTTGATTTGGTTGATGATTTTGTGGTGCTGAACGCTTGAATTCCCAGTTAAACGTTCCTACTAATTTCTTTAGTATATATACTCATCTGAAAATGTCGTATATTTATCATATAAATTTAAGATTATCTGCATTTTTGTCTATATATACAATTAGATTTTATGTGTATTTTAATATTTTCTTTTATTTTTTATATTGATATTTTATGTAATTTAGGCTTCAATCTTTGGTAAACGATCCTCACTCAAATGTTTGATAGTCTTTTCAATTGGTTATGAGCAGTTTTTTAATCTCAATTTCTGTTTTTGAAGCTTCATGCAGCGGAAATCGGCTTCTTCATTGTTCCAATCTTTTCAATTATATTTTATTTTATTCATAATATATTAGTTAATATATACTTCATAATTGATTCTTTTTTTAATTTTTCAATTCATAGATTATTCTCATACTCAATTGTAATTCTTATGTACATAAGATGACTGACAACAATATAGATTGTTGGAAATATTTCATTATATGAGAATTATGTAATTAGTGGACTGGAACTTCAGATTGAAATTATAATTATTATTCAAAAAATGAATTATACAATGAAATCATGTAATTAATGTGGATTGAAATAATGTATTAGTAAATTTTTAAAATTACTTTCATCTTTGGATATATTATTTTAAAGAATAAAAATATGTTATTGTCAATCTGTAAACAACTTTACCACATAAAATAAATCAAATAATTAATTAACTATTAAGTTATTTGAAATGGTGACGGTGAATAAATTACCCATCCAACCAAAATTTTGAAACGAATGCAATAAATGAGAAACATAAATGCAGTACAAAATTAAGTAAATTTTCAATCGATCTTTTTTACTAAATCCTTAATTTTAGCCATTTGATTGTTAGTTTACAAATAATCATGATTTTTCACTAAATATAATTACTTATTACATAATTATTTGTTTGCATGTGGAATAATTATTGTAATAATCGTTTAATGCTCCTTGATTTGTGTATGTTTACCAAATTTGATTTTTTTTTGTCTATATAGGAACATGAAGAATACTCCTAACTTTTTAATACTATATGTTCACATGTTTTCTGATAATATACATATATATATATAAATGTTATGTATCTGAATTGTTGAACTCAATTTTCCAGATAAATATTATTTATTAAATTTTTATTTTAAAATAAAACACAACATGAATTGTTTGATATTTAATTCACCTGCAAGTTTTCTTATTGGATTTTTTTTGCCTTTTTAATGACCATTGATCAAATATTGCTTTTTAATCTTGATTGTTCGCCTTTTTCTTATGTTAGATATGGTATCTTTGAATTTTTCATTTAATACTCTCTACGAATTTCTGACCGTCAATGTTCATACAAGAAATCTAGACCGTCGAAGTAATTGCTTGATTATGGGATCCATATTTTTTTCTTCTCCTATGATGAAATCGATTGTTTACGTTTATTATTGTTTGTCTCATGATTCGACAAACATACATTTTTTTTAAATTGTAATTTATATTTTATATTTGGATTGTCAATGATAAAAAAGAATTTTTCCATGTGAACTTAATGGCTTGGATCGGGCACGATATTTTGCCACAAAATTATTATTCCATTTGCTTCGCAATACATGTATCTTTAAAGTCCAAAATACATTCGTAATTATTTGTGTATTTAATTTCTCCCCATCTATTCATAGTCACAAACTCTCCTAAGAAACTTCTTCGTAGTATGAAATTAATACCGTAAGTGTATCAGTAAAGTGTAATGACACCAGTTGATGAGTGTTATGATATTAGTTCATAAATGTCATAATATGTATTTAATACTATGAACAAGTTTCATCGGAGACTTATTCCTTCATAATTTATACTCATTAAGAATATTCTTTTTATTCTTATCTCATAATTCAAATTCTTCAATTATTTCTCATATCTTTCATATACCATAAATTACTCTTTCCTTACTTGACGGTGGGTGTAAGTATCCAAATTAACATTCTTTAATGATGTTAGATAAATATAATCTAAAAAGGTGTATTCAGAATGAAGACAATGTTGGTTCAAGAACATCATTTTTCAGCAGCCACATTTCACTCAATGTTATCAACACATTTTATTAGGTGTGCATGTTTATGAACATCAGTCTCTGTTTTATTGCATCTCTATTGATATATCTCATTCTCATATTTTGGTTAACATTTAACTTCTTCATGAAAGATTCTGCTAAATTGTTCATAGAATCAAAATGTTAAATTCATTACCGATTCTTGAATTTCTTTAGAAGATTCGGAGTTGTTCGAATTTCTTAGAAACTCCTTTTACTAATAGTTTTTTCAAAGTTCACTTTGTGAGTTATTTCTAAAACTAAAAAATTAAGCATAGGTAAGAATTGAAAAGCTGTATAAAAATTGGGAAGATAACCATGATATTTGATTACAAGTCCTGGAGGTGCTCTCTCTCTCTCTCTTGTACACATAAAACCCATTTATTTATTTATTGTCTGAGTTTTCCTTGGAGCCATGTTTTTTTGTTCTTTAGATTTATTATGAGGTTTCTTTATCAACCCAATTTAGTTGTACATCATTTTTTTTATCATTGGTCTTTTGATTCTTTGTAGTTTAAGGTCTTGATTGTCAACCCAATTAAATAAAAACATATGAAAATTATTCCTCATCTTTCTCTTTCTCTCTTAAATTATTTATCAAATAATAAAATTTATATGTTATTATTAATGTTATTACTAATACATAATAGAGCAAATTAAATGTGGTCGTCTTTTTGCAATTTGGGATAAGATTTGGCATTTCGATTGCTTGGTATTTGGTTGATGTAGCTTATATCTGCAAATCATAGGTGAGAGAAAGGGGTGGGTTAGTTTAAAAGTATAATGCAGCTTTGATTTTCATATCTCCTACTGTATGTTTGTGTTCGTTTGATCCTACATTTATTTATCTATAATGTACTAATTGAGATATTGTTTCTAATATTGATACATAGTGTTAGTTTTGGTGTATTTCAAAGATAAATTTTAAAATGTACTAACTGAGGGACCTTTGATTTTATTTGTTGTATCATTTTCAATAGTTTTGTTGATGGTTGTTTTTATGTATTTCTTCCAATTTTTTTAACAGAAATATATTTTAAATAATTTTGGATATTAATATTTTTTGTGTACCTTTTTTTCGATAACATCAAATTATTGTATCCATTAATTACAATCGGAGATGTATGATGCGAAACCTTGTCAATTTATGGGCTTGCAAGATCAAGGTGAGTTTTGACAAGCAAAATGATGTCCGTGTGTGGAGTGGAAATGTGTTGATGTTAGGACCTTGAATACTTTATTGCTTACTGCAAAACCTATTGTTTACTTTGTGTGTTACCAGTACCCCAAATAGGGAAATTACTCGTAAGTGTCATTTCTCAACAAGTATTACTTCAGGGTGCATTCACTATTACTTCAGGGTGCATTCACTCTTTGCTCTTACTCTAAGGTGCTTAAAATACCAATTTTTCCCTCATACACACCAACTAATTACACCCCATCAGACTAGCCACGAACACCCAACAAATTAAAATGTCATTTCCTTCCCCTCTCTCTTCCATTGCATTATTTCCCCACCCACACCAAAATTAAAATTCTCTGAATGATATCATCTGTTCCACTTTCAGTGTTCCACTCCATATTCCATATTGTGGATGTATGACAAGTGGAGATTAAAATATTATCCAAAGGCCCATCATAATCCTGGGTCCATGTGTTAAAGATCCAGGAAGTGGGACATATTTGGAACATGAGAAAATGACACAGAGAAATGTTGGGATTATACTGGAAAGTATGCTTTTACTTTGTATAATCAAACTGAATTTCTGTCTTATTTACTGAAATAAATTATTTATCACTGATGCTTTAAATATCATTGAATGTTACATATATTTACTGCATAACTGTTCAATAAATAGTATGTGTTACATTGTAGTTAATTTAGTGATACCAGATCACAGAAGATTAAATTAACAGTTCCTTGTAACCAAAAGTACACCATTCACGACCTAGATGGAAATGAACAATCCATCATGAAAGGTTGAAGTGTAAGGCTCATATTGGCTTGTCTTGACCAAGAGATTACACTAGTGCATGACCCACGATGTTGAATAGGACCTCTGAGGAGGACAAATTCTTGACCTTTGGACTAGGAAGAATTAGACCTCGATGGTTTCGTTATTTCTTAATCTTAAAGTCCCTTAAATAGGATCGGCGTGTGGTTAGTAATTATTGCTTTGACTTATTACGGGTAGAGAATCAACGAGATTCAATACTTTATATCTTGGGCAATATTATTGGTCACATGCGATTGTTAAGATTTATCACGAAGAATGGGTGTGCAAATGAAACTTATTCGATTTGCCCCCTTGGGAGGTTCATAAGATTTATCATACCAAATCTTGCAAGTGGGACTAGTTTCCGGTATAGATAATAATGTTGAACCGTTCCTTAACCAAGGACAAAAGACATTAATTAATGGAAAGTTATTTCAGTGGCTTGAATTAAATAATGGGCTGGATAATCTTAAACACGGGAAATAATAACTGGGAGCCATATTAACAGTAATATGGGTTAAGATGGATAGTGCAATATTAATTATGTAGTGGGATTAATTAATATTTATGGGCTTGAATAATATTGTGGCTCAATATTGATAATTCAAGATCCATTGGAAGGTCCAATCTTAATTATCCTAAAGGCCCCCTAAGTAGCCCAACATAAAGTCCAATAACTGAAAAAGGTGTTTAAAATAAAATAAATATTGTTGTCTTATTTTTCCTCTCTATTTTTTCGAAAATTATGGATTAAAAGGGAGAAAGATTTTCTTTGAATTTTGTTATGGAATGAAGATATGTATTCTTGGAATACAAGATTATCTCATTAAATTCAAGAAATTTCCCACTTGGTTATCCATATAGTATGTTTCGAAAATTTTGAAATATAAAGGGCAAGAAAGATTTTCTTGATTTTCTTGAAAAGATATTATGGAAGATATGTATTCTTGGAATACAAGAATATCTCATAAATTCAAGAAGATCCAAATCTTGGAATCTTTATCCTTAATTTTCGAAAAATACCATAACAAGAGGAGTTGGGATTTTTGTGAAATATTTAATTATGGAGAAAAGAATATATGGGATATATTCAAGATTTCTTGGAGATCAAGAAAAAGATTTTCCCATCTTTATTTCCACCTAAAATTTCGACCAACCCCTCATTATAAATAGGGGATGAATGTTTCATCCTCAAGTGAACACGAAAATTGATTTTTCGGAAAAATATTAGCGTCGATAAAATATCAAATATTTTGAAACGTCGACAGATTGTGTATTTTCGAAAAATCTCAATTGTGAGTGTACAATTCCGTGTGCTGGAAAAAATTAGTAAATCCACAAAGGTGTTGCAACATAATTTTATTTTTCCTTTTGTTAAATTGTTCGCGAGTTGTTGGGGAATTAATTGCACGGATCTATTCGGGATAAATATTTAAATACAAATTTAATTCTGATAATTATTACTAGCATGAATTAATCCTAAATTAATTCAAATAATAATTCAACAACAAATCATGCATATAAACAGTTCACGTAAATCATACGCATGCGGAATTACTACGAGTTAACGTGAACGTACCTCTTGGAATGACAATGGCCTCGTTGATTAGACACACCCAAAAAACCTTCCCAAGTATTCCCTTAATCCTTGCTCGACAATCCAGTGGTAGGATGCTTGTGAACAATTAACAAAAGGAAAATAAACTTTGTTGCACAACCTTTGTGGATTTACTAATTTTTTCAGCACATGGAATTGTATTTGGGAATGAAAGAATCATCCCCTATTTATAGATGTGGTGGTGGTCGATTTTTAGGGGAAAAAACAATGTGGGAAAATCTTTCTTGATCTCCAAGAAATCTTGAATATATCTCCTATATTCTTTTTCCCATAATTAAAATATTCCACAAAAAATCCCACCTCATCATGTTATGGAAATTTCGAAATTTTAAGGATCAAGAATCCAAGATTTGGATCTTCTTGAATTTATGAGATATACTTGTATTCCAAGAAATACATATCTTCCATAATATCTTTTCAAGAAAATCAAGAAAATCTTACTTGCCCTTTATATTTCAAAATTTTCGAAACATACTATATGGATAACCAAGTGGGAGATTTCTTGAATTTAATGAGATAATCTTGTATTCCAAGAATACATATCTTCATTCCATAACAAAATTCAAAGAAAATATTTCTCCCTCTTTTATTTATGATTTTCGAAAAATATGAGAAAAAATAAGCAACAAAATTTATTTTATTTTTAAACACCTTTTTCAGTTATTGGACTTTATGTTGGGCTACTTGGGGGGGCCTTTAGGAGAATTAAGATTGGATCTTCCAATGGATCTTGAATTATCAATATTGAGCCACAATATTATTCAAGCCCATAAATATTAATTAATCCCACTACATAATTAATATTGCACTATCCATCTTAACCCATATTACAGTCAATATGGCTCCCGGTTATTATTTCCCGTGTTTAAGATTATCTAGCCCACTAATTAATTCAAGCCACTGAAATAGTTTTCCATTAATTAATATTTTTTGTCCTTGGTTAAGGAATGGTTCAACATTATTATTATCCATACCGGAAACTAGTTCCACTTGCAAGATTTGGTATGATAAAGCTTATGAACCTCCCAAGGGGGCAAATCGAACAAGCGTACTTGCACACGATTCTCCGTATTAAATCTTAGCAATCACATGTGACCAATAATATTGCCCAAGATAAAAAGTATTGAATCTTATTGATTCTCTACCCATGATAAGTCAAAGCAATAGTTACCAACCACACGTGATCCTATTTAAGGGACGAAGATTAAGAAATAACGAACCACTGAGGTCTAATTCTTCCTTGTCCAGTTCTAAAGAATTTGTCCTCCTGTAGGTCATATTCAGTGCATCAGTCATGCACTAGTGTAATCTCTTGGTCTAGACAAGTTAATCTGAGCCTTACACTTCAACCTTTCACGATGGATTGTTCATTTCTATCTAGGTCGTGAATGGTGTACTTTTGGTTACAAGGGACTGTTAATTTAATCTTCTGTGATCTGGTATCACTAAATTAACTACAATGTAACACGTACAATTTATTGAACAGTTATGCAGTAAATATATGTAACATTCGATGACATTTAAAGCATCAGTGATAAACAATTTATTTCAGTAAATAAGTCTGAAATTCAGTTTTGATTATACAAAGTAAAAGCATACTTTCCAGTATAATCCCAACAATTCCTTCCACCGGATTGTTTAACAAGGGCAAGGGAATACTTGAGAAGGCTTTTTGGTGTGTTCGTGTGAACGGGATCCATCTTCTCAACGATTGTCACTCCGAGAGGTTAGTTCACATAAACCCGTAGTATTCGCATCGTAGGATTTATGTGAACTGTTTATATGCATGATTTGTTGTTGAATTATTATTTGAATTAATAAAGGATTAATTCATGCTAGTAATAATTGTTAGAATTAAATTTGTATTTAAATATTCATCCCGAATAGATCCGGGCAATTAATTCCCCAACAATCGTATATCGAGCCTCGGTTTGGCTCAAATTTTAAATTGTAATTTAATTCATTTTCATTAAATTTGAAATTGGATAGTAGAATTGCTAGATCTTTTTTGCAGGTATCCAATTGTCATGGAATTTAATGTGTTTATTTATGCATGCATATAAATTGTGGTTTTTAATTCGACTCATTCGAATTCGTTTTGCCTCGTGAGAAAATCCACGAGTAGATTAGGATTTGTTTGATTCGTTTAATGTAATAGACTAGTCTAGATCTAGGTTTATTTATTTATCGTAAATAAATTGAAACCGGATCGTGAGCCAAGATGAAGATGATGAATTAAAGACGAGTGGATCCTAAACCGCACGACGCGGATCGTGAAGCCAAGGCAAAGATGATGAATTAAAGATCGCTTGTGATCGCCCGATCAAGATAGTGGGCCGACCGCTTGGGCGCGGACCGCGGCGATCGGGCGGGCAGACGCGGGAGGAGGCACGCCAAAGACACGCGATCTGCAGGCGGAGGCTGGCGAGGCGGCACGCGAGGCGGATCGGCATGGGCGAAGCTTGCTTTGAATGTCTGACGACACGAGATCCGTAGAGGGTCGCCGCGATGAGACATGCACGGACGCCACTCGACACTGCCGGGGGAGTGCTAGGCGGGCACTTCGACCCGCGAGCTGGTCGATGACGTCACTTGACGTGGCGAACCTTTCGAGATGAACGATGAAGGCGAAGAAGACGATTTCTCGAGATCAAGACATGACAAAAATTAACCTTGACAATTGGATATATGTGCCCAATGTGTTTAATTTTGTTTTGATGTTTATGCATTATTTTATGTTTATTTAAATTGTGTTTAAATTTGCGATGCATGAGAAAATGTTTTGAAAAATCTCACTTTCGAAAATTACTAAGTATGCTTAAACAATTAATTGACAATTTTATTCTGGATAATAAAATTGAATTAATTTTGACCTCCATGATTTATTTATTTGTGAATTCTTTTGGAGAAATTCCCCCCACGGGACGGTCAAAAGATAGATTTCACATGAATAAATTCCAAATGGATGATTGTGGATTATTACTAGTGGCGATTTATGACCCTCCATGAGGCTCGTTCAAAGCAAAATAATAATTATGTATTTAATCATGGTTATTACTTAGGTATAAAATTGATATGCATATACTTCCCCGAAGTCCCTGTCAATTTTATATTGTTCAAGTGGGAGCCAACTATTAATCTGGATATTAAAGGTTTGTAATTGTTCTTGTTTGTAACTTTTGCTTGAATGTGTTTAAATAATGACCCACCCCACGCGGGCTTATTTAAACTGCTTTTGAGATGTTGGTGATGCATGTTCATATTTTTTTTTTTTGAGATTTTAATATGATGCATGTGATCGAACCTTGTGATATATTTGTGCTTATGCATATAGTTATTTATTTCAGTTTAGCATGTCGTAACCTTTTAATCCAATTGTTATTATATACTAAAGTCAATAGAATAAGTATGGAAACTATATTGATTGGAAACGAAAAATTATAATTGTCCTAATCGCACAAAAAGCACAAGTGGATTCTTGACACACCAAAATCGGATGAGCCAACCGACGAGTCAAAAATCTTTGGACTCGTCGGATCACCTTCTTGAGAGATGTCGTTTCTTTGAAAATGGTGGAGGGGCAAACCCGTAAGGGATTACGTCCTCAAAATTGATGGCCCATCCCAACAAACTTGAGGTTCTGAAAAGTGCATTATAATCTGGAGACTCGGATGAATTTGGTACTTCACTCTGCCCAAAAAGTTTTTGAGCATTTTTGCCTCGCTAGCTGATTTGTTGCAAGCTTTGGTCTCGGCAGAGATGTTGATGGGGCACCAAACTCAAGCTTTGAACGGCAAGTGGTCCATCTTCATCTTCTAGACCAAGGGTAGGCAAGAAGAAGAAGAGAACCAAAAGCCATAAGCAATAAAACTCAACTGTTGCCAAGGGCAATGGTAAGATAATGAATGCTTGTGGTGTCAAGGAAAATCCAAAGAGGAAGTGCTTCAACAGCGGTAAGGACAATGGAGGTTTACCTGTTCCAACCCCAAAAGGGCAGGAAAGAAAGGTAATTCTCACACACTAGTTGTTGAAACTTGTTTAGCGGCGTATACTTCTCATTCGTGGGTAGTTGATACGGGATCCACTGATCATGTTTGCTTCACGGGTTCAAGCTGACCCGGCAACTTAGTGGGAGTGAGATCCTCATCACACTGGGCAATGCTACGAGAGTGGCAGTTGAAGCAGTGGGAGAAGTGCACCTGTCTTTTGAAGACAAAGTTTTAATTTTAAGAGATGTTCTTTACGTTCCTAGTTTTAGAAAGAATTTAATTTCGGTTTCTAAACTTTACCTTGATGGATATTCGGTTACTTTTGATAAAGTTGTTACCATTTCTCTTTATGATAAATTTATCCGTCATGGAACGTTGTCGAATAATCTCTATACAATTAACAGTGCACACCACTCACGAAATGCATCCTATAACACATCAATTGTTTTCGATAAAAGAAAACGTTCATCAGACGTGAACGAGAAACTTCTATGGCATCTAAGATTGGGACATATTAATCCAAAGAGGATCCAAAGGTTGGTAGAAGACGGTTCACTGGAGTCTCTCCAAGTTGAACCAATCCCAACCTGTGAATCATGTTTGGAGGGTAAAATGACCTAGAGGGCATTCGGAGCCAAGGGTAATAGAGCCAAAGAAGTGTTAGAAATCATTCACACAGACGTATGTGGTCCAATGTCAATCAAAGCAAGAGGAGGTTATGAGTATTTCGTCACTTTTATTGATGACTACTCAAGGTACGGCTATATTTTCCTTATGAAGCATAAATCTGAGACCTTTGAGAAATTCAAAGAATTTAAGGCTCAAGCAGAGAATCATAGGGAAAAAAAAATATGCCAGTCTCTACGATCCGATCGTGGAGGCGAGTACCTCAGCAATGAGTTTTTGAACTACTTGTCAAATGAAGGGATTTTATCCCAGCTAACTGCACCCGGAACCCCTCAACAAAACGGGGTTGCAGAGCGAAGAAACATAACTCTTTTAGAAATGGTTAGATCAATGATGAGTTATGCGGATCTACCCAAGTCGTTCTGGGGTCATGCCTTGGAAACAAAGGCTTACATTCTGAACTTGGTGCCATCCAAATCGGTTCCCAAAACTCCCAAAGAATTGTGGACCCATGAAAGCCCCGGTTTGAGACACATGAGAATTTGGGGATGTCCGCCCACGTGTTGGACAAGGAAGCCGAAAAATTGGATCCTCGATCAGAATTAAGGTTGTTTATAGGATACCCCGAGGGAACAAAAAAGGGTGTATGTTCTATGGTCCTCAAGATCAAAAGGTGGTAATAAGCACCCACTTTAGATTTTTTGGAAGAAGACTATATGAACGCGAAAGAAGACCCGTGAGATTACCTTAAATGAAGCTAAGGGCTAACCTCGGTCTTAACTTTACAAGATGACATACCAAACGACACACTTACACACAACCGAACCTCGTCAGTAGTGGGAGTGTGGTGAGACAACTTAGAGAGATTCATGGGGATAGGAGAGTCCTCGGACTTGATTCCGGGACAAGACGAATCAGACCCATGGACATATGACGAGGCAATCCAAGACAAGGATGCGGTTTCTTGGCAAACAACAATGAAAGCCGAAATGGGTTCTATGGATCATAACAGAGTGTGGGAGCTAGTCGAACCACTTAATGGGGTCAAACCCATTGGTTGCAAGTGGGTGTACAAGAGAAAAAGAGGACGGAGATTTTAAGGTGGAAACCTTCAAGGCAAGGTTTGTGGCGAAAGGTTATACTCAGAAAGAAGGGGTCGATTATGAGGAAACTTTTTTCATGTAGCAATGCTCAAGTCCATCCGAATTCTCTTGTCGATTCTTCAAGATCTCGACTTTGAAATCTGGCAAATGGATGTCAAGACGGCTTTCCTTAACTAAGTCTTGATGAAGAAATCTATATGCAACAACCCCAAGGCTTCATTGAAAAAGGCCAAGAACACCTAGTTTGTAAGCTCAAGAAGTCCATTTACAGACTCAAACAAGCATCCAGAGCTTGGAACCATTTACAGACTCAAACAAGTCTTATGGGTTTGATCAAAACGAGTTCGAAAGTTGTGTGTACAAAAAGCGTGTCGGAACCGCATTGGTATTCTTAGTACTATCGTAGATTTACATTCTCGCTCATCGGGAACGATGTAAAGGTGTTATCGGATGTAGGGGCATGGCTTTCAAAACAGTTTGATATGAAGGACTTAGGGGAAGCCGGGCACATCCTTGGGATCAAGATTACTCGAGATCGCAAGAAAAGGATGATAGGCTTATCGCAAGCTTCATACATAGACACTGGTCTTGAAGCGATTCAAAGATGCAGATTTCAAGAAAGACTTCTTACCTTTCGGACATGGAATCCATCTATCCAAGGAAATGTGCCCTAAGACACAAAGGAGATAGATGATATGAAATGCATTCCTTATGCTTCTACCGTCGGAAGCCTTATGTATGCAATCTTTGTCACGAGACCGGATATCCGCTTTTGCCGTTGGCATGGTGGCAAGATATCAAAGTAACCCGGGAAAGAACATTGAACTGACGCTTAAAAATATTCTCAAGTATCTCAAAAAGAACTCGAGATAGAATGTTGGTTTATCGATCGATAATCTAATCCCCATCGGCCACACACGGACTCGAATTTTCAATCGGACTTAGATTCCGTAAAAATCTACCTCCCAGTAGTGTGTTTTTGCATGGGGAGGAGCCATGACATGGAGAAGCATTAAGCGAAAATGCATCGCCCGATTCTACCATGGAAGCCGAATATGTAGGCTAACTGCGAGGCGGCGAAAAAAAGCGGTTTGGCTCAAGAACTTCCTAGTGGACTTGGATGTAGTTCGAATTTGCCCAAAGACAATCAATCGCTTATTGTGATAATGCTTGGGAGCGATTGCAAAAATTCAAGGGAACCAAGAGCCCACAAGGCCAAAAAACATATTGAAAGGAAATACCATCTTATACGAGAAATCGTTAAGAGAGGAGATATATAAGGTGGCAAAGATCGCGTCGAGAAAACAACCTAGCGCATCCATTCACAAAGGGTCCGCCTTCATAATACATTCGAGAGACATGTGGAAGGAATTGGTGTCAAGACCGGTTGTCAATCTTTTTGAGTATAAGTGGGAGATATTATTAGGTTAGTGTATGTGACATTAGATGTCACGTACAGAACTACACAAGACATGTTGTAGTATACTTAAAAGCGACTTTGAGTATAAGTGGGAGATTGTTGGGATTATCTTTGATGCGGTATGCTTTTTACTTTGTATAATCAAAACAAAATTTACATCTTTATTTATGAAATAAATTATTTATCACTGATGCTTTAAATATCATTGAATGTTACATATATTTACTGCATAATTGTTCAATAAATAGTACGTGTTACATTGTAGTTAATTTAGTGATACCAGATCACAGAAGATTAAATTAACAGTTCCTTGTAACCAAAAGTACACCATTCACGACCTAGATGGAAATGAACAATCCATAGTGAAAGGTTGAAGTGTAAGGCTCAGATTGGCTTGTCTTGACCAAGAGATTACACTAGTGCATGACTGATGCACTAAATAGGACCTACAGGAGGACAAATTCTTCAGCACTGAACTAGGAAGAATTAGACCTCAGTGGTTCGTTATTTCTTAATCTCCGTCCCTTAAATAGGATCGCGTGTGGTTAGTAATTATTGCTTTGACTTATTACAGGTAGAGAGTCAACGAAATTCAATACTTTATATCTTGGGCAATATTATTGGTCACATGCGATTGCTAAGATTTAATACGAAGAATCGTGTGCAAATACGCTTGTTCGATTTGCCCCCTTGGGAGGTTCATAAGATTTATCATACCAAATCTTGCAAGTGGAACTAGTTTCTGGTATAGATAATAATGTTGAATCGTTCCTTAACCAAGGACAAAAGATATTAATTAATGGAAAGCTATTTCAGTGGCTTGAATTAATTAATGGGCTATATAATCTTAAACACGGGAAATAATAACCGGGAGCCATATTAACAGTAATATGGGTTAAGATGGATAGTGCAATATTAATTATGTAGTGGGATTAATTAATATTTATGGGCTTGAATAATATTGTGGCTCAATATTGATAATTCAAGATCCATTGGAAGGTCCAATCTTAATTCTCCTAAAGGCCCCTCAAGTAGCCCAAACATAAAGTCCAATAACTGAAAAAGGTGTTTAAAAATAAAATAAATTTTTGTTGCTATTTTTCCTAAATTTTCGAAAAATATGAATAAAAGGGGAGAAAGATTTTCTTTGAATTTTGTTATGGAATGAAGATATGTATTCTTGGAATACAAGATTATCTCATTAAATTCAAGAAATCTCCCACTTGGTTATTTATATGATGATTTTCGAAAAACATAGAAAAATAAGGAAATGAAAGATTTTCTTGATTTTCTTGAAAATATATTATGGAAGATATGTATTCTTGGAATACAAGAATATCTCATAAATTCAAGAAGATCCAAATCTTGGAATCTTTATCCTTAATTTTCAAAAAATATCATAACAAGAGGAGTTGGGATTTTTGTGGAATATTTAATTATGGAGAAAAGAATATATGGGATATATTCAAGATTTCTTGGAGATCAAGAAAAAGATTTTTCCATCTTTATTTCCACCTAAAATTTCGACCAACCCCTCATTATAAATAGGGGATGAATGTTTCATCCTCAAGTGAACACGAAAATTAGTTTTTCGGAAAAATATCAGCGTCGATAAAATATCAAATATTTTGAAACGTCGACAGATTGTGTATTTTCGAAAAATCTCAATTGTGAGTGTACAATTCCGTGTGCTGGAAAAAATTAGTAAATCCACAAAGGTGGTGCAACATAATTTTATTTTTCCTTTTGTTAAACTGTTCGTGAGTTCCTTCCACCGGATTGTTGAACAAGGGCAAGGGAATACTTGAGAAGGCTTTTTGGTGTGTTCGTGTGAACGCGATCCACCTTCTCAACGGTTGTCACTCCGAGAGGTTAGTTCACATAAACCCGTAGCAATTCATGTCGTAGGATTTATGTGAACTGTTTATATGCATGATTTGTTGTTGAATTATTATTTGAATTAATATAGGATTAATTCATGCTAGTAATAATTGTTAGAATTAAATTTGTATTTAAATATTCATCCCGAATAGATCCTGTTGGGAAATTTATAGTTTTGATGAAAGTTCCAAAAAACACATGTAATAGGACCCGGTCGGACACATTAGGTCGACCGATGTTTATATTACTGTATAGGAGACCGATTGATAATGATTGTATAGAACAACTAATGAAATAGATAGGTCACATATTGAGGGGAAATATGTATGTATAGGTCGATCCAAGACTCAAAGGACAAATCGATATCCCACAGGCGCGAATCTTTGAAAAGAAACGTAAGATCGATCGATCTTATCTAGTCGACATATCTCAAATTTGAGTCATAAAGCTCAAACTCGGTATATACTTGAAGATCGATGACTTCCGGAGGATCGCACGGAAAGACCTACATCGGTAGAGTCTGCTAGTTGAAGCTAAGTCAACCGGCAGACTTTTGAAGACTCTATCGGATAGGTGATCGGTCACTCACCACCAGTGAAATCGATGTTTCACCTAATCATACGCCTATGATCCTAACAAGAAGAATGTCAAGCGTGGTTGGAAGAACAACACTGAAAAGTGAGTCTGCTATCCAATAAGAACAAGACACGTATGATCGGAGCTTGCAATTGCGGGATTTGATGCTACCTCTCTATAATGGCTACAAAGTACAAATTCACGCTTTTGGCCATGCCGCCTCGGCTCGTCATCAAGCCCGGGTAGTCTACCAAATATAGCCTGAAATTCAAATTGCTCTCCAACGGCTCTTTGATTTCAAGGTCTATAAATATGGGATCACACTTCAGAGTGATATAACGGAAACGATGAACAATCAAGAAGCTCAAGCTAATATCAGATTTCCGCACAAGAACACGAACAAGAAGATTAATTTTCATTAAGTGTTCATCCCATAAAGTTCTTAGCATAGAAATCTTTTCATCTAGTCATTAGGGTCGCTTTTAACGCAAAGAAAAAGATTTCATAGTTGGAACCAAAACAATCTTACCCAAACCCCCCAAGTTAGGTTAAGTTGTTTAGCAAGATTTCGCATCTAGGGTTTCTAGTTCGATCTCTCGGGATCGGTTGAGTGTGAACTCCTTAAACATCTAGTTGGTGTCTTGTGTTGGACTTACACATAAAACAAAGTCCATTGGTTAAGTAGGTGCCCTTGTGATAGGGAAGAGTGGGCGTAGGACCGGTTTGTCCGAACCACTATAAATCTTGTGTGCCTTTACCGCTTTGATTAACTGATTACACAATCGCACACAACCTTTAAAGCGCATACTTATTCCAAGTTGAGATCAGTTAGCACCAAGCTTCTGATCTGATCAAACCTGACACTTCAGTCAACTGATTAAAAGATTAACTTTGGAATCTGATTTATCAAAACTGGTTTTTCACACGGGTAAAACTTAAGCTTCCGCACACATCAGTTAAACTGATAGTTACCGAACTGATCTGCCTTCAGGCGATCAGTAAGTTGGTTATCAGCCCAAACTGATTCACTCACACTCTGATCAGGTTAACTGCCCTCACACCTGATTTGCACAAAAGTTTTCAGAAGTCTATTCACCCCTCCCCTCTAGACTTCTGCCCTCACAAAACCCGTTCGGGACCTACAAGTGGTATCAGAGCAGTTGGTTCTACTGACCACTGACTTTGTGTATCATCGATTCTTGAGGAAGAATCTTTGTGGTCGACTGAACTGATCTTGAAAAACCGTTTTTAAAACTCATTCATTTTCCAAAATCACTCAGCATGGATAACACCTCAGGAATGTATCATGATCTGCCGAAGTTCTCAATCGATGAGTATGCAGATTGGGCCATATATATGTCCAACCATCTAGGTTCTATCGGTGGCGTAATGATGGAAGTCATCGAAAGGACCCATCATCATATACTACGACAACCCCGGTTGGGAGGAGATCCGGACTTTGCCCCGAAGTCTTGTGCGTAAAAAGCCCAAATTTGATGGATGCGGAAGAAAAGAAAACCATACTCTAGATACTATCGCAAGGCACATTATCATGAAAACAATGGATAAGGTCACCAAGGAAAAGATTAAGTATCTCAAATCTGCGAAAAGCAATGTGGGATACTCGGCCGAAATATCGAGGAAATGAATGATAAAAAGACGATAGTCTACAAAGCCGAATCGGGTGAAGTTCGAAAAAAAATCAAGATGCTTGCCCAACGAAACCATCAACGAACTCGATGGAAGGATAACAATGTCTATAAACAAGCTTCGAGAACTTGGTAGAGAGATGTCCGATAAAGATATCAACTACAAAAAATCCTAAGGTCTCTCACCAAGAAATGGGACATGAAGGTCCGCGGTAATCAAGGATTGCCAAGACATTTCAAAGATGAAGCCAAGTAGCTTGTTCTTGAGTCTTAAAGATCACGAAGTTCGATTTGATTGAAAGAGGACAAGCCGATGAAGATGAGGAACCCACCGAAGCCTCAACTTCAAAATCGGTTGCTTTTAAGGCAACCAAATAAACGAATCGAAGGCCAACGAACTGTTGGGAATATAATGAGTCAGTCGTAACAGACGCTCGCTACTTTACCGGAAGCTTGAGAAGTCGAACGTCCAACTTGGTAAGTATCAAAGATTTTATAAGGACTATCAACATACCGAGGGAGAGATAGGAGATCACCCAACAGATCTCCGTGAAGAACCGCATCCGATGATCGGAGGGATCACGAGATGAAAGGAAAAGAGATAATCGGTGAGGAAGGAAGAGATAACCAATCGCACGTAAGAAGCTCGGACTACTATCGAAAAGGGAAGTCACCGATAGGTCATACAGACGGAGTGATTCACCCGGAAGGAAAGGTTCGGTGGATCAAGGAGCGTGTCTTCAATCGTGAGAAGTCAGTCACTATAAATAGAGACGCCTGCACTGGCCGCCAAGAGAAAGGAAGAAAAGAGAAATGAAGAGAGCAACGTTATAGGGACGAAAGAGCCATGGTTGCTGACACGTCGAGAATTGACGATTCCTATCCGCCTCTGAGGACTCTGGATATTCCTCTCAGAGAAGACTTACCTGATCGTGAGCTTTTGTTGACTTCTATGAAAATGAAGATCGATATTCTCTTGACGATGATGAGATCTCGCCTCATGGCGGGGAGGACCAATCTGGGTAACCTCCAAACCTCGCTTCGCTTCGTTTCTACACTGCTATCATTAGCACACCTTTCTTTGAGAGATTGACTGCAAACTCTACTCGAGCAATTGCTTGAGGATCTCTCCAACGCAAGAGACACTTATGCTATAGTGGAAGCCGAAAATGACAAGCCGTGAGAATTAGAAATAATTAGCTTGCTAAGGAGAATGACCTCGAGAAAGCCTCTCGAACTTAAATTGCTTTAAATCGCTTTCGTAAGGCAACCGAGGAATGTAAAATTAAAAGTTAAGGCTTCGATCAGAGAAGCGGATCAAAGATCACCGGATATTAACAAACGACAAGTCGATGATTTCAAACTTCTTCAAGCAAAATTTGATGAGCTATTCCAATCATGAAAGTCTGAAATCATCTCGAGGATAATCTACGTAAGAAAATAGAGGTTTTCACAAAATCATCTAAAACCTGCTCAAGACATGAACACCTATTTTCAACAACGATTAATAAGAAGGGACTTGGCTATGAGAACCCTTCCACATCCTCAAAAAGCCCCTACCGATTCATCTCAAAAAGGTGTAATCGACGAGTTTAAACAAAGATACACCAAAAAAGCCAAACATGTATCTAATAAGGAAAAAAGACCGTTGAGCGGGTAAGGCGGTGCCTAACCGTAAGGGAAATGAAATGGACCCCAACCGGTAAAGCATCGATCGAGGAATAAAATGAAGAACCCGGTTCTTACGAAGAGAGACCTCAACCTCGATCAACAGATCAGGAATCAGAAAAGGCAACCTGTAAAAGGGAAGTCCAATCTGAGACCCAATCAAGGTCAGCTGCCTAATAAGCATGCTTCAGGTAAATTGCAAAAACCACCTATGCCAAAAAGATATGAATCTTTTGATGGTAGCGATCGTACCTACCCCTATAATCGTAAATCTAGGGTCTTTGCTTTGAACCTCAATTGGATAAAAAGAAGACAAAACGAAAAAGATAAATCCCAAGTCTTCTAAGTCATCCAAGGTTCACACTAATAATCATACAAATCGAAAAGCATATAAAGTGACGTATGATTATGTTGATAGGTATGGGAGACAAATCAGGGCCTTCGATCTAACCGATCACAATAGAAGTGCTTTCGTTTGTATGGATCCCCAAAACTAATCCTAACCCCTCAGACCCCCAATCCAAAAGGGGGGACCTAAAGCCCGATTTGGTCCGCAGGATCGCGTGGTCCGCCAACAAAGGAGGTGTGCAAGCAACTATCTGGTACATCGATAGTGGATGTTCAAGGCATATGACAGGAAGCTAGCACCTCCTCAGCTCTTACATAGAACGAAAAGGCCAGCGTGTACTCTTTCGGTGATGATAACTTTGGTTATACCAAAGGATTCGAACCTTAGAGAATGATGATGTACAAGTAATCGAGTCTTGTATGTCGAAGGTCTAAAGCACAACCTCTTATCGGTTTCACAATTTTGCGACAACGGATTCAGTGTTAAGTTCTCGACTGATCAATGCACTATCAAGAATCGAGCCACTCAACAGATTTTGCTAACTGGTTCAAGAAAAGGGATGATCTACACAGCAGATTGGAACAGTTGTCCAAGAAATGCATGCCTGATTGTTAAGAGCTCCAAAAGTAGCGATTGGCTCGCACAAAAAAGAATGAGCCATCCGAACTTTAAAACTCTTAATAAGATAGCAAGGATGTCTCTTGTGGAAGGACTTCCGAATGAAGTATTTTCAAAGAATCGGATATGTATCTTTGCGTGTCGGAAGGAAAACAGTCAAAGCTTCATTCAAGGAATTCCGGACCGGCATCCAACAGTATCTGCAGCCTCGATATGGATCTATTCGGACCCGATTCGCCAAATCGGTCTCAACGACGAATACACTCTCTAATCGTGGATGACTATTCCAAGTTTACCTGGGTTATATTCTTACATAAGAAGAATGAGACGATAACAAAGATACCCGAGCTGCTAAAAAGATTACAAAATGAGAAGGGTGTCAGTGTAGTAAAAATCAGATCGAGATAAAGGTACGAAATTTAAACTCGTTTATTCTTGATTTTTTTGCTCTAAGTTTGGTATCTGACATGAAACATCACCGCAAGGACGCCACAACAAAATGGAGTAGGCTGAATCGGAGGAACAGAACTCTCAAAGAAGTTCGCCGCACGATGTTAGCCGAAACATGCAATACCAAGCCGTTTAAAGCGTATAATCAACGATGCTTGCCACACTCAGAACAGATGTCTCCTGACTAAGGCTCACTACAAAACACCCTATGAACTGTGGAAGGACAGAAAACCTCGTGTTTCCTACTTCCATGTTTTTGGGTGTAAGTGTTTCATACACAACAATGGGAAGAGTCAGTTGAAAACCTTTGAGGCCAAGTCGGATGAGGTATATTCTTAGGATATTCCTCATCTAGCAAGGCTTTCGGGGTTTACAAATGCATTGAACCCTACTTGTGGAAGAAACACCCCATGTAGTCTTTGATGAAGCATCTTCTGATCAAGAGAAATCTGCCTCAAAACAAGAAGTACCTGATCAACCAGAACCTGATGTTCAGAAAATGGATCAGCTAACGATCAAGGAAAAAGAATCGAAATCGTAATAAAGATACATTCCGGATCTAGCTGATTCACCGATCACCGGATCCTAAGGTACGAAAAAACGTTTTGAAGAAGTTCGATCATGGTGAGATAAGATCAACCGAACCATCCGGTTCGGGGAACATCCGGTTCCCACAAACGACATCGACACATGATGAGTCCAACATCACCGAGACTTGTTCTTATCAAGTGGATCATAACTCGCACCACTCCCAATCGCTAGTAATGAAATTTTATCGAAAACGGACGATGTTCTCCAAACCGACGCAATTCGTAATGAAGGACTGGATAACCACCATCCAACAAGATCGATAATTGGAGACCCATCCGATAAAGTTAAAACTAGACATCGAGTTGGTGAAAGTGCCATGTATTGTTGTTATCTGTCTATGAAGGAACCAACAACAATAGAGGAAGCTTCTACAAGACGCAAGTTGGATTCTAGCCATGCGCAGGAGGAGCCGAAATATTCCGAGAGAAATCAAGTTTGGGAACTAGTGGACGACCAAGTCATCAAGACGTTATTGACACGAAGTGGGTATTCAAGAACAAGAGAGATGAGAAAAACGTCATCACCGTAAATAAGGCAAGACTTGTTGCTAAGGGGGTATTCACAATCGGAAGAAATTGATTATGATGAGACCTTTGCACCCGCTCCGCTTTAAAGCCATTCGGGTTGTTTTCGCATATGCTTCCCACAGAGGGTTCACTTGTGTATCGGATGGACGAAAGAGTGCTTTTCTTAAAACGGTACTAGCAGAGAGGAAGTTTATGTCGAACAACCTCCGTGCTTTGAAAAGAGCAACCAGTGTGTACCGTTTAAGAAAAAGCTCTCTATGGCCTGAAACAGGCTCCTCGAGCTTGGTATGATACACTCTCTCAGTTCTTGATCGAAAGTGGGTTCACTAAAGGAACAGTGGACAGAACCTTATTCAGAATAGAAGATGGAAAAGATATTCTGATGGTTCAGATTTACGTGGACGACATCATCTTCGGATCTCCCAACAAAAGTCTATGTGAAAGATTCAGCAAACTGATGCAAGGAAAATTCGAGATGTCCATGATGGGTCAGATGAATTACTTTCTGGGTCTTCAAGTAAAGCAAAGTACAGAAGGGATATTCATCTGCCAAGCAAAGTACACTAGGAATTTATTGGCTAAGTTTGGAGTTCAAAATTGTAAGGAAGCCAAAATTCCTATGATGACTGGATTCAAGATGGATCCAGATGAGGATGGTCAGAAAACAAATCAGAAGGAATATAGGGCTCTCATTGGATCTCTACTATACCGACCGCCAATGAGACCGACCGATATAACCTTCGCAAGAGGGTGTATGTGCGATTTCGAGCAAATCCAATGATAAGTCACCTAGAAGCGACTAAAAGCGGATTCTTAAGTATCTGAAGGGGACAATAAACCTTGGTTTATTTTACCCATCAGATGATAATCTAGAGCTTAGTGGGTATTCTGATTCTGATTATGGAGGTTGCAAGATTGACAGAAAATCCACCTCAGGAACTTGTCAGTTCTTAGGAAGTAAACTGATCTCATGGTTTTCAAAGAAGCAGACATCAGTTGCAACATCTACTACTGAAGCAGAATATATGGCTGCAGGAAGCTGTTGTTCCCAATCGCCTCGCTTAGTCGGCGGTGAGGATTATAACATTGAAGCTAAGAATGTACCTATTTTACGTGGCGATAATAGTCTTATTGCAATCACTCGTAATCCTCGTTCTACATACAAGATGCAAGCATGTGGGTCATCGGGCACCATTTTATAAGAGATCATGTTGAAAAGAAGAATATCGAAATGGAAAAGATTCATCTTGATATCTGAAAAGTCGATATTCTAACCAAGCCACTAGCTGAGATCAGATTCAGAGAATTATGCAATGAGCTAGGGCTTCTGGATCTTGGAGAAAATGCACCTAAAATGTTTGATGGAATGATCTCCAGAACCAGCTGGTTAAGAAACTAATCAGGTCAAGTGAAATCAGTTGAATTTGGTATATCAATCGATCGGAAGATCGATCAAGGAACCGATAGGAGAAAGTCTTGATCAGTTTAAAGTTTATCGATTAAATGAACTGATCGTTTAAAGGATGATCTGATTAAATCTGTTCAGTTATACTTTGTAAGTCAATTAAGCTGAAAATCAACAAGATTCACAAGTGGTATTCACAAGATTAAAGCTTAAAATCGCATAAGGATACATGAATTTTACACAACAATGAAATAACAGAAATTTTCATTAATAAAGACCCGAAGGTCAGGTTACATTACAAGATACAAGTACAAGAGGACCCGGAGGTCAGTACATAAACCCTAAACCCTAAACCCTAGACCTTAACACTAAACCCTCATCCTAACCCTTGAAGAAGTGGAGAGAGAGAGATTTTAAATCTGATGCTCTCATTTTTCCCCACTTAACAAGGGTGAGAGAGGCTTTAAAGAAATCCTAAAGCCGCTAATGGGCTAAAACCCAAAGGAGCGACAATGCCTTGATAGGATTTTTTAAGCCGGAGCCCTAAGAAAGAGTCGATTGGGCTCTCCAACATTAAATGGTGAGTTGATACACGGGCATCACCGTTGTCGATGCGCACCGTACATCAAACTCATGTTCATTTTCGTTGATCGAAATCTGTTGATCGCGGTTACGTCATCTCGATAGACACACAAGGTGCATCTACGGTTAGGAGAAGTGTCTTCTCGGTTCTTGATAAGCGTAACCGCCGCCTCGGTGGTAGAGAAGCTTAGCAACGATTGTATGTGAAATCTTTGATGACGACGAAGACAGTGATAAGGGACACACATGGATGATTTGAGAAGCTGAAATCATTGAAAAAGGGGTAAAAGTGTTTGCCGGAAGTTTCACCGGAAATAAGGGTTCACCAGGATACATGATTCTACAAAGAAGATAAGTATGGTGAATGGGTTATGTTGTGTAAAACAATTGGTCCAATTTATAGAGACCAAGCAAGGGTGCAAATGCAAATACTTCTCAAAACCTTTTAGAGATATCTCGCACTAAAAAGGACAATGTAGAAATCACGCCGACCGATAATTGGAGAGATTTACGGCAGATTGACATATCGAGAGATTGACGATAATTACGATGTCAAATCGCTACACTTAGGTAATAGAAGCTACTACTACTCTAGACTAAGTTTTGGCGGTAACACTTATCCCAAGAATTGGCTTGATCCGAGAAGAATCGATTAGGTCAACTAAAATCTTATTACATACAAAGCTGATCAGATGAGGAAGATCAGCTGAGCATGAAACTCCAACAAATCAGATACATCAGTCTATGGGAAAAACATAAATATCAGTTGAAGGGGGAACTTCAACCGATCAAAGAGGATCTGCAAGTGAAGAAGATCGATTAAAAGGATCGGTTGGGAAATTTTAAGGCTTAGGCGAATACTAAGATCAACAAGTGAAATCAACATGGACAAGTGGTATTGATCGATTACAATATCGATCAACCGACATCGCTTTTTTCTTCTCTTGTTCTTTGCTTATTTATCGGATCTTATCGATATTATTTGCCTTTATTGTACCCACTATCCTTGTGGCGTATTCCCCGCAAATCATTTAATGCGGGCGGGAACATGTATTAACTCGCTACTAAATGTGCTTTTAAATCCAAAAGGTTTTAAGACGTGCTTTTCCCCGACCTACGATCAAAAACCGCTTAATCTGGAGCGTCTAATCTTTTCAAACGGTTGATCTTCCAAATCTTGTCTTCTTTTTCCCTCCTCGTCTTTATAAAGATCATCAAAAACATACCAGAGTTTTCCATTTCACAAACTTGCGATTTATTCTCTGAAAACTCCAGATTACTTCTCTCAGATTCAAAGTGTTCTTCCTAAGTTTCAAAATCATCTTTCCTAAAAACAGAATCTAGTAATTTATGTTTATTTGATGTATTCTTTTTAAAATCCATTGATCTTAAATGTTTTTATCCTGTGTTATGCTTTATTGTTTCCTGGTTTCCGCATATGTGATGTTCTTATATATATATATGCACAACTTTAATCGGGTTCATCCCTTTGTAGATGGCCACCCACGGAATGGGAAAGATAATGTGCAATTATGCGGAACTAGCAACAAAGATTGTGGATGATAAGTTCGTACAGTTCAATATCACTCAGGATCCGGAATCCATGGAGGTCGAGCAAATTCTGAGAAAAGCAGGCCTTGAGAAATTTTATACCGCTTTCGCAATCCAATGATGCAAAGATGAAGCACTAGAATTCCTAAGGAATTTAAGAGTGGATACGGATGTTAAAATGAACTCGCTCTCGACAAATCATCGGAGAAGAAATCGGTGACGAATGATGATATAACCCGTCTGTTCACCTACCAAAAGGGACGGATCTCTTTTGCTCATTCTGGGAGAACGATGATGAGCTGATCAGGAAAGAGCTCTTCAGAGAGGCTGACAAACATCATACGTCAGGTTTTGTCAGGCCAATGCTCAAGAGGAAATACCGATTGTTGTTTGACATATTGTCAAAAACAATTATGGGTATTGCATTCAGCCCAGATGCTCTTACATCCGTCAAAATGTACAGCATGGCTGCAATAATCGATGAAGCCAAGAACATCAATTGGCACGGGTTCCTGAAGGCCATTCTGCTCCAAGAACATGAGAAATTTGGAGTCAATGAACTGAGGCAGGTATATCTGAAGAGAAAGATCAGCAATCTCAACAAGGTTGCAGTTATTCTGAAAGATAAACTGCCTAATGCTGAATGGGAACAGATTGGACTGAAGTCCTATAAGGCTTTTCTAACAGCCACTTCAGCCATCTTTGGGCCACCAGACGATGATATGCGGCCAACCCCTCCAAAGTCAAAGAAAGGAAAAAGCAAGGAAGCAACTTCGTCTACACCAGTTGCCCCCCAGAAGAAGAAAAGAAAACTGGTGAAGGCCCAGGAGAAGAGGCCGAAGAAGGCGAAGCAAGCCTCCATGACTCTGATGCTTGAAGATGAGTCAGATGAAGAAAGAGCGCCAGATCAGTCTGTTGCAACACAAAAATCAGGTGAAAAATCAGACGGGCAGGCTTCTCAAACTGAGAGCTCGCCAGATCATTCTGAGGAAGAAGCACAAGCCGATCGATCTCCTTCTCCTCAAGCTCGAGCTGATTCACCACTCAGACTAATGGCTGCTGAGCATATCTCTCCTATTCTTCCACCGCCCAAAAAACTCGAATCGCGTGATTCGCGAACGACCGTAAAGCTTACGATGTGGAACCCGTAAGCAATCGCTTCCACAAAGAAAAACCCCGCAGGGTCGAACCGATCGCCAACTTCCGCCTACTCAAGCACAACCGGAACCTTCCACATCTCATCAAATCGAATCGATAGACAATTCCGAGTCCGGATCAACAAAGATCATAACGGGAAATTGATCGAGAATCTAATCGAAAGAGAAATTGATGAGTTGTATCCGTAACTAGTCGCCCATCCTGCCATAAGAGAGGAAGTTATGGAGATCCTCACCTGGAGAGATCTTCGATTAAAAAGCTTCTCAGACTTTATATTAATTATTGAACAGATGGGTGGTGCGGATGAGTTTGCGACTTCGATTTCGACATGAGGAAATTGCTAAAGTGGGATCACCACCGAGATAATCGCTAAATCTGTCAAAGCTCGATCCACGAAGCTAGGGGTTGCGGATCAGATTTAATCGAGATCTACGACAAAGCTCCCCGGCAGATGTCATCATGAAGGATGCAGGAGCTGCCGATGATAGTGGAACTGGTGCTGCAGTTCATGACCAACCACTGGAGGCACAAACAACTGAATCGGATCAAGTGACACCCAACATTCCAACATCACACGCCACTATCGATCAACTTCGGAGATCAAATCTTGTATCAAAGATCTCCTGAAAGAAGAAGTTGAGGGACTGATAGCTGATCAAAGGCAGATTGCCATCAAAGAAATAACAGATCAAAGGGAATTGGCTATTTCCCATATTGGGGCAATCAAAGATCAGTTTTCCCAAATCAGGTGTCCCATCATCACCGAATCGATAAAACCGCTTGATGCCAAATCGACTCGTGGATAAACAACAAGTTTTTTTTTCGATGCTCACCGACAAGCTAGAATTGACAAAGAGAAACTTGACAAACCGATTAAAACACTCTCTCTCTTGCCATGGAATCATCCAAGATCGAAGCTAATATCGAAGATTCAAAATCTAACCGCTCAAACTCAAGGCATATATGTTGCGAGATCTCAACAGGCGTCGCGATCAACTTTGGTTCTCGACCTCCCACCTCACTACTTTTTTGATCAAACCAAAAAGGGGAAAGGATGAATGAGAAACCAATCGACACAACAGTCTTGAGGACATCACAAACTCGGATTCTTAAAAAGATGTCCAAAGAGCAGATAAAATTGAAGAAGCCCTAAAAAAAGTCAAGAAGAAAGAAGGGCGTAAAGAAAAAATGGCAGAGGCAGAAAATCTGAAGAATAGATTCAAATCGAGAGCAAAGAAAGGAAGGGCTGGAAAATCCGTACCAGAACCTAAGCTGCCATCAAGAGTTGATGAGATCATCCCAAAAACTGCTGCGCATGCTAAGAAATTTGAGGAATGGAATAAGATCAGGAGTGAATGGCTTATGGATGCCTTTGTTCTTAATCTTGTTCCACAAGAAGAATCTCCTGATGAAGAATTCCTCAACTGGTTAGAAAATAAATACCCGGATTTTCTGAAGTATCTGGAAAATGAGGCCAAGCTTATCAATGTAAAAATAACTCGCCAAGAGTATGATCTGATGGAATACTCAAAGAAGGCAGATGGCTCATTTGACAGACTGGCATTTCAAAGATTCTATTTTGACATCCTGCACAGAACGCACATAACTGATCCTCAGCAGACTGATGATGTCAAATGGAAACTTTATCAGATTTTCAACGTACCTCAAGATCAAAGAGAGATGCCAGAAGGATACAAGCCTAAAGAGTGAAGAATCAGAATACTACTCAGGATCAGCTGTTCTTATTTTCAAACTTTTCTGATGTAACATGTAATCAACATCTTTTAATAAGAAAAGTTTATTTTCTGATCCTAAGACAAAGTCTCATTGTCTTCTGATTATATGCTCTTAACTGTTCTATTTTTTATCAACTGTATTTTGTTTCTCAAAGTGTTTTGGTTTCATCAAAAAGGGGGAAATTGTTGGGAAATTTATAGTTTTGATGAAAGTTCCAAAAAACACATGTAATAGGACCAGTCAGACCTGTTAGCTGACTGATGTTTATATTACCTGCTATAGGAGACCAGTTGATAATGATTGTATAGAACAACTGATGAAATAGATAGGTCACATATTGAGGGGGAAACTCAATATGTATAGGTCAGATCTGAAGACTCAAAGGACAGCTGATATCCGACAGGCCAGAATGCTAGAAAAGAACAGAAGATCAGATCGATCTTATCTAGTCAGATATCTCAGCTGAAGTCATAAAGCTCAAACTCAGTATACTTGAAGATCAGATGACTTCCGGAGGATCGCACCGAAGACCTACATCACCGAAGTCCGCTAGTTGAAGCTAAGTCAACCGCACTGAAGACTCTACTCTATCAGTAGATCGATTCGGTTGATCAGATCGATCGAGTCACCACCAGTGAAATCTGATGTTTCACCTAATCATACGTCTATGATCTGAACAAGAAGAATGTCAAGCGTAGTTGGAAGAACAACACTGAAAAGTGAGTCTGCTATCCAATAAGAACAAGACACGTATGATCGGAGCCCAAATTTCGGGATTTGATGCTACCTCTCTGAACGGCTACAAAGTACAAATTCACGCTTTTGGCCATGCCGTTCACGGCTCGTCACATCAAGCCTGCAAGTCTACCAAATATAGCCTAAAATTCAAATTGCTCTCCAACGGCTCTTTGATTTCAAGGTCTATAAATATGGGATCACACTTCAGAGTGATATAACGAAAACGCTGAACAATTAAGAAGCTCAAGCTAATATCAGATTTCCGCACAAGAACACGAACAAGAAGATTAATTTTCATTAAGTGTTCATCCCATAAAGTTCTTAGCATAGAAATCTTTTCATCTAGTTGTTAGGTCAACTTATACTGCAAAGAAAAAAGATTTCATAGTTGGAACCAAAACAATCTTACCCAAACCCCCAAGTTAGGTTAAGTTGTTTAGCAAGATTTCAGACTAGGGTTTCTAGTTCTGATCTCTGGGATCGGTTGAGTGTGAACTCCTTAAACATCTAGTTGGTGTACTGTGTTGGACTTACACATAAAACAAAGTCCGATTGGTTAAGTAGGTGCCCTTGTGATAGGGAGGAGTGGACGTGGGACCGGTTTGTCCTAACCACTATAAATCTTGTGTGCCTTTTACCGCTTTGATTAACCGATTACAAATCGCACACAACCTTTAAAAGCGCATACTTATTCCAAGTTGAGATCGATTAGCACCAAGCTTCGATCCGATCAAACCCGACACTTCATCCAACCGATTAAAAGATTAACTTTGGAATCGATTTATCAAAACCGGTTTTTCACACGGGTAAAACTTAAGCTTCCGCACACATCGCTTAAACCGATAGTTCTCGAATCGATCTGCCTTTCAAAGGACAAGAAGTTGGTTATCGCCCAAATCGATTCACTCACACTCGATCGAAGTTAATCGCTCTCACACCTGATTTGCACAAAAGTTTTCAGAAGTTTATTCACCCCTCCCCTCTAGACTTCTGCCCTCACAAAACCCGTTCGGGACCTACAGATCCGGACAATTAATTCCCCAACAAGAAATGGAACTGAAAATTATCTCCCATTTTCCTCAAACATCGGGCTCTCTATTATCCCCCAAACCAAAATCTCATCTACCCTCTCCCAAGCACCCCCCATACACACACGCGCATACACAACACACAAGTCCTCCCCCTCCCACTCCCTCGCACTAAGCCGCCACCCGTTGCTGCTCTCCCCCAGCCTGAGCCACCCAACCCAAAGGCACCTCAAGGAAAACCCCCCTCGAGCCCGCCGTTGCCCCCACGCTCCCATGCGACGCCTCAATTTCGCCGGATCGATGATTATGACAGTGGATTTAGGTGGATCGTACAGTTCCACCATCGGCTGCACAAAATCGCCACCACCTGGCGAACGAAGGGGGTCTGTTCAGGTAGGTTTTTTTTCTAGGAGGGCTGGATGGTGTAGTTGTTGAATATTGGTGGTATAATATTTCTGTAAACCAGATTTTTTGGGCTTTTGAATGTTTATGTGATATAATTGTTTGATCTGGTTGTTTAATTTCTAGGGAAGGGGGTGTCCGTTCGTTCGATGTATTGGTTTTTGAACGACGCCTAATCGGTGGTCGGGTTAGGGGTTCACTTTTGGCACTTAGGTGGTGGTCGGTGGTCACTGGGGCGGACCTAGGCGGACGAGAAGGTGGAAACAAATACGTGGGCCGCGGATCTGCGAATGTGGTGGTGCGGCTGATATTGCTGCAATTTTGGGGGTTTGTTAAATATTGTTGCAACTTTTGTAGATTCATAATTTTAGACCTGTTTATATTTTTTGGTGTTTTGCAAATTTTGGGGTTTGTTGAATATTGCTTCAATTTTGGGGGGTTTCGGCTATGTTGCATATATTTTGTTGAATGAGAGATGATTATTGTTATTAAGCAAATGATGTTTTCGGCTATGTTGAATATATTTTGTTGAATGAGAGAATATTATTGTTATTGAGCAAAAGAGAAAGAAAGAGATTTCTATATCGTGTGCATTTTTTTTGCGGGTATGCAAGTGTAATTTTTTTTACGAGAGTGCAGAATTTTTTACGAGTGTGCAGATTTATTTTGTGGGTGTGCAGGTTTTTTTTTACGGGTGTACAGAATTTATAAAAAAAAAAGATAGATGATTAAAAAACTTTGGGGTGTGCAAAATTTTTTGCGGGCGTGTAGAATTTGGTTAAGAATATACAATTTAATATATATATACGAACGTGTAATTTCTTGGGCTAATATTTTATTACTGAAAAAAATTAATTAAATAAAAGAAGAGATGATTAAAAAATATTTGGGATGTGTAGTATTTTTTACGTGTGTGCAGAATAGTTTCGAATATGTAATTTTTTTTTTTTGCAGAATTTTTGTTGCTAAAAAAGTTAATTAAATAAAAGGACATATATTTAAAAAAAAATGGGCTAAAAAATCAATTAAATAAAAGGACATACAATTAAAATTCAAAATTTACAATTTTAAAATAGAAAATTACTAAAAATGTTGGGTGGAGAAAAATGTCAAATTTAAAAAACTGCACACGACTATCAATATAACACATTATTATATACATAAGGGTATTTAAGACTTTTTGGCCCATATTTGGTATCTTAGAGTAAGTCTAAAAAGGTGTAGCACCTTAGAGTAAAACCACTTGAAAATGGTACCTAAGAGCAACTACCCCTATAAAATATTGCAAATGGCGAAAAATGCAGTGATATTTTTTACCATAATATTTATCCATGTCATGAATTGGATAAATTTAGCTATTTTAGGTCAAGTGTGATATGATTTACTGTCGTTAATCGTTATAGCATATAAAAGTTTCAACTGGTACTTAGTTTTTTAGGAACTATCAATCAAATAGAGAAATGTGTGCACGTGATTTTATTTTATCCCCTGAGTAATGGGTAACTTAAGTCATTAACAATTTTATTGTTATTCTTTATTTTGTCATTTTAAAACCTAATAATAATATAATGGATAAATCTCATAAAATTTCATTTCATGTTTCATTAAAGTATAACATAATAATATCTCTATAAGCTACTTATAAGAGTTTTTTTTTAATAAAAAACAACAACTTTTATTTATGCTTTTTAATGATTTATTATCAATATATCTACATCACGGTGATTTTAAATTCAATTCATGTTATACTTATATTGAGAGACAAAATTCTAGACTTTTAGAAATCTCTTCAATTAGTTCTGATGTGTTCAATTTTCATCTAGATGGTGTTTTGATTCATAGTTTGAAATTCACGAGCTACTTATGCCAACCGTGAGTTCTTATTTATTTTATATGTTTAATTTTAAAGTTGCATCTGTTTACTTATTTTATTTATATTGTTTATTACTTTGGTTGTATTTTAGTTGAGTTTACAAGTTATTCAACTTTACACAAAATAGCAAATGTTTCTCATTCATTGATCAATGATATAAAATAACGTGTGTGAACTAAAATAAAATTAACTAGCTATTCCAACTTGTGTCCTGACAATTAACTATATGCAAGTCTTCACTAGCTAATAATTTAATGTTTAATTGTTGTTTAATAGTTTGAATATCTTTAATCCATGGAATTTCGTGTTCATAGTATCACTAATAGGAGATAGGAGTCATTTTATTCTTCCTACCAAATATTCACAGTCACATGTTACTCCTTAGACTATATCATTGCTTCGAAATGAGATTCTTATAGTGATTTTCCTTATCAAAATTTTGAGCATATATAATATTAAACTTTGTGTAATGTGCTTGAATTTTATCCTTTTTTTGCACAAAACATACATTCCACATAGTTATCTTTGAATATCTCAACTGAATGGATTTGATTATCGGAGTAACTTTATGAAACTTTCCCTCAACTAATATTTGTAAGAAAAATAAATATTATGTTTATATTATTTCTGCATTTAATAATATCAATTAAATGTGAACTTCCTAAACCATTGGATAGAGTTGAATATTCAATTGATACCTCTATGGTGCATACCTTTCTCCTTTGTCTAGAATCCCTTGCTCTGGAGATCATTGAATTTTTAGTTCATGACAAGAAGAGTAAAGGTTCAGAAACATGTTAACTATTTGTGTATGTTTATTTTTATTTTATTTATTTTGGCCTTTCGGAAAATAATGTGAATGCAAATATATATCTGAATTTTGATGGCATACATTTGTGTGATTTACAAAGGTTGCAAGAGTTTCAAGATTAATCTATGTATATAATACATATGTATATTTCATATGTTTAATTGTATCATTATATGCACAACATTATATATCCATGTATATAACATATACAACATTGTCGACGTGTGAAGTTACAATTAGAAAAAGATAAACAAGTATTCTTACAATTTTGAAAATATATGATTCACAGTTAAATCTGAAATAGGCTTCGAGCTACACGAGTGTTGAATTGAAATTTAACAAGATGACAAAAGAAAATAAAGAGTTATGTGAGTCACTTTCCGGATTTCACCAAAAATTGCTTTGATTTTGTTATCAAAAATTTTATAGCATGTTAATTCATAATGTTATGGTATTAGCAGCTTACAAATTGTTAAATTCAAGAATTGAAACCTTTCATATAGCATTATTATGATAATTCTTTGGAAAGGTTTGAAGTACCTTGGCCATAAAAAGTTACTTTTCTACATTGAATGTGTATATGTTCCAGATTTCATCAAGATGATTGACTTCGGATTTCCATTATTTTGCATATTGGTCCAAGGTTATAAGATACTTCTTTCTTGCATAAAAGGGTTGGTCTCTCTCTCGAATTACTTAAATGTGCTATAATATTTGCTTTCAATTTTCTTGAAATTGGTGAATTCAAAATCATTGTTAAAGTTTAAGAAGTTTTTTTTTTTTTGGGACGTGGGTACAAGAAGGAAACCAGATTCATATCTTAAGGGAAACATATTTTTTTGGGCCTATAATTAGGGGTGGCAAATTAAGGACAATAAATTTCAATTTGACAAAAGTAGCACATTAAATATTAGTTCGATAAAAGTAGGTCTGTACATCCAATAAGATTTAGTTTCAGCAAAAGTAGGCCAGTCAGTGTGGAATAATAGTATGTATGCAAAAAAAAAAAATTAATGTCCTAATTTAGCTGAAAAAAAGTTAAATGTTTTATTTTGACAAACTGAAACTTATTGTTTTTAAATTGCAGCCCCCCCTAAGTTACATGAATTAAAAAAATATTTTTCTCATCTAAATTGATTGCTAATGTCATTGTCAAGTTGATCGAACAAGAAAAAGTACAATAGTAACACTTATTTAATTATTTAAGTTTTAAATTTTAAATGTGTTATTTTTGTTTGTGAAATAATCTCTCCTAGTTTTTATCTTTATGCTTTTTTAAATTTAACAACCACTGTCAATTTACATAATATAGTGAAGAATTATTTCATGATTGTACTGCTGGGGAACGTAACCCCAACTTTTACAAGCGAATATTTTTTCTCAATTACATTATTAATGAATGTATGTATGTATACATTTACCCTTTGCTTATGAGTTATAACATGTTTGTCATTTTTAAATTATGTATAAAATTAATTAACATTATAATAGAATGGTTTCACGATTGCCTTGATACACAAATGTTACATTTTAAAATTTCACTCTTTGAAGTTAATGCATGTTGTGGGTTGTAGGCATATAAACTTTTATAAAATGTTAAAAACTGTAATTTTCAGTGGAGTAGTTTGAGACAGCATTGAACTTTGTCCAGTCCAAAGAGTACTTCCACTGAGATAGAGAAAGATTTTAGCTGATATTGTGTTTTATGGCCCCTGTCGTGCTTAAGAGGTGGATTGGGCTAGACAATTTTATCTTGCTTGGAGGCGGGCCTTGACGGGCGGTCCTCCTCCAAAATAATTTTTTGTGCATTTTTATTATACATTTTAACAATTATAATTTTGTGGTTTTTTTTTTTGGATATTTTGTGAGCCTTTTGTTTATGGATAAAAATTTAATTTGTTGACGACTATGTTTATAAATTATTAGGATTGATCAATAGAAAACTTCAATTTGTACAAAGTTATATTTGTGTACATATATTTTGGTAAAGGTGGAATATTTTTTGTGTATGGATATTGTGGAATCTCAAATACATTTATATGGAAGACATTGTCTTCAGGTTTAAGGTCTAATAGCAAGATTGTTATTAATGTAGCATCCAGTGGTATAGCTTCACTTCTTCGTCCGGGGAGACGTACTGCTCTTGCCATCCTAATAAATGCTAATGAAGATTCTACATGCAATATTAATCAAGGTAGTCATCTTGCCGAGCTTTTGATAAATACTGATCTCATTATATGAGATGAAGCACCAATGATAAATAGATATTGTATTGAAGCTCTTGACATTACTTTGAAGGATATTATGCAACTGACTGGTCCATTATCTTCTGCATTGCTTTTTGGTGGTAATAGATTGTTGTGTCTGGAGGTGATTTTCGATAGATTTTACCAATTATACCAAAAGGAATGAGACGGGATATTGTTTATGCTACAATAAATTCATACCTTTTGTGGAATGTTTGTACGTTGTTGAAACTTACAAAAAACATACAGTTGCAAAATTTGAAATCGTCATAAAGTTTTCAAGAACTAATTTTATTTTCCTGATTGGATAACATCCACTGGATATGGTAGTATAAGATTACAAACCAAATATAGTTCCGTTGTACAAATTTTGGATGCTATATGTTGAGAGGGGGTGATTATCCTATCGGTACTATTGTCGATAATATCTATCCTGATTTAAAAAACATGATGGACGATCACAATTATTTGCAGAATAGAGAAATTTGTGCTCCAACCTTGGATGTTGCTAGGTCCATAAACAATCACATGGTTCGATTTAATGAAAAGAAATCACGTGCATATTTGAAGTCCTTGCCTTGCTGACTCAAATGTTAATCTTTATGTCCTGAATTCTTGAATAGTCTAAACTGTTCTGGTGTTCCCAACCATGAATTGAATCTCAAAGTTGGAACACCGGTAATGTTATTGAAAAATATCGATCACTCAAGGGGTTTATGCAATGGGAGCAAGGTTTGGCTTTATGTTTTTAATGGTTGAATTTGTATATATTCTTAAAATTTGTAATGTAATTTTTTTAATTAAATATTTAGGTTGATTATTACAAACATGAGTTCCATATATCCTTGAAGTTAAGGTTTTTAATAGGAAGTAATGCTGAACAATTGGCTTGGATACCCAGACTTACATTAACTTCTTATGATCCCAAATTATCGTTCAAATTTCAATCGAGTCAATTCTTTATGATAGTTTCATATGCTATACCTATAAACAAAAGTCAAGGGCAATCTTTTACTCATGTAGGATTTTTTTTTGCATAAGCCTATTTTTAGCCATGGACAATTGTATGTAGCTGTTTCTCGGACAACAAACTGACATGGCTTTAAGATCCTACTGCGCCATGATGACAACGGTGATCGCAGTATCACGAGAAATGTGATTTTTAATGAAAGTTTTAGATAATATATAATTCTGTTTTAAAAATATTCATATCAATTTTCATCATATTCACAATGTTTTATTTTTGTTAAAGTCATTTCATATAATTATTTTTATCATTTTATATAAATAAATTATTATAGTTTCTATAATACTATATATGATGATATTTCGTTTAAAAAAAATATTCTCAACATGAAATATTAGATACTATTTTATATACATACATATATATATATTTATATTTGTCACTTTATATATTATAATAAGATACTTACGAAAGTTATATGTTGTAAATTTCATAAATTTATTTAGAAAAGAATACGTCAACTTATATTATTTTTAAATAAAAACATATTTTTGTCATAAAACGAAGGCTAATTATTACACAAATATATGTATTTTGATATAGATAAATAATTAAAATTATAAACCTTATACAAAATAGATAAAGTCATGAATGAAAATTCTTCAATGTAAACGATTTTCTTTTAACAAATCAATATTGTTATGAACAAAATTAAATGTTATTTAAAAAATATAATTATATTAGTTTAAAACTTATATTATTATAAACATGAAATTAAATAAAATAAAAATTATCAATATTTAATTAATATTTTATATTAATACAAAATAATATTTTAATATTTAGAATGTTAGATGATAATAATGATATTGCGTTAGCACGGGTGCAATACTAGTTTATTTTTATGTATTGAGAAATCTAGAGAAAATTAATGTTGAGTTTATACCTTTTTCTTACTATATATTTGTGTGGTGTAATACAAGCAGGAACAAACAGGCCACAAGCATCACCATTGAACCCTCAAAAGATAGGTATATAAAATGGGCATGGAGTTTATGAATGACAAGGTCAACATGGAGGATCAAAGCAAGGTCAACATGGAGGATCAAATTCAATCCTTCCAGGCCTTCAGGATTCTACGAGAGGGCAACAGTCTCATAAGGCGTTCAAGATCATGTGGAGAAGTTTTGCACCAAAACGGACTCAAGCCATAGCGTGGAAAGTGCTTCATCAAAGGCTACCAACAAAGGACAACTTGCTTGCAAAGAATATTGACCTGACAAACGATGATAATCTCTGTGCCCTCTGTGGGGTCGCCGAAGAAAATTTGAAACATGTCTTCTTTGAGTGTCAATTTGGATCGCAAATTTGGATTGAAGTGGTTCGGTGGCTGAAATGCTCAACATTTAGTGCTTTTTGAGTAGAATAACAGTAGAGGTGAAATTAGTGAGGAGTTTTGTAATGCCTCAACTCTTGTATGGGTTAGAGTACCCCTTGTACTCTAATTATTATGTTACTTTTTTTGGCCTTAAAAAAAAAAAAAGCAATGTGGAGTTGGTAGATCAAACACATGGACATGATCAGCAACAAATGGAACCACTTAGAACTCTAATTTGATTTTATAAGATTAAATTTAGTTAATTTAGCTCTTTCAAAATTAATTACCATGCGTGTTATTAAGTTAATGTTCTAGTTTTTTTAAGCAATTTCTAGTTTGAGTTGGACGAAAATGTACTGTTTTTCCACTATTGATGCATTGGAAGTCATTTGGAACGACTATCGCATAAATTTCCTATTTTCTATCGTATTTATTTATATCATGTGTGTCATTTTATTTAATGTACAATTTTAATTGCGTCTGTAAAAAATATTTTATTTAAATTAAATTGACACAATCACTAAAAAAAAAAAAAATTATTATATAATTTTTCAACATAGTTATAAAATTTTCAATAAAAATAATTTAATTCTTAAATAATAAGAATACATGTGATTTGATTACATACGTTTTTTGATCATATATTTCGTTCCTCATGAGTATTTATAATGAACAAGAGCTTGCAAGTCACTGGTTTCAGCCCCGTTGTTTGAACAAAATGCAGAAAGGACTACGTGCAGAAAGGGCGCTGTTCGGAGGTATAATTTTAAACCTGGTGATTTGTTTGCAACATTTGAAAAATTCAGATTAAATTGCAAGTTAGTTAATGGTGGTAGCAATTAAGCCACAAAAATGAAAAAATCTCTTGTTTACTTCATGCATCAATAAAATTGGTGTAATTTAATTTTAAGAGTTCTTTTTCTAATTTTTTTTTTCAGTTTTAGTTTTTTTTTTAATTTCAGTTTTTTAACTTTAATTTCAGTTGTAGGTTTTTTTTTCCCTCGACCCGGACCCAAATCCGGCCCGAGTGGTTCATAGTTCACCCGGTCTGAATGGTTCATATATGATTTATGATTCATTGTTTAGGGTTTAAAGTGCATAATTCATCCAAATTAAAATTGAATCCAATTGTATCAATTGCACATGAAGGTGCAATTGATGCAGAGAAGAGCAATTCCACAAAAAATTGTAAAGGAGAGTCACTTGATTATTTATAACATATGTCTTTCTTATCAAAAAAAGAAAAAGAAAAAAAAGGAACGAACCTTCTAAATGAGATTTTATGTGGATTAGATTCTCTAAATAAAGACCCCATATTAATATTAAGAGATTGTCTTATTAAGATGGTCAAAATTCATTAAATATTCAAAATAATAAATATGTTCTAAATACATTCATTGTTTAAATACACTCTTATAATAGTTCATCAATCATTCTTATATCCATTTTTTTTAAAGGCAAAGATGAAATATCATTACAGAGTACAAGAGATACTCTAATCTCATAGTGTACAAACACGACAAATCGATCTAAAGTTTATTGGGGAGACAATTAAAATGATGATATTCCCGAGATACAAACATTTCACCATCGCTTCTATTCTACCTATTTTTATGTCAAAAGTATCTTCTCTCTCATATCCATGTAATTAGATATATAATTTTAAATATCAACTGTTATTCATTCAATGTTTAAGCACTGACCTCTATGGATATCTATTGTGAATGTTCTAAATGAGTAGAAAAATATAGATACAACCAGTTAGATTCGTCTCACGACTCGTCTATAGACAAAAAAGTGTTGGGATTTGTTGGGATATTTTAGTTTTGATGAATTATGCCAAAACATTATCAACTTGTGTTATTGAAGCTAATTTACAGATAACAAGTTGAGGGGAAACGAGAGAACAAATTGAGGGGGAACTCACGGGATCAGAAGAAGATGATCGAGATCAGACGAGGCTGCAGACGAGATTGATCGAGATCAGGTGAGTTAGATGAGTTCGGAGTTAACTGATGAGCTGTGCAAAATCAGAAAAGAAGAAAAGTTAAGCCAGCTGATCAGAAGATCAGATGACCAGAACATACCTGATCAGATGATCAGAAGAACAGTCAATCTGATATGGTGATCAGAAGAGCAGACAAGCTGATCAGAAAGAAACTGACCAGAAGATCAGAAGAGAAGGTTGCAGATCAGAAGAGGAGCAAATGAGACTGATCGAGATCAGATATGAAGATGAGCAGATGATCAAGATCAGACGTGATTGAGATCAGATGTGCTAAACTGATATGTTAACCTGATGTACTGACCTGATGCTATCCTGAGATGCTGAAATGAAGATATGATGATCTGATCAGTCGAGCTGAACAGATCAGGCAAAGAAGAAATCAGATAGCCTGAGTCAAAGTGACCTGAAGGTCAGGATGTCTGAATTCAGAGAACTAAACTCATTCAGCCTGAGTGTCAGTATGCCTGATCAGACAAGGTCCGCTGAAGAGAAGTCTGCTGAATCAAGTAACCTGAGGCTCAGATAGACCTGAAGGCTCAGATAGACCTGAAGGCTCAGACAGACCTGAAGGCTCAGACAGACCTGAAGGCTCAGACAGAACTGAAGATCCTGAGACTCAGAGAATTCTGAATGATTCCAAGGCGAGGAATCTGAGGAATATAGCCGTTAGAATCAGCTGACGTGGACCAATGAGAGGAAGACAACCAGCCTGAAAAAGCTGGAAGAAGCTACAGAATAGTATGGATTTGAATGAGACTCCATCCAACGGTAACATTCAAATCCACACTATAAATACAAGATCTTTCTTCATTATTAAGTGTGGAGAATATGCAAAAGATGCTACAGAGCAAAGAGAGTTATACCCAAAGCATTCCCACCCTAGAACACAAATCTGTAGATATACAAATATGTTCAAGAGTGTTCTAGAACCCAATCTAAGCAAACCACGATATATCCTAAGCTTAGAGAGATTTTCTCAACCTTAGCATTGAGGCTAAACAAATGTAAGGGAAAATCTCATCCTAGTTGGAAACCAAACAAACCTTACCCAAATCAGTTTGATAGGTTAAGTTTGTAGGTGAGTGTGAACTCGGTAAACATCTAGCAATCCTGAAAGGGAGGGTAGGCAATCCCGAGAGGGTGATAAGTCTCGTTGGAGTGTGAACTCGGTAAACATCTGTAGGCAAATCCCGTGGAGGGTGATAAGTCCCGTTTGAGTGAGAACTCGTTAAATGTCTAGAGGCGAGCCCGAGAAGGGTGATAAGTCCAGTTGGAAGGAATTTCCCTAGGAACAGGGAGAGTGGATGTAGGAGCTTGAGTCTCCGAACCACTATACATTGTTGTGTTGTTTATTGCTTTATGTTCTTATATTGTCATATGCATTCGTCAATAAGCAAAACAACACACATGAGCTTAAAACGCAAAAATCTGTAATCACCATTCCTTCTCCCCTGTTTTTATATGCACTGAACTGAAATGTTTGCTTCCGCACGCGCAAAATGGGTTTTCCACCGGGACCAACAAGATTATACTGGAAAGTATGTTTTTACTTTGTATAATCAAAACTAAATTTCGGACTTATTTACTTAAATAAATTATTTATCATTGATGCTTTAAATATCATCGAATGTTACATATTGTTGGGAAATCTGTAACTTAGTTTTGATGGAAGTTCCAAAACAGGTTGTAATAGGACCAATCGGACTGTTAGTAATTTCGATGACTTAGAATCGATTAAGATGACCAAATTTAAATGTATAGATAGTGAAGTAAAAGATAGGTCACATATTGAGGGGGAACTCAATATGTATAGGTCAGGTCGAAGCATCAGATGACCCAGATAAGGTCAGATGATCAGAAGACTAAGCACAAATCAGAAGACAAGAAGTCAGAAGATCAGGTGAAGACAAGAAGACATCAAGACTCGGATGAACTCAAGACTCGATGAACTCAAGACTCGATAAAACTCAAGACTCAAGAATAAACTCAAGACTCAAGACGATCAATACACCGAGGCTCGAGACACCAAGATCAAGAGACACAAGACCTACATTCACAGAGTCCGTGATATTGAGCTAAGACAATATGCATCCGAAAAAACTCAACAAGGTAGATCGACCGCCATTACTCGATCAAGTCACCACACCGTGACAATCAAAAAGATACACCGCATAAGACTTAATCTTCTACAAAAAGAATATCAATCGCCTAACGGACAAATTCTCAAGTACCGCCTCGCGAAACCAAGAAGAAAAAAGACACACGTGTACAAAAAGAGCCGACATTATGGGATACGACGTTGCGGGACAAAAAAATCAATAATGATGCCTACGGCCACGCCGATAATCGGAGCACGTCACAATCATATCCTACAGCCTACCTAATATAGCCCGAAATTCAAATTTCTCTCCAACGGCTCTTTGATTTCGAGGTCTATAAAATGGGATCGATCTTCATTTTGAAGAAAATGACCAACAGTGATTAACAAGGACCAACTAGTGAGAACAAGCAAAGAACAAACACGGAGACACCGCAAAAGAAGCTAAAGCTATAGCAAAATCTCATATCAAAGAACACTACATTTGAAGATTATTCTTAGAGTATTCATCCCATTAGTTCTTAGCAAGAAATCCTATCCACTAGCATTTTGTCTACCTAAAGCATCAGGATAGATTTCCAGTTGGAAACCTCAAACATTCTTCACCCAAACGCAAGTTAGGTTAAGTCTGTAGAGTGAGAACTCATTAAACATCTCGGCTATCCTTTTTAAGGATATAAGTCCCGCTGGTTACGTTTGTAGAGTGGGAACTCGATAAACATCTTGGCCATCCTGAAAAGGATATAAGTCCCGTAGGTTAAGCTTGAGTGGGAACTCGGTAAACATCTCGGCCATCCTGAAAAGGATATAAGTCCCGCAGGTTAAGTTTGTAAGAGTGGGAACTCGGTAAACATCTCGGCCATCCTGAAAAGGATATAAGTCCCGCAGGTCTTGAGTTGGAACTCGGTAAACATCTCGGCCATCCTGAAAAGGATATAAGTTGATGGTCCCGGTGGGAAAACCCATTTTGCGCGTGTGGAAGCAAACATTTCGTTCGATGCATATAAAAACAGGGGTGAGGGAATGGTGATTACAGATTTTTTCGTTTTAAGCTCATGTGTTGTGTTTTGCTTATAATCGAATGCATATGACAATATAAGAACATAAAGCAGTAAACAACACAACAATGTATAGTGGTTCGGAGGCTCAAGCTCCTACATCCACTCTCCCTGTTCCTAGGGAAATTCCTTCCAACTGGACTTATCACCCTCTCGGGTTCGCCTCTAGATATTTAACGAGCTCACACTCCAACGGGACTTATCACCCTCCACGGGATTGCCTACAGATGTTTACCGAGTTCACACTCCAACGGGACTTATCACCCTCACTCGGGATTGCCTACCCTCCCTTTCGGGATTGCTAGATGTTTACCGAGTTCACACTCACCTACAAACTTAACCGACTGATTTGGGTAAGGTTTGTTTGGTTTCCAACTAGGTTGAGATTTTCCCTTACATTTGTTTAGCCTCAATGCTAAGGTTGGGAAAATCTCTCTAAGCTTAGGATACATCGTGGGTTGCTTAGATTGGGTTCTAGAACACTCTTTGAATATATTTGTATATCTATAGACTTGTGTTCTATGATGGGAATGCTTGACTATAAGGCTCTTGGCTCTGTAGCATCTTTTGCATATTCTCCACACATCCACACATTAGAATGATGAAAGACCTTGTATTTATAGTGTGGATTTGAATGTTACCGTTGGAGAGAATCACATTCAAATCCATACTATTCTTTGTATGTTCTCGCACTTTTTCCAGTTTCGTTGTCTTCTTCTCATTGGTCCACGCCACCGATTCTAACGGCTATATTCCTCAGATTTCTCGCCTTGGAATCATTCAGGATTCTCTGAGTCTCAGTGTCTTCAGAGACATACTGAGTCTCAGGATTCTATCTGAGTCTCAGATTTCTCATCTGAGCCTCAGGTTTATCTGAGCCTCAGGATACTTGATTCAGCAGACTTCTCTTCAATGACCTTGTCTAATCAGTATCTTGACACTCAGCCGACCGAGTTCGGGTCAATTCGCATCCCGACCTTGATCACTTTGACTCAATGCTATCGATTTCTTCTTTGCATGATCCGGTCACCGATGATCCGATCAACACTTCTTCGATCAATATCTCCTGATAGCATCGAGTCAAGACATTAGGTTTAGCATATCGGTTTAGCACATCGATCTCAATCACGCCTGATCTTGATCATCCGCTCATCTTCATATCGATCTCGTCGGTCTCATCTGCTTCCTCTTACGATCGCAACCTTCTCTTACGATCTTACGGTCGGTTTCTTTACGATCGACATGCGCTCTTGATCACCATATCATTTCATTGTTCTTCCGATTAGTGGCTTAGCTTTTTTCTTCTTACGATTTTGCCTGGCTCATCGATTAACTTCGAACTCATCTAACTCTTGATCTCGATCGGTCTCTGTCTGCTGACCTCGTCGATCTCGATCATCTACTTACGATTTCGTGAGTTCCCCTCAATTTGTTCTTTTCGTTCCCCCCTCAACTTGTTATCGTAAATTAACTTCAATAACACAAGTTGATAATTCATCAAAACTAAAATATCCCAACATAAGTCCCGCATGTTAAAGTAGGTTAAGGTTCCCCTGTGTTAAGGGAAGAGTGGACGTAGGACGGGTTTCGTCTGAACCACTATAAAAAGTCTTGTGTGCATTTACTTGCTTTCTTATTGCTTTACACAAGTCACACAAATTGAAGTTTTAAACAAAGATACATATTATAAGTTAAGCTCGATCGCACTAAGCAATCGATCGATCGATTGACACCTTAGTCAACTGGTTTGAAAATCGACTTGAAATCGATTGATAAAACCGGTTTTTCACGGGTAAATACATACAAGCTTCCGCACCATTCGGTTAAATCGACAGATATCAAACCGATCCGCCCTCGGACACTCAAGATGATTGAACATCGATCTAAATCGATACACTCGCGACTCGATCGGGTAATCTGCGGTTCACACCGATCCAAGACGAAAAAGTTTTGGAAGTCTATTCACCCCTCCCCTTTAGTTCCACCCTCACAAAATCCGTTTCGGGACCTACACATATATTTACTTGCATAACTGTTCAATAAATAGTACGTGTTACATTGTAGTTAATTTAGTGATACCAGATCACAGAAGATTAAATTAACAGTCCCTTGTAACTAAAAGTACACCATTCACGACCTAGATGGAAATGAACAATCCATCGTGAAAGGTTGAAGTGTAAGGCTCAGATTGGTTTGTCTTGACCAAGAGATTACACTAGTGCATGACCGATGCATTTGAAGAGGATTCCATGTGAGGACAAATTCTTCAGAACTGGACTAGGAAGAATTAGACCTCAGTGGTTAGTTATTTCTTAATCTTCGTCCCTTAAATAAGATTGTGTGTGGTTAGTAACTATTGCTTTGACTTATTACGAGTAGAGAATCAAGGAGATTCAATACTTTATATCTTGGGCAATATTATTGGTCACATGCGATTGCTAAGATTTAATACGGAGAATCGTGTGCAAAATACGCTTTGTTCGATTTGCCCCCCGGGAGGTTCATAAGATTTATCATACCAAATCTTGCAAGTGGAATTTGTTTCCCGTATGGATAATAATGTTGAACCTTTCCTTAACCAAGGATAAAATATATTAATTAATGAAAAGCTATTTCAGTGGCTTGAATTAATTAATGGGCTAGATAATCTTAAACACGGGAAATAATAACCGGGAGCCATATTAACTGTAATATGGGTTAAGATGGATAGTGCAATATTAATTATGTAGTGGGATTAATTAATATTTATGGGCTTGAATAATATTGTGGCTCAATATTGATAATTCAAGATCCATTGGAATGTCAAATCTTAATTCTCCTAAAGGCCCCCAAGTAAATTTCAACATAAAAGTCCAATAACCTAAAAAAAAGGTGTTTAAAAATAAAATAAATTTTGTTGCTTATTTTTTCTCATATTTTTCGAAAATCATAAATAAAAGAGGGAGAAATATTTTCTTTGAATTTTGTTATGGAATGAAGATATGTATTCTTGGAATACAAGATTATCTCATTAAATTCAAGAAATCTCCCACTTGGTTATTTATGGTGAGATTTTCGAAATTTTCAAAGAATAAGGGAAATAAAGATTTTCTTGATTTTCTTGAAAAGATATTATGGAAGATATGTATTTCTTGAAATACAAGTATATCTCATAAATTCAAGAAGATCCAAATCTTGGTTTCTTGTTCCTATCATTTTCGAAAATTCTCATAACAAGAGGAGTTGAGATTTTATGGAATATTTTAATTATGGAGAAAAGAATATATGAGATATATTCAAGATTTCTTGGAGATCAAGAAAAAGATTTTCCCATATTATTTGATCACTAAAAATTCGACCAACACCCTCTATAAATAGGGGATGAATGTTTCATTCCCAAGTACAATTCTATGTGCTGGAAAAATTAGTAAATCCACAAAGGTGGTGCAACAAATTTTTATTTTCCCTTTTGTTAATTGTTCGCGAGTTTCCTTCCACCGGATTGACGAGCAAGGACTAGGGAATACTTGGGAAGGCTTTTTGGTGTGTTCTTATCAATGAGACCATTGCCACTACAAGAGGTTAGTTCACGTAAACCCGTAGCAATTCTGCATGCGTAGGATTTATGTAAACTGTTTATATGCATGATTTGTTGTTGAATTATTATTTGAATTAATATAGGATTAATTCATGCTAGTAACAATTGTTAGAATTAAATTTGTATTTAAATATTCATCCCGAATAGATCCGTACAAATAATTCCCCAACAAAAAGTTGTCTAATATTAATATATATGTATATATATATTAGTTTAACTTGCATCAATTTAATTTAAAAAAAATAACTGACTGTTACAATTTGTCGATTTTTTGGAACTTAAATCGAAACCTTAAATATTTGAAACATCATTTAAGTATTATTTCAAGAAGTACATTTGTGTGAAACGATTTTACAGTGAAATTGAACATAATTTAAACATAATGTTTTACACTTTAAAATTAAAAAATAATAAATATTGATCGTACATGTTTATAATTCGTCTCCTACGATTTTTTTATATACCTAGGGGTGGCATACCGTACCGTACCGTACCTTATCGGTCATACCGTATACCGTACCGTAATTTAAGGTATGTGAAAATTCATACCGTACCGTACCGAAAATTACGGTATACCGAAGTTTCGGTATACCGTACCGTACTAAAATTTTCGGTACATACCGAATTAACGGTATACCGTTTCATACCGAATTTAACGGTATACCGTTCATACCTTGATTATTTATTTAAAAAAACCTATATTTTGTGAATAATAATCTCTTAACAACATATATCTCTCTTAAAGATTGATTTTTTTAAACTATGAGAACACTCAAATACGAATTCTAATTTCCAGCTTGAATCAGGAAACCCACATAGACAATTCAAAATAAAATGATAAATTTCAAATGTACGGTATATATCCAATGTATTGATTAAATTTAAAAAATAAAATATATTATATATTTTTCTAAATATGATACGGTATATTTCCAATGTATGTATAGGTATACCTGTATACCAAAAAATATTTCGTTATACCGGTATATATTCGGTATACCCGTATACTAGGACTTTTGAAAATTTATACTGTTACCGTACCGAAAATTCCGGTATAGTACCATACCGTGCCGAAAATTCCGATAAATTCAGTATATTTCCGGTACGGTAAACTGGTATACCGGTATTTTCGGTAAATTTTCACCCCTATATACCCTCCAAATCAAAATGATTGACCACAATTTTGGTTCCAATTCGAAACCTCACCGCATGAATTTAGAACCGGAGAAGGGGCAAATCCGTACTTGTATGTTATTCAGCAAGGCCAACTTGTCTAATTAAAAAAAAAAAAACGAATTTCTTAGGAACTCGTCTTTATCCTCCTTTATGTTTATTTCAAATAAATAAATAAATTTATATATCAGGGGATTTCCATTTTCGTGTAATTATTTTGGTTTTCATGAAATTTAACCAGTGGCACCATTACTATGTCCAGCAGTTGTGAGCTAATTTTCAGTGTGAAAAAGTTTTCTAGGGGTGGCCAATTGCTTTTATTCTCTCTTCAATTATCTCACTCTCTCTATAATTTCTAATCGTCGTTCGAGAAATTCACTTGTGTACTTCAATTTTTGCTTCGCAGATCTGTTTTTCGTTCCAGGTCAATACTCACTCCCTTTTCTCCTTTCATATACATATATTTACATACTTGTTTGTGTCTTGTACCGGGTGTTTGGTGGACTTGGGGCAATAATTGTTATTTTAGGGTTTAGTTTTCGGGATTCTTTTCGAGTGCTATTTCCCCCTTTTGGTTTCTGCAATTTGAATTTTTTTAGAGGGTTAGTGGCAATTGCCCTTTTTAATGAGTTCACCCTTCTGTTTCTGTTTTCTTTCTTGTGTTTCTTGCTGCTGCTGAAGATGTTCTTGTGGTCGAGTTGATTGCTTCTTGTGTATCTGTGGGTGTTCCTGAAATTTGATTGACCTCACTCTCTTGCATGTAGTAATTTAAAATTAATAGCTGCGACTGATTAATTACTGAGGAATTTTGTTTGGTGCTGTATATTTTGACAATTTTCAAATTTCAAGTTAAATAGTGTAGTTTACATTTATGCAATCTGTTTCTTGACATTCTTGTCTCCGGAGGTGTTGCAAGTATAACTGTCTTTTTGTTGAATGCCGTGCTATGATTCAAATTTTTTTATAGTTATATCTAGTTGTTATGTTCTTGATTTTGTTGCAGCATATTTTGTGACTGGCTTGTTATATCCTGTTCTTTTCAGAATTTATAAAATCACGAGGGTGTTCCCCAAGTCATTCGAAGAGCTTTCAGACTTGAAAGGAAAAACTAAATCTGCCGCTTGTGGAGGAAAAGTTCTCTTCATGACATTTTGACAATTTCACCATGTCAGGGCTGCTCAATGTACTAGCCTCTCCTCTGTTTTCACATAATATTCTTCTTACATTAACATATATTGAAGAACTGTAATTGCTTTTCTAGGTCTTTCTCTTGATTTATCTTCATTGATGGATCATAGAATAAATTGGTATAAGATTGACAGCTTACCGAGACAGCTCATTGTAATTGCAGTATTATGTGTCTGCTCATATTGTATGAATTATCTTTGAAACAGGACCCAAATCTCTGTCTTACCTAGACCTTACAACTTTTTTAACTGGGTGCAACTATTTTTGCAGAAATTAGATATAGAATTAGTATTGAATGGATGTAATCCTTTTGGATATATTTGAAAAAAGTGATAGAGACATCTTCTTGCAAACTTGAGCTTCTAGGGTAGCTTATGAAACTGATGTCTCTTATTGACGAGCATGCATAAAGGTGTATTTTTATCATGTGCAACTTAGGTAAACTTAATTGTAGTCTCCTTGAACTGACTGATTCATTGTGATCTATTAACTGCTGATTGGGCCGTGGGCTCCTGCCTGCACCATAAACAAGTAGTAGTCAGCCTGGGTTTCCCAACAGAATTCCTCCGAAACATTAGTCAGATTGAGAATAAATGTAATACCTAAACTAATATGACCAGAGATCGGGATATTTATAGTTATTTAAGGATGGTTATAGCTCAGTATGGTGTGGGGGTGTATTCATATGTGTGCTAGTTGTCAAACTCAATACTATCAGAAATTTGAATACTAGAGTTATTTTGGGTGGGTGTGTGTGTGGTGTTGTTGTGGGGTGGGGGGGGGGGGGGGTTGTTATAGTTGGTATGGTGTTTGGTGTAATTCATATGAGTGCTACTTGCAGGACTTGTACGCATATTACCTTATAATTTATCCAAATGCAACATATTGCCTGGCACTCCCTAATTACCTGAATAAGTTTCTGTTTTATTGGGGTGGGGTGAATTTTTATATATTAAACATGAGGCCATATAGTAAGCCATGTTCCTAGTCTCCTCCTCCATAAGGCATTGAGAAATCCCATGAGGAGGAGTTTGGAAAAGTGGAGTTTCATAACTTGAAGCCCCAACTTTGTTAGACAAGATGTAGATAAGTAAATTCCTTAAGGTATTAAATCTTAATTAGGAGAACACTGCATGAACATTCTTTCTTCTGATAATGGACTTGAGTTATGTTACTGAATATTTCTTATCTTTGTACTCGTATACAATCAACACTTAAAAACCTTAAGTTTATTGTAGCACTTCCATTGTTTCCATTTGTCACAGTTTTGTGCTTATAAGTCCCTATATTACAAGGATTAAGCAATAAGCTGAAGATAGTGTAGTGCTTCTGAACACTTTGCCTTTCCGTGGTGATGTTGAATATGATTCATCAGACGTGTTCCCTGTAATCATGGTTGTATTTAAGCTGTTGCAATCATCTGCCTGGGATCATATTACAAACTTGATATATATTAGTATATGTTAATTCATTCACAAACTCTCTGCAGTCACTGAACGGATCTTCGTCGAGTCTTCCTGACAACACAGGACGCTCATTTTCTTCATCTTTTCCTGCTCAGTCTGGTGCTGGTTCTCCAGTTTTTCATCACACTGGTAAGTTGTTTGGTATGATCAAAGCTATTGTTTTTGTCTAAATTCATGTTTTATAAATCTTGATTTTTGCAGGAAATGTTCAAGGACTACATAATCTTCATGGAAACTTCAATGTTCCAAACATGCCAGGTGCACTTGGATCAAGAAGTACGGCACTCAATAACATTGGCTCGAGTGGGATGCAGCAAGCTTCTGGCAACCTTTCTACCGGACGTTTTGCATCAAATAACCTTCCAGTCGGTCTTTCACAGGTGTGATTTTCATCTCTAGTGATGCATATATATATATATATATATAGACCTCCAGGTACATTTGGAAGTCTGGTGAAATGCATCTTGTAAATATGAATAGAAAGTCGGAATTGCTTTTTGTGTATTGAACCTTCTACAAGATGTACCTGTTATGTGCGGATTTTTTTTTAAATTTAAATATTTATTTTGATTTGCAGATATCTCACAGCAATGCGCATGTCCATTCAGGGATGGCAAATAGAGGTGGTATGAACGTAATTGGTAACCAAGGGTATAGTAGTAACTCTAACGGAGTTGGTGGTTCAATCCCTGGGATTCTCCCAACGTCTGCCGCAATCGGTAATCGGACATCTGTTCCAGGTTTGGGTGTGTCTCCTGGTCTAGGAAATGTCGGGCCACGTATTACAAGCTCGATGGGTAGTATAGTCGGTGGGGGGAACATTGGGAGGAATATTAGCTCAGGTGGAGGACTATCTGTTCCTGGGCTGGCTTCTCGCCTAAATTTAACTGGCAATAGTGGTTCTGGAAATCTAAATATGCAAGGACAGAATAGGCTGATGGGTGGTGTGCTTCAACAAGGTAACATACCAAATGGAATTGTTACTTACCTGTTGTTAGTAGATTTTCTTCAGTTTGCCATTAGTCATGCTAATATATGTCTAGTTATGTGTGTACATATTTATACTTACATTCTCTCCTATAGATTTTGAATGCTTTCCTGTAGTGTATCAGGTCTTCAGTTTGAGATAACATGAAACTTATCCATAACTAATGATCCAGTATTACTATAATCTGGACGATATATGTCCCAATTCATGTCATATTTTAACCATGCTGGTGCATTTAGAAAGTGGCTAAAAGTCTGACCTGAAAAAATCATTGGTTGAATGGACTTTGTTTGGATTTGAATAGAGCATATCATCTCATTTGAAAATTGAAATTTGAGCAGTTTCTGGTAGCAGTGGCAACGTGTTGATTGTACCCAGCCATTCTTGGTCCACTGTCGTTCTCTCATAGTAGCATATTATCAATAATATTCCTTATTTCTGCTATTGGTTGTGTTTTTTATTCCCGTTTCCATGCTAATACATCAACATATCTAAGTAGATATATCGGCTTGCGCTCGAGATTAATATAAAAAATGTTCTTTCCATTCTTTTGCATTTAACTGCTATCTTTTGGTTTCCTTGAGGATTGGCTGAAAATAGTTTTGCTCCCATCTGTCCTCTTGAGCACATGAAAGAAAAACTTTGCTGTCTTGAAAATAAATTTGGAGCCTTGGCCCTTGAGTAATTAAATTATATACTAGCTCATGTATATTGCGTTTCTTCTTTACCCTGAGGTGACCTGATTTGGGTGTGTAGTTAGTTTTGTGTGCGTAAAGGGAAGTTATGCAGAATTTACTTAATAATACAGGTTTTCTGGTTCTTAAATGATAGTGTTGGGTGTATCTTTGCGCAAGTCTGGGCTGTGGATCAATCTCTCCCAAAGAAGAATAATCATGTCCTAAACATATTCGTTTCTTGATAAAAGAAATTAAAATATATACTTGTGACAGATGTGATTGCAATTTCTATTTCTATGTTTCTTTACAGTTATTACAGTTTTTTCATCCTCTAAATACTTTGAGACTGAGATATATCACTTAGTAAATTGTTTTTTTTGTTTTTTTTTTGGTTGAGGGTTGAAGTTCTGAAATGACATGGGAGTTTCTGTTGTTCAGCTTCTCCACAGGTATTATCAATGTTAAGCAATTCCTACCCTAGTGCTGGTGGCCCCTTATCTCAAAACCATGTTCAAAATGTGAATAACCTTAGTAGTATGGGCATGCTTAATGAAATGAATTCCAATGATGGTACCGCTTTTGATATAAATGATTTCCCTCAGCTGACTAGTCGTCCCAATTCTTCTGGAGGCCCTCAAGGGCAGCTAGGTAACTTGGTCTTTTTTCTGAAAGACTTCTGAAAATGTTTTTCTTTCTTCTGAAAGAAGCATAACATTTTGAATTATTGCAGGTTCATTGCGAAAACAAGGTCTTAGCCCTATTGTTCAACAAAATCAAGAGTTCAGTATTCAGAATGAAGATTTTCCTGCCTTACCTGGATTTAAAGGTGCTTCTTGTATTCTATGTTTTGTGGTTTTAATGGTATTTCTATACTATCTGATAATTATTTGACCTTTTTATTTCTGGTATTAGAATTGCTAGCGTATCGGAGTTTCAAAATCGTTATGCAGATCATTCAATGTGCTATTACTTATGCTTCTCTTTAACTGTACCCCAGCAGCATAGTTGAAAATATATTATGACACTGCTATTATGCGTGCTTGCTTTGCTATTTTCTTGACTTTTCTTCATTGTTGATCATAATGGTATTTTGTGTGTTCATATCCACATCATATTAAGTTAATTTGTTGAATTTGATCATTAATGGATTTATGTTACTGCATTGATATATTGTGGTTATTTTTGAAGGATGCAGCTGTATTTTTGTTATTCATATCCTTGTCAAGATTTATCTCTTCTGGGTTCTTATAACTTGGCGAGAAATAATCTTAACTTTGCAATTGATTCTTATCTGTGCCTTTTGTTGCCTTAAGAGACTTCGTTTATTAATGTGCATTATTCTGGTCCTTTTATCATTATAGTTTACCAGGATTGCTCTTTTTACAGGTGGAAATGCTGATTACACAATGGACATGCACCAGAAAGAACAAATGCATGATAATTCGGTTTCTATGATGCAGCCTCAGCATTTTTCTGTAAGGGATTTATTGTTATATAATGAAGCATTCATGGTTTATCTGATTCTTCGGTCTTTCTCAGTATGTCTAATTTTGAACATGCAGATGGGACGGTCGGCTAGTTTCAATTTGGGTCAAACATTTTCATCTCATCGGCCACAGCAACAGCAACATAATCCATCAGCAAGTGGCAGTGGTGGGCATTTTTCAAATATAAATAACCAAGATCTACTCCATGTACACGGTTCAGAGTTGTTTCCATCATCACATTCAAATTACCATTCACAGGTGTGCTACGACAAACTACATGATTCTCAATCATATTGTTGTCATTGTTTATTTCTGAATAAAATATAAGAGATAACTATAATGTATAAAACACAAAAAATAATTTCACACTGTTATCCGTTCTTTCATGTATTATGTCATCCATGCGCTTGATCACCACTTTCGTTGTTTCTCCAGCTCCCTTTTCCTTTATTCAGGATATAGCTAAATTTCTTTCTCTATGTGAGCCAGCTAATAATCAAACTTTGGAATATCTGCCAGCTAATTATGCTTACTAATACTTAAGGTGATGTTTGCTTCGGTTTTTAAGTGGTTTTAAAAACCCGTTTTTGAAATCTAAGGAATTTTGAAAATTCTGATAAATTGTAAGGCATGTTTGTTTGGGATTTTGAGTAGAGTGAGATTTAACATTATGTTTAATCAATGTGTGAGAGTGAAATATTTTGTATTGTTATATTATTGTTGGGTGTGATTGTAATGATTAGATGATGTGTGTTATGGAATTAATATATTAAAGTGTAATGAGATAGAATTGATTGTATTGGAAAGTGCGATAATAGGTTTATAGGTGGGAAAACTCTGTATTTACCCACTGGGTAATCTACCCATTCTTAAATTCACTGAATGGAGAATGGATGATGCTGTTTTTTATGTTTTTCTCTCTTCAAATATTATATCCTTTAAGGTTCTTACATTTTTTATTGGATGTACAGATGTAGCAGTCTCTTATAGGTGTTGTGTTGTAGTGGTGTTTTTATAAAACCAGATTTCAAAATCACGAAGTAGAACTGGATTTTAGATTTGTAAATCCAAGACCTGGTTTCAAAACCCAAAACAAACATTGCCTAATAGTTTATGAAATTAAAACTGAAAGTTGCATGTGTATATTCGTCTAAACTAATTTCAGCAAGTGAATTAATTTATACATACCGGTTTAGAACCAGCAGAATATGGAAGACGGCTCACTTGATTTTGTCAATATTGCCACTATATTTTTCTTATCATGATTCCTGAAGTTCTTGTGATATGATCTTTTGACTAATATTTCTTATATACTTGTTTCTTTATATGATTCAGAGCAGTGGGCCCCCAGGGATAGGACTTCGACCTCTGAACAGCCCGAGTTCAGTATCTGGTATAGGGTCATACGAGCAGGTTTTACAACAATATCAACAGCATCAGAATCAATCACAATTCCGCCTCCAACCAATATCTCCCGTTGGTCAACCCTTTAGGGATCAAGGAGTGAAGCCCATTCAGGCTTCTCAGACAGCTTCTGACCAATTCGGCTTGCGTGGTTTGTTAAGTGTGATAAGAATGAATGATCCCGATTTGACATCTCTTGCACTTGGAATTGACCTAACTACCCTTGGATTGAATTTGAATTCTACCGAAAATCTCCACAAAATGTTTGGTTCCCCGTGGTCAGACGAGCCTGCCAAGGGTGATCCAGAGTTCACTGTGCCACAATGTTATCATGCTAAAAATCCGCCACCTTTGAGCGTGAGCCTTTTTGTTGTCTTTATTATAGTATATGTTTTTTTTATGTCATTTTCTTTTTTCCTGAAATGTGTTGTTTTGGCTGCAGCAAGCATACTTCTCAAAGTTCCAATTAGACACACTGTTTTATATTTTCTATAGGTAAGCCTTTATTAAACATCCGTTATTACTTCAATTCTGTTTCTGCAAATAGTACTTGATATCTTGTTGATCTCATGCAGTATGCCGAAGGATGAAGCCCAATTATATGCGGCAAATGAATTGTACGTTATCTCCAAAGCTGCTGTGTATATATTTTTGTGTCCTGTGTTTTGTATCATTTTTATGTTCTTGTTATGTCATATTTTTATGACTTGCTATCAGATATAATAGAGGGTGGTTCTATCACAAGGAGCAACGGGCATGGTTTATGAGAGTTTCTAACATGGAGCCTCTTGTAAAAACAAGCACATACGAGAGAGGTTCCCACATTTCTTTCGATCCAAATACATGGGAGACAATTCGCAAGGTTTGTGGCATTTTTAATCTGTCTTCCATTTATTATGAAATCTAATGGGGGGTAAATTGCAAAGTTGGTTCGTATTTATCGGGTGCTGGTTATTTTAGTCCCATACGAATTAGATTTCTCCATTAAATCCCAAAACTTTTAAATGATGCAATTTTAGTCATATAATGACAAGTTTGCAAGAATTTTACACGTGTCATTCACGTGAGCTGCCAAAATTTTATGTGGCAACCGGACTAGTGATTTGTCGTCGCTTTGCCCAGCATATTAATTTCAATTTAAAATCCCAAATTAATATATCCTAAAACAAATAATTTGTCAATATAGGACTAAAATTGCATCGTTTTATATGTTATGCGACTTAATTGAGAAAATTGATTCGTATGGTGCTAAAATCGCACAACACCCAATAGATATGTGGCTAAATTTACTCTGATTTTGTTAAGGATACTGAACTGATGTATAAACTTATGCAGGACAATTTTGTTCTTCATTATGAGATGTTGGAAAAAAGACCGGCTTTGCCTCAACACTGACAATCATGCTCACTGTAAATCTTCAGGTTCATCTCGTTACTTAGGGTAGCTTGCTTTTAAATTCATCACCTGTTCAGCCATTGTAAACAATCATTGCAGCAATGTTGTCTTTGTTGCTAGCTGTTGTAATTTCTCATTGTATTAGTTGCTTTGCATTTTATATAGTTCAACTTGTGTATCATCTACAGGATGCATTGCCTGCATTTCCATTTTCTCTCTGGATCCGTTTGGAGTTTTATAAGCATGAATTCACCCATTTTCTTATTCCCTATTAGTCTTAATGTTCAACTTTCTAAATGTGTCTCTTTTCTGAATTTCATTTGTCACAAGTTCAAAGTTGCCTTGGTTTAAAAGAAGTAAGACAGATTCTCATGGAAGTTTATGATGCTTGAATCTTCAATCAATTTTTTTCTACTGTAAACCATCCTGATCCATCATAATCTCATTGGATTCATCATTTCTGGCAATCCCACTGGTACAGTCTTCATTAGGAGACGATTGTCGTCCAAGTTGATCTGAAATTGTGCTACAGTCTTCACGATGTTGATCACTCGTTTGCATCAACATTTGGATGCTGCAGAGAATCATTTATTGTTTACAAATATAATTAGATAAATCATAGATGGAAAGGAGTCTTTATTTACACCATGGCTAATCTATTTAGAGAATGAAGAGCACTCTTGTGAATTGGATCTATACATGAATTTTATCGTTGTTATGCATAAAAATTTGTCAATGCGTAAAAACTGTCATTGTATATCTTTTAAATAGAGTCTATCGTGAATTTGGATTCACATAATTTTTTTTTGAGAATGAATGACAGTCTTCAATGTTTATATGAGACGGTGTACAATTTAGCACAATTAACACTCACACCACTCAAAGTGCTAAAGTGTCGGTGTCCAAATTACACTTCGTCTCACCGTGAGACGGTCTCACGTAAGAGTTTTTTTTTTAGAAAAAATGTTGGATCATATACGGTCGAATCAAACAAAATCGTTGTTGAATCCAATTTGCTTGGTCCATGGAACTGAAATTATTTGGCTTCCATTGACCAATGAAATTATGACACGTAATTTTGTTTTTCTTTTTTCAATTATTCAGAATTTCAGTTAAAATTACAACTAAAGCAATGGTCATGATTGTTGCGAGTCTTGCGACAATCAAGCCTTGCTTCAAAGGATAGTTATAAATTTATCTTTTGAGGTTTAGTCTATTAAGAATTAATTTTTTCTTTCATTGTTGTAAAACTATTCTTCAAATTTGTATGTATCTTTGTTTATAAGAACATGGATGCTTATAAATTTACTACAAATGCTCTGCATCCAGTGTATTATTCATCTCATTACTCCTGGATACAGTAATAATCTCCAAATTTAGCTACTTTAAAAAAAAAAAAGACTTGTCACAGGTTAAGTGTTATTGTCAGTTATGACTTTTGATGATACGAAGAAGCAGCAAAAAGAGTAATTATGTCCATTAAAAATAATCAGCTAGAAAATGAATTTGATGTTGCAGAATAGAGCAGTTTTTCCATCTAAAAACGAAAATGTCCCGGATTTGATTAGATTTTCAGAAATGAAAGGAGAAACTGAAGATTTCCACTTCATCCATGGAGTGCAGCAGATTATAGTAACAGTGAATGTGTTGGCACAATTTTCTAACACAGTAAAAACAAGGAGCAACATTTACATGTACTTTCTGCCTGTTAAGATATTATCCTCGGGGAACTGGATCTACTTTCGTATTGCCACCTAAAACCAGGCTCTTCAATGAAGGCATCGAATCCTCAAGTAGCTCCCTCTTACTCAATATTCTGTCTGACGTACAATCTTCTTCCTGAATATTAATAATATTTATTAGAGCCGAATAACTATCGACCTTTAATATTAATGGTATAGCAAAGTACACCAGAAGAAAATTTGTAATGTTTAACTCACATTGCCAGTTCCTGCAGACATCAGAGATAGAAGGGTGACTGTAGCTTTTTGATAATCTGCTAAAGTCTTGAATGCTGAATCATCCAGTTTATCCTGTAAATTGATGTAGCAGCCATTAATAAATTGCAATGATCCCCGTAACTCTTAACTTTAGTTCATCACTTGCAGTAAAGGTAACAAGGATTATATGAAATCTAGGAATTCCAAAATCAGAGATGAATAGTGATAGTATCTGTTAGTTCTGGGATTTCAAGGTAGGTTGGATGTAATTTTATGTAAAAATCAATAAGAGTATGTAATGTGGTATTAATATATTATTGTTGGAAATTTTTTTATGTCAAATTAAGGATGTAAGAGTCATGATGTGGTATTATTATTATTATTATTGTTGAAGTTGTTTTATGTCAAATCAAGTGTGTAATAGTGGACAAGTTTTTCTGATAAAAAAAATAGTGGATGAGTTTTTTTAGGTGTGATTTTGAAATCCGGATGTTAAATCCCAAACAGAGCAGCTCAGGAAACGTAACATCCCACATCCGTTAAGGGCAATCCCAAAACTAACATAACCTTAGGCTATGTTTGATTTGTGACTCACCCGGATGGACTTAGGAATTTGAGATCCACGTACCATACTAGTTTGGGAATTTCACATCCAGTTTACAAATCCGCTCCTATAAAATATATCTGTACACTTATTTTTACAAAATTCAATACAATCACATTACCACTTTTCTTTCACCCACTCCTTCACTCTCCTACTTTTCTCTCACACAATAATACAATATAATAATACAAAATCAACCACTATTAAATATTGATTTTACATAAATCAACAATCTCATCCCTACCAAAATCTCAAAACAAACACATATTTTTACTATTCATCAAATCATCAAAGACATTTAGTTAGATTGACGTGACTTTCCCCGCACACCTAAATCTCAAATCAAACATACCCTTAGGATATGCCCAGTCGACAATCTGAATACTGCTTCCAGATTTTTTAATATTTGGTTTAAGATTGCTATTAGCAATTCATCTTAATAAAGTATTTATAAAATTCAAGATCTTGGTTTATATTAAGCTGTTCAAAATGGGGGCCCCACAATCATCGAAGAAAGTTTAATTCGATTGTAGTTCTTGTTAGATGCCCACCGTCAAAAACATTATTAATGGAAGGCCTGATATGGGTAAAAGATATGCAATAGTGGAGTCCCAGCATGGTACTTCACCGTCTAAATATTAAATATGTAGAACACTGAGTCTAATACTAACTTTGAATTAAAATATTAGGCCACATAATTTGGAAAACTAATTGAAAGGTCTTATAGTAGTAAGGAAACCAAAATAAAACTTTTACCTTTAAACGAGACACAGCAACTGAAATTGTCCTGCCAGGAGCTTGAAGAGCTTTTCCATGTAACTGCATGTAACCAGAAAGTATGATGAGTGAATGAAAAAAAGATGATAATTCTTGCTATTGATGCACAAATAACTCGATGACAGCAAATCTGACCTGAACATATAGTAAAGAAACAACTTTAGGCAGAAGGGAGACAGGATCAGTTTCAGCAGAAACTTGAGATGTCAAATCCTGTGTCAACGAGATGGGAAATTAGGTGTTGTATAATATTATAGAGGTAAAAGACCCCCCTATTCATATTGGGAATATACCTAGGTCACGATCGAAAACAGTGATATCATAAATAAAGATCTACATGCTAAAATATCTAACTCTTCTTTTCTAAAACAATAAGATTATAAACAAACATAATGACAATGAGAAGTATGGAATAGTTATACAACTATGATTTCACAACTATATAAACGAAAGAAACAAACAAAAATGTGGTGCATATGACAAAAAAGTTAGTACTTCAGGAGCTGTCAACAAAATTATATATGTCGGGCATACCTTTCGATGCGAATGCAGAAGGGTCCTTTCCAATTTCTTATCAAGTTTTTTGAAAATTAACCCACTGCAGAACAAGAGGCGGAAAATAAGTTCCGATTTTAATGATCCACACTCGAAAATCACTGCCATGAATGGATCTTTTTTACCTTTCCTCTACAAGCTCTCTTGCTGCACTCAGGAATAAATCCACCCGCTGCCATTGTAAATTATAATAATGATTAATGAAATGTCAGCACTCAAGTGCTAATATCAGAAGCAATTTATAGTGCATCAGATGTGCGATAAGGACATAAAGGGACAAAACCAACCTTCCCTTCCAAAGTTTCAAGAAGCCCAACAGCTTTAACTGACAAAGATCCAGGTAAACACTTTGCCTGTGAACAAAAGCATGGGAATCAGGAGTTCAGGTGACGCTTGTTATGGGTTTTAAAACCAGGTTTTGGATTTATAAATCTAAATCCGGTTCTACATCGTAATTTTGATATCCAGCTTTACAAAACTACCGCTACAACACCTATAAACCTACTCTCACACTTTCCAATACAATCAATTCTCTCTCCTTAAACTTTAATATATTTAAATCATAACCTACATCATCCAATCATTACAACCACACCCAACAACAATAAAATAATACAAACGTCATTCACTCTTAAACATTGATTTGACATAAAGTTAAATCTCACCGTACTCAAAATCCCAAACAAACACACACCTTACTATTAATCAGGGTTTTAAAATCCCCTAGAATTCAGAAACCGGTTTTTTAAAAACTATTTAAAACCCAAAACAAACATCAGCAGCGTCCGAATGAATAAAAAGTGTTACTTGAGTATCTATTCATTTACCAGGGCAATTCTATCTCCAGAGCTTATTGCTGCAGTTTCAGAACTTTGAGATTCCTCAAGTTGAAGCCCGTTCTTCAATTTGTTGTGTTGAACCTGCATAAACATCATGGTATTAGTATATTATTATTATCATTTCATGCTAAAAAGACAAACTGTGAATAAACTGCAAAATTACCAGGTTAACTAAGAGGGTGTCCACAATTGGGGTGGCTGCAGTTCGTAACAAATGTTTGTGTAAGAGAACCTATCATGAAAAATGGAAAATGTTTCTTTTAGTACTTTCAGAACAGAACCAGATTATTGATACTATTTGAATCGGGAAAAGAACTTACAGCAGTTGATGGGTCATCTTCAAACATATCCAGTGCCTTTTCATATAGCTGAATATTTAAGAATGCCTGGCCAAATGGACATTGTAATCAATTGGAAATAATATATATAATGTATCTGTACCAGAAGAATATTCCATTTCAGTACAGAAAATAAAACATGAACCAAGTATAGATCATGGGACTTGTATTGCAATATCATGTGAAGGTTGGGAATGCTTACCACTATCTGAACTCAAGACAATTTTTAGTATAACAATAATTAAGTACATGTAAAGAATCCAAAGTAACAAAATTCAATATCTAATTACCTCATCAAGATTATGCTGTAACTTATCAAGCAACCTTTTCATTTGCTGAGAGTTCTCATTGAAAGCAGCCTTTCTTCTTTCCATCCATGAATTTAGGAGCATGGGTCTCAAATAGTTCGCCAGAGGTGCAAGAACAGTCTCAGGATCATCAATAACTGTGTAACACATGCCCTTGTCAGATCCAACAAGAAGTGAATTAAATAATTATAACATTGAATTAAGAAGAATTTGGGATGAAAACGAAACATACCTTGCTCCTCTAAATCTGGAATCAAAGACAATATCTTTCGAACTAATGATTCTTCAGACAAAAAGCTAGGGTTGTCCACTCTTTCAGTATCTTTCTTGACACCTGGCTTTGAGCCTGTTACTTGGGCAGCTGGGGCAGCCTTTCCCTTTTTCTGTTTTTTTTTAGTAGATTCTGCGATCTCTGGACCGCTTTCAGCATTCCCAGCCTTCGAATTCCCAGTTCCTTTAGCTTTTTTCTTCTTAGATCCTTTATCTGGAACTGATTTACCAATAGCACTTTGATTATCATATTCATCTGGCTCAGCTAGAATGCTGCTATCATCAGCTTTGGTTAGATGTGAATTGTCTGACGACCCGAGTCCAGTAAAATTCACATTTTCCAGCTCTTTCTGGATGCTTTCAAACAAATGCTGCATTACAATAAAAGAAATACGAGTGGATAAGCATAATTGGAATCACAAAAGTGAAGACACGTTACCATCTTTCTGGTTTCACATGGTTACATAAACCATTTGTTTAGTAACTTCATACAAGACGAGGAACCATTTATAAACGTTAACATATAACATACAAAACTTTAACCATTTATCATGAATGCCAATATATAATTTTTTTCCCCAGCTTACCCCATCAAATCTAGCACATGAATTATCACCTGTGACCTGTCTGAACCTAGCCTAACTTATCCATTTTTTTACCATAATCCAGCCACATACAGCTATGCTTCAAGAAAACAGTAACTGAATCATGGATACATACTAAAAATATTTGCATATGCTTCTCAGAATCCTTTGCCTACATTTCATATAATATACTAATGAGATGTATATCAATTAAATTAGTACTTTTTGTAATTTAAGCAACAGTACAGGTAGCAACTCTGATTTTTTTTTCGTCATTCTTTAGGAATTCAAACTTGGACTTTCTCATCAGACATACTAAATTTCCAAGGAACATTAAATTACTTACCTTCACAAAAGCATCACTAAAAATGTAGGATTCTCCCAGCATATGTGCTTTACTAGACTGATAGAGAAGAAAAGTTCATAAGAGTAGTTGAAGGAAATAATCAACCAAAGAGTAGCACATACATAGAGTACGAATAAGAATGAATTACCTTTAGAGATCTCTGAACAGATGGACAAAGTGAAAGAATATTAGACGCATCTTGCAATGCAAAGCATGTGGGTAAAATTGTGAGCGAATCTATCCTGCAATTAACCAGGAAAAAAGAAAAGCACTATTGTTTTGAGCATGCAAGTCATTCATACTAAAGCTGAAGGTAAGAACAACATCAGCAAGGGGAAACGATAAAACAACTGAATGGATGTAACTTAATCCCATTTGAACGAGTACTTGGAAACTATAATATGATTATGCTATCAATATAGCTCTGCTAAATATTGCAGTCAAAATAGTAGATAAAATAACACTGAAATTGTCCATCTCTTCCATAACATGTTCTCGTGCTTAAATTCATGATAGCAACATCTCCACATATTTATGTACATTTTTTCATTCCGATAATAGAAGTATAATCTGTGTAATTTGAAGACACATTCTGGGTGATTCTTTGAATGGAACAACAGATTTCATCAAGTATTTCTTCCTAAAAAATAGTCTCAAGGTCTTAATCAGCAGCACTGCTATTGGCCATTGACAACATCAGCAGTTCGATGCAAAAATAGATTTATAGATCTTTAATGACCTAAATAATAATCATGAAACAATAATAAAACAATGACAAGTCAAAACTAATGGAGCTTCTTTATCTACTAGTACGGCAGCCATATATAGGTGGTGTTTTAAACCACTAGTGGGGAGCAAGAAGCACTTATTTTCTTTAGAAGTTGGGCCTTACCAACTTTGAAAATAAGTGATTCCAACTATATCAAATGAGTTTGAAAACAATCCTATAATCCTGACTGTTGAATATCATCTCAATTATGGGTGTCATAACTCAGAAGTTGGCTATTGACATTAAGACATTTTTTTACACGTATGTCAGCAGGAGTATAACGATATATCAGCTTCAAGTCATCAGAAGCATTAATTGCATCTGTGGAGGTCTCTTTTAATGGTCTACTTAGGAAAAGCCATTCAATTTGGGCAGGGAAACCTGATTAATGAGTTGGTGCTATTATACATTCTTTAATTTTGAAGAGAAAATATACAAACATAGAGCCACCCAGATTTCGAATTCAAGGCTGCTATTCTGTGATTGTCACATATCCAGTGAAGCACGAACAAGAACGTCATAAAGATGTCGAGTTTGAAGAAGCATAATTTCCAGATTAATATAGAGCTTTAATTGAGGTAACTTCCCAACCTATAAGCATGATCTGAAGAGCTATAATTTTAACTTTCAACTTTTCCTCAAACAGTCAAGTACTTCCAACCATACGAATTCCAATCTCCAAAATCATCAATCAGCACAGTGTGACACTTTAAACCCTTAGTCATGTGCCAGATAAATGATCTGGAATGTGCTCGGAAGAGAAGGACAAATTCTCGACTTACACAAGTCAATTCTTGAAGTCATAGTGAAGTTAAGATAAAATTGATGCACTTGAATAATTCAATGAAAAACTGGAATACGTCGACCAAATGTGTGTAGATTTGCGCATGAGAACCTTCCAAAGTCCGAACATCTTAAAATTGAAGTATAAATATCGGATTGAAATAGATCATTAATTCAGGTGAATAATTCCCAAACTTGTCCACGATGTCAAGAATAGTGCTTTTTTTTTTAATGGAAGAATATTGCTTTTAAATTTTCACCTGTTCTTCAAAGTGTCAAATACTTCCATCCCCACAAGTTCCGATCTCCAAGATTATCCAACCACTTTGTTCACCGAGGAGAAAGACATGTCGAGTGTTTGGAGAGAAGGGGAAAATGCTAACATGAAATCTATGGATTTTTTTTGTTCAATAATGAGCTTTTCATGACTATTAGAACAGTTGAGGGTAGTTGATAATTTAGTATCTCCAAAGCCCCTTGAAATAATCATTCCGTGCACTCCCAAGAAATTAGATCACGAATTAATTATTTCACGCAGTCCCTGTTCATCCCCATCTATTAAGTCAATACTGAGCAAGCTTTTGATTACTTAAGCACGGTTAACCACAAGCAACTTGATCCTATATAAAGCAATGATAAATGTTACTCCCTCCGTCTTTTTATTAGTATTTAAGGGGATAAAGTTATTTTTTGATTGGGGTTAAATGTTAAAGTAATGGTTTTTTTGTAAATTAAAGAAGATAAAGTTGACTTTAGTGTGGGAAAAGTAATGGCATTGGATGTAATATTGAGATGTTTAAGGGGTATACATAAAAGGGAAAAAGTTGCTTTATTGTCATTTACAGAAATGTTCAATTAAGTATGGGATGTACCTTTTGGCAAATGTTCAAATAAGAGAGGGACGGAGGGAGTACATTTAATTATGACAAGACTAGTGAACATATATTTGACAAATAAGCAAATAGTATCAACATTGTTTGCTGTTTAAAGAATCTGGACAGTAGAAATTGAAAATATGAATGGATATGTGCAGATTAGAACTCACCAGCTACCACGCTCAACAGCATCATCCACAGAAGCATCCAACATTTCAATCAGTGAACCATGAACAAAGACAGTGTCAAGAAGTTTACCTTCAGGATATCTGGACTACAATATTTATTCATGAGAAGAGACTTATCAGATAACAGCCAAAAAACCAATTATTTATTCAGACGGTGTTCTATTAATTTATTCATTTTCCAAATCACTCAAAATGCAAGAAGTTAAGGAAATAGACCAGGATACCTGCAGAAACTGTATAGGTTGTGGTATTCCAAGCTTGTGGAGTGTTTCATAACTTATGAAAGAATTCTGCGCACAAAGAAGAATTTTTTAAAATTTCCTGGAAGCGTTTGACTTTGAGACTATCAAGGAAAAACAGATAAGCGCAGGACTTTAAGCTCTGAATCTCAAAGAATGAGGAGAAATGATCTGTTAGGGTATGTTCGTTTCGCGACTATCCCGGCGGACTTTGGACTTTACAATCTCAAACCCCCATTTGTTTTGAGACTTAAAGTAAGGATTTTGAAATCCTATTAATCCTACTCTACCTCATAATCTACTACTACTCTACCTTTTATTCTCTCAATTCACTCACATCATCTACTTTTTTATTCTAACCCCCAAGGGTTGGCCTATTGGTGGAAGCTTGGGACTTAGGAGTGTGCTCCTCTCTAGGTCTCTGGTTCGAACCCTCTAAGGTGCGACCAATCCTTGAGATGGGCCAGTCAATACAGAGCTTAGCTCTGGCTTGAAGTGGGGCCCCCGCTAGTGGACGGTGGGTTCTGGTCCCCCGGATTAGTCGGTCCTTGGGCCGGATACCGAGTTATAAAAAAAAATCTACTTTTTTATTCTCCCAATACACTCAAAATAATATAATAATATCACATCAATCATCTTTTCCACCATCCTACCCTACAAAATCCAATAATAAACATACATCTAACTATTTATCAAGATTTTGAAATCCTAGAACTTCAAAGTTCGGGATTTTCCACGCCCACTATAAGCCCGAAACGAACATATCTTTATAGACAATGGAAATAAATGGCAAATATACCAAAAAAAAAGGTCATATATTACTCTGGTGTTCTAATGGCATCAACTACTCCAACCACTTCTGGGAGATCTATGATTTTTCACAACATGATTTGGTCAAAACTTAAATGTGAGGTTTCCAATATTAACCATATAAGAAAATGTGGTTCAAGATAGCTACAATACGACAAACAACTTCTCCCGATGAACATAGTGAATTCATACTATCCATGTCAAAGAGAAAAATCAAACAGAGTAAGTACTTTACCTGTGAGAAGAAGGCATCTGCACACTCTTTTTGAGCAATGGCAAATACCTGTCAAACAGCAGACATCGTAAGCAAGAACTAGAAGTAAATCCAAGAACAGACGGCAAAACACATCATAAGATCCATTGCACACGTGATCAACAAATAATATACAGTCAAGATTCAAAGTCAAGTAAATAAAGATAAACAGAACATTTCATAAGAAAGAGTCTCTCACATACAGAAGGTGTCCAGTGTACTCCAGCACGAAGCGAGCCAAGAATCTCTTCTCCCTTAACTAATCCATTAAACAATGATTGGAAAAAAGAACTCTCAACTACCACTCCACTGAACCCATCCATATCTTGCAACAGAACCTGCAACGAACTCCACCATGCTGACAAATTCATGGGAACAGCAATCCCCCTTGCTGCACCTCGAACCATTGCATTCACACGGGCAACATATGCCGGTGTGTACAGTTGTCCACCTTCAAGCCTACCCTTCACCTTTATAAATATCCACAACACAATCGCAAAAAACAATTTCCCAAGTCAAGAATTTCCCCCAAAAAATAGAAATTAGAACGGAAAGCATAAACAAGGACATTACCAACGTCCCCAGCCGGGGTTCTAGAATGGATACAATCAATTCCGAGCCCACTTGCAGCTGAGCTGCAATTTCTGCCAACGAAATTTGGCTGCATTCCTGGAGTTTCTCATTAATTTCCTCAGAAACAGTGTCCCAATAAGAATTCGAAACTATCTCTCCATTAATTAGCATAAGCGAGGAGTCATTTGACACGACGTGCTGCGATTGCTTTTCGACATGGTATAAATCTACTCCAATACTATCCGCCAAATCAATTAAGGACACTCGGCCTCTCTTATTAATCTCATCAACAATCTCACTCCTCAATTGCTCCTACCAGAACAAACCCACGCATGCAACACAGTAACGAATTAACTCCTAAAACAACAAAATCAAGGGCTGAAAACAAGTAAAAACTAATCAGTCAAATCAGTTACCGGAGTGATGTATTCTTTGCCGGAGGTGGTGTGCAGAAGATCGAAGTCGATGATTCGGAGTTCCTGCAGTTTCTGGACCAATTCGACGACGTTTCGGTCGGATAAGCGGATGCTGGATTTCGCCTGCTGTGCGAACTCGAATTGCCTCTGAAGTTCGAGCAGTTCCTCATCCATGGCTGCGGCGATTTTCGGTTGACGTGATCGTCGATTGAATTTTTTTTTTCTCGGAAAATAACAGAGGAAATGTGTTGTGCTTTGAACTGAGAAAGATTTCGTCAAGGTGCGGCAGTGCTGGGCCTTTTTTGTAATTAGTAGTAACTTGTTGCACTATGCTTGCAAATTACAATAAACGAAAAAGATCATTTTGATTTAAATTGCCTTTACCCACAAAATCATGTTTTTCATCCCATCATAAAGTAATAAATTAGATAATTTCATTTGATATAATTTTGGGAACTAAAAAGTGGGTGATCTCATGTGCATGCAGGTGCACCGTGCATTTTAAAAACATGCGACTTGTTATACTGAAAGATGCAACTTGTTTACACTGAAGTGTGCAATTATTTTTTCATATTAATAGTTTCATGGTTGGTGTAAACAAATTGCAACTTCCAATATAACAATTTATATATTTTTAAATGTACTATGAGTGCACGATGCACTTGAATGCATACAAAACTTAGCCTTAAAAAATAACATATTTTCACTCAACTCGTAACACTGAGAAATTGCGTAATTAAGGGGCTGCTTGGTTTGTCACAAGGAATGGAAAAGGGAATGATAATGATAGAAGTGAGGAATGTAATGAATATTCTCTTTAAAGTTGTATTGTTTGATTGATGATGGGAATCACTATCAAAGACATTGATTTTGTTTGGTTTGTAGAAATTCTTAAGGAATGGAATCAACTTAATTTATTTTATTTTTTAAAAAAATAATATCATTTTTAATGACCTTCGGTTTATGAAATAGAAATTAAAGTATTAAAGAGGATTGATGATATTCTTATATAATCTGATAGCCACATTATACAATTTCTGATCACAAATTTTAATGATCATAACATTATTCACTTCATTTTTCAGAATTATAAACTTCACCATCTTCAGACAATTTCATTGACCGCTAACAATATGAGAAGTACAAAGGTTGTAAAGAAAGTATTCTCTTCATTGTAATCATGTTACCAAGAGAATTTAACAAAAATACAGTATTACAATCTCTCTCATATAGCCCAAATGGTGCAAAATATCACTTGAATATACTATGAGAGATATAAAATGATGCAAGACAACAAGGATCACAAGTTTGTGTCACCTAAATAAAAATATTAAATACAATATTAGAGCTGCAAAATACCAAACTAGTACAAAATAACCTTGTTATTTTGCATCCAACAAAAACTATGCCCAACGAGTTACCTAATACCTGTAACTACAAAATACCCAGCTAGTACAAAATAATTTGGTTAATGCACATCTTAAGTTCACGTTACCTACAAAAGTTTGATAAAGCAAAAGTACCATTTTTTGAGATTCATGGTTTAGGAGATGGATAGAGGAATCCAAGCACAAAAGAACTTCTCAAATGACTTGGCAAAGCAAACATGACTTGTACTTTGGTAGGATCATTGCAACATACTTCAGCAGCTCTACAAATATCCATTGAAGATAATCCCAAGCTAATAAGTTCATTTATGACTTCTTGCATTTTCTCATCAGTTAGTGATTCAGATTTAGACTCCATAATTAAAGCATTTGTGTCAACAGCATATTGTGTTGCCATTTGATTGCAAATGGACTCAAACTTCATAGTAAAGTTGTCTAACCTTGAATCCACTTTTTGCTGAAATGTTGTTGATTTCTTTTTCTTGTGCAAACTTTCCGTTTCTGGTGAAAGTTTTTGCCGCTTCTTTGGTGCACGGGAGCTTGTTGGAATAGCATTGAATCCTTGTGCATTAGAGGTCATGGTAGGTTCACCATCACTATCCGAAGAACACACAATATTATTCTTTTGGTAATTAGCATTAGTGCCTGCTTCAGCCATATCCTCAGCTTTAAGTCCTGTGGCTCTGTCTCTCCCCCACACCAAGTCCAATTTTTGCAAATATGGGAATCTAAAATTCCATAGTCTAATTGCATTCTTGTGATTCTGTATTAAAGAAAAAAGATGTACAACATAAATAATTTGATAATAAAAAATATTAGTTAAGAACATACACTAAGAAGTTATTAAACTTTAACTTAGAGCAAAATCATTATTGAGGTTAGTTGCTCTTACCAAGCACCAATCATCAAACCATTGTTTTTCGCAATTGATTTTGTGCTCAACATCATCCCATTGACATCCACTTTGCATCACCATCTCAGAAATTGGATTATACTTCTCTCGTAGCCATTTGATCTTAGAGTTTATGTGAGGATCAACTTCCTTATCGAAATTGGGTACCTTGGTTAGCATCATCTTATGTACCTCAACCATGTAGTTATTTTTAAACCCCCCGTCGACTTTCCATAAAGGATCAGCAGCTAGTTCTTGCAAAGTGTCAATTAAAAGTTCTACCTCCTCATCTTTCTAGAATTGCTTGTTCTTTCCTCTCCCACGAGCAGGTATAGCAGCAGTCATTTTTATCAAAAAGTGAAAGAAAACGTATTAGAATAATAAATTTCATGAAACATCTTATGAATTAATATAAATATGGCAATTGTGTTTCAAAAATAATATGACAAAATAACTTATAATTTAATAATATTCATTACAAAAGATGATAAAACAGTCTTGTAGTCGTGGAGCCAAACAAAGTCCTAATAAGCTTATCAATTCACATCATTGTTACTAGACCTAGTGTTCCATAGGTTAGTCATGTTGTTTGCCATGTTATTCCTAAATGCTATCCACTCATTAGTAGGACTTATATGTCTAATTTATTCTACTTCATCATCTTCATCACTTTCATCTTCCTCGGTCTCTTCTTCTCCTCCTTCAATAATCGACTCTTGTGGGTCGAAGCTCATAAACCTTCGAATTAAATTTTGTAGAAGACAACATGCCATTATAATGCGAATTTGAGTTTGGATTGGGAAAAATGAAGGGGATGCAAGGATCTTCCATCTTCCTTTTAACAAACCAAAACATCGCTCAATTACATTCCTTGCTTTGGCATGCTTCATGTTGAAGTACTCCTCTACCGTCTCTGGTCGATGGCCATCAAATTCTTTGAGGTGATATCGTTGACCTCGATATGGGGCAAGAAATCCATTTGCATTGCAATATCCAGAGTCAACGAAGTAATAGCAGCCTTCAATTAAAACAACAATTTACGATCAATTCTCATAAAAGTAGTAGAATTGAAATCATCAAATAAACTAGAAATTAAATTACATATTTACCTTGAGGAACTTTTAAACCATGTTGTCTTGAGATTGCATCTCGAAGAACACGACCATCATGTGCAGAGCCCTCCCAACCGAGCAATACATATATAAATTGCATATCTGGACAACAAACACCTAAAATGTTGGTTGAAATACATCCTTTTCTAGTGCGAAATCTGGGCTTATCCTCATTAAGAGGTGTAACTTTTATTAGAGTTCCATCTAAAGCTCCCATGCAGCCCTATAATTTTGATAAGGAGATAATTAACACCTATAATTAGAAGCTAAAAATTCATTATAAGAGAAAAAAATTCATAACATATTATATAATAATTGTAGTATGTTGATGTACCTGAAAACTCTTCCATCTCTCATCTTGGCAGTCTTGGGTAATGGGCTCTGGCTTCTTGAGTAAGATATCATGTAATCTCAAAACCGCACCTAGAACTTGATGGAATTGTCGACTGACAATTTATGTACTACGCAAAAAAAAGTAGGCCAGTTGTCCTACCTTTTTTGTGATGAGCTAAAGTATATACGAACATAGCTACAACCTCTTCTATGGATGTGTTCTTAGTGGGCTTTAAATCTCCAATTTCTTTTACCATATTACATACTATCCTAAAGGTTGCTCTATCCATACGAAGCTCACTAATGCAAGCAACATCAGAATCAAGGGTTAATTGGCACATTCATTTCATTCGGTCCATCTTTTTTTCTTCCTTAGTTTTGATTGCCCGAACATTATTTCAAGGTACAAAGAAATAACTACATAATGCATGGCAAATAAAAAAATCAACATGTTGTTTGTTGTATGCTGAAGCAACAAAAGTCGTTTTAGTTTACGACGTGTTTTGTTGATGGGGGGCCGAGCCATTTTGATCTACATGTAAAAATTCAGCAAGTAATTGCATAATCACGAGCTCCGTTAGTATTTTTGTTAATTAATGTGTTGCTCTCTTTTCAAGTAGATGGACTAATACATCAAAAAATAAACTAGAACATATTTTACATATTTGAAACATATTATTAATTGTTGGAAGAAGAATCCATTGAACTTATTTATGGATTACAGGTTCTGCTAATGGACTTATTAATTTCCTGAGTAACACAAACAAGTTCAGCCTGCAAAGTAACACTAGTCCCAGGAACAGAAACAGAGCACCTATTCTCTCAAATAAACAATTACACCCAACCAAGATTGTTTATAGTACACTTCTAACAGCAAGTATTCATTATTAATGGTTCCAAACTTCAATTATTATTACATTACCATGTTCAATATTCAACAAATTTCGCACACAGTATACACCCACCAAGTGTTTGATAAAATTTCGCAAAGAAAATTCTCAAGGAAATAACAAAATAAGAACAATTTCATCAAACCCATGTATAAACTTCATATATTACGGTTCAAATTAGAAATTATCAGTTAGAAAAAGTCTAACCTGAGCTAGGTTGAGAATTGCGAAATGGAAGAATAGAAACAACCAAGATTGAAGATGGTGCAGCACGGAGCAAGAATGCATAAGAGAGAAATATAATTAAAATGGGTTCATAAATTAAAGAGTGATCGATTAATTATTGCTTGAAGAATGAAAATAATTGCTAACATGCGATGCTGGGTGTGGCTGAATAAGAATGGATACAGGAGTGGAAGAATATAGAAAGAGAGTAGAAATAATATTCAGAATCTGATTAATTAATTAATATAAAAGTAAATAAATGGAGGGAATAACACATCTTGAGTGCGCCCTTTTTTTTGGTGGAATGGGGAGAAGAAATGAAAGGCATACCTCTGAAAACCCTAAGGAATGGATGATTTCTCAATTTTGGGGTATCATCTACTTGTAGCAGGTAATCAAAGTTTTCAACCAAACATCTTTTTTGCATTTCTTTTCCATTCATTAGTTGTAAAAGCTCTCACCAAGCAGCCCCTAACTAAAGATCTTTCATTTACAAATTAGTAAATATGGACTCTAAAATCATCATTATTTTTTTGCTTAATTATATATATATATAAAAGCAGAAACCACCCAAAATTTAGAAACCATTGGATTTTCCCACCAAAAATTATTTCTAAATCGTGAGAAGAATATATGAAAAAAATATTAACAAATAATAATGGATTGAGAAAAAATACAGAGCTCAGCTCTGGCTTGAAGTGGGGCCCCCGCTAGTGGACGGTGGGTTCTGGTCCCCCGAATTAGTTGGTCCTCGGGCCGGATATCGGGTTATAAAAATAGATTTCTTTCAAATTTGTTTGTTAAATATATATATATATATATATATATATATAATGATATATATTTTATTAAATATTTTAAGGATAGAGTCATACTTGCACTCACTCTTGAGATCATCGATTCCATTATGATTACATGATCAGCATGAACGATCACGGGGCAAGAATATATTTGAGTTTCGACAGTGTGTGTAAGTTTAATATGAATGTTGATATACTGAAAGATCGGCAAAAACAACAAAAAATGTGATTTTCAAGGTGTTTCGAAATCTGTTGTCATTTTAAATTTTGTTTATTTTAAAACTGCATGTTTTATATAAATTAAAAGCTAAAATGCACTTTAATGACAATTTACTGCGCAAGCGATGTGTTTCGAAATTTTTAGATCTTTTAAATTTTATTTATTTTAAAATTGTGTATTAAATATGACTTATGAATTCGGAGTTCTTACAATTTTTTCTTACATACTATCATTGTACATTTTTTTGAAATCTGTATTCTTATGATTTTAAAAATAATTGTGCAATCATATGCGTGCATCGCACGGGTTCAATTACTAGTTTAATCTTAAATTTAAAATAATTACAAATAAATCATCATTTTTAATTATCATTGTAAATTAAATTTGTAAATAATCTCTTTTTGTTTTCAGATTTGACGTGGTTAATTTATATAGTAACTCCTTAATCCAAACATATAACATTTTACACAAAGAAAAGTCAAGTAAGATTGTCATGTAAAAAAAATGGTCACAAAGAGGATTGTCCATCAATCTTATTTGCAACCGTATTAAAAAATTATGATTTATTTGCAACTATCCAAAGTTTAAAATCATATTGCAATTTATTTTTAATTGGGAAAAAGATTTAAATACTAAATGGAGTTCGTACATCAAAGGGAGCAAATGAAGTAAACACTTCCACGCGAGCATGTTACACAAATGTTACACTCTTATCTCTAAGTATTATTAGCACCACAATATACAGGGATTTAAGTTTTTGGCCCATTAATCCGCTGTGTGTTTTGCGGGCTTCAATCTGATGTATTGTGTTTACATTAAAAAAAATATTTGTGTAAAAGTAAGGTCTACCGATTATTACAAAGTTACAAAGATTTTCGATAATATTTGTGTATAATTAATCTTGAAATAATTCATCTTGTGTATAATTAATCTTGTGTATATATTTCCAATAATTAATCTTGTATACACCACGTAATAATCGGAATTTTACACAGATTATAAAAAAAATAAAAAATACAAAAATATTTCAATAGTTAGAATTATTACAAAAATAAAAATAAAAATTTCACAATCAATTATTATATATATTTTTGTTAATATCTCCCGATTTAGCAATTTTACACAAATATTTCCGATAAGATATCCTGTTCAATATTTGCGACTACTGGGACATTGGAGACCCAAGCTACAAATGTCAGTACTGTGGCGCAATGTTTTGGTACGAGGCACATTTGCATTCGTCTCGCAAATCGGACAACCCGAAATTTTCATTGTGTTGCATGCAAGGAAAGATACAAATCCCTGCTTTGAAAAGGCCGCCCAAATTCTGCACGACCTTCTACACGGAGATGATGACAAAAGCAATCATTATAAAGAAAATATCAGTACTTACAATAGTATGTTCTTTTTCACGTCTATGGGCGGAACGATAGATAGAAGCTACAACAATGGTGGTGGACCTTCGGTTTTCAGACTAAATAGACAAAACTATCATTCAATAGGTAGTCTTTTGCCACGCGAAGGCAAAAAACCAAAATTCGCACAACTTTACATATATAATACATTAAACGAAGTTCAAAATAGAATCACTGCACTAAGATACGTATACAGCGTAATAATTATTTGAAATTTGTATAAATTTATATATTTACATACAATAAACGAATTGCACATCCTAACCAATGATAAATTATATACAATAATTTACAGCAAAAAGAAAGATATCAATAGTCTTCATGCAAAAATAGTTGCAGACTTGAAAGAGATGCTGGATGAAAACAATGTGCTTGTGAAGAATTTCAGGATGATTGGACAGAGATTACAAGAAGGTGAAACAGGAATTAATCTAAAGCTCATAGGTAGGAGGGGCAACGATGCACGAAGGTATAATCTGCCTACAGTGTCCGAGGTCGCAGCAGTTATCCCAGATGATATTGGCCAAACAATGGGTGACCGCGACATCAAAGTGGAGACAAAAGCTGGAATCCCTCATTGCATAAATGAACTTAACGCAACTTACCTTGGATTACAATATCCCCTACTTTTCCCTTATGGTGAGGATGGATACAGAGTAGACATACCTTATTCAGAAAATAGGATGTAAACAACGAGAGGCGGACAGAGGGTGAGAGTCAGGGAATTCTTTGCGTACAACTTGCAAGATAAGGAGGATGAACCGCCTACCATTTTATCTTCAAAAAGGCTATTGCAACAGTTCATCGTCGATGCTTATACGATGGTAGAGGCGGGAAGGTTGAAGTACATTGCAACACATCAGAAAGAGTTGCGCTGTGAGATGTACAAAGGCCTTGAGGATGCGTTCATTAACTGTGAGACCGACTCCCGTACCCAAGGAAAACGTGTTATACTCCCAGCTTCATTCACAGGAGGTGCAAGGTACATGGTACAAAATTACCAGGATGCAATGGCAATATGCAGGTGGGCAGGGTATTCAAATTTATTCATAACATTTACATGCAACCCGAAGTGGCCAGAGATTGTACGTTTTGTTGATGAAAGGGGGCTCAAACCCGATGACCGTCCAAATATAGTTTCACGAGTTTTTAAGGTCAAATTGGATGCAATGATTGACGATTTTTGTAAACAAAAACTATTTGAAAAAGTCAAAGCAGGTACTCTTCATTTGAGAACCTATTTGTGTCCATTCATTATATTATAAATATTAATTATATGACAACACACACAAATACCAAATATCCACAAATAATATTTCATTTTTATATGTACGGATGAATTCAATTGTAGTGGTATACACAATTGAATTTCAAAAGTGTGGCCTCCCACATGCCCATATACTGTTGTTTTTTGAAAAGGAGAACAGAGAACTGTCGAGCTCTGATATTGATCACATAATTTCTGCTGAACTACCCGATGAGCAGACGGATCAAGACTATTTTGCAGCAGTGCGTGACTATATGATGCATGGACCATGCGGTGATGCTAGAAAAAAATCACCCTGCATGTTGGAGGGTGTTTGTACAAGGCATTTTCCAAAAAATTATGTATCAGAAACCACAGTCGATGAAGATGGATACCCAGTTTACAGACGCATGGACAATGGAAGAACAATTCTGAAAAATGATGTCTATCTCGATAATAGATATGTGGTCCCCCACAACCGCCATCTTCTTCTGAAGTACGGAGCCCATATAAACGTATAGTGGTGCAACCAGTCACACTAAATTAAATATCTATTCAAATATGTGAATAAAGGTCACGATCGTGTAACCTCAGCGTTCTACAAGAGCACAAAAGAAGACGGTACTGGGAAAGAGGTAGATGAGGTGAAAATGTACTACGACTGCAGATATATTTCACCTTGCGAGGAGCATGGAGGATATTTGGCTTTGATATTCAGTACAGGTACCCTCCGGTTGAGCATCTAAGTTTCCATCTATAGGACGAGCAGAGTATATTATTCTCAGATTCTGAGTCATTAGCTTATGTAATGGACAAACCAACCGTAAGAGACAACATGTTTTTGGCATGGTTTCAGGCGAATAAAGAATATCCAGAAGCGGAAAACCTTACTTACGCGGAGTTTCCACAACATTTTGTTTGGAAAAAAGATAAGCGAGAATGGGTCAAGAGGCAAAAAGGATTCTCAATTGGTCACATTTGCTACGTTCCACCTGGTTCGAGAGAGCGATATTATTTTAGGATACTGCTAAACGTTGTTCATGGGCCTAAAAGTTATGATGATCTCAAGGATTACAACAATATTAGGTACGTACAGAGAAGCTTATTATACCAGAGATTTGTTGGACGACGACAAAGAATACATTGATGGGATAACATAAGCAAGTCAATGGGCATCTGTGCAGTCTATGCAGACACTTTTTGTTACATTGCTTTCATCAGGAAACTTGAGCCGCCCAGAGTTGGTGTGGGAAAAGTGTTGGACATTACTTTCCGATGATATTCAGTACTGACAGCGATGCATCTTGAATTATCCAGGTAACCAATAATTAATATGGAATAATATATTCTTTCTCAATCATAAAATTACACTAAAACCAACAATTATAATTTGTTAATACATTTGAACAGAATTAAACATGACCGATGATGAAATAAAGAGTTTATGCCTATTCGAAATCGACAAGTTGCGTGGTATGGGCAAGTGCTTGAGCGATTACGATGGAATGCCGGAATTACAATTAGATCAGAATTTGGTCACCCAGAATAGGATGATTTTCAGGGAATTAGCTACAACAAGACCAAATTAAAAAGGGAACACGAAGACCTATTCAAGAAAATTAAACGATGAGCAACAAAATGTTTATGACTCGATAAAAAACTCCATCGACTCCAACACAGGAGGTGTTTTCTTTGTCTAAGGATATGGAGGAACGGGAAAGACATATCTCTGGAGAACTCTGTCTACATCACTCAGATCGAACAGTGAGATTGTTTCAAATGTCGTTTCTAGCGGCATAGCGTCCCTTCTACTTTCGAGCGGAAGAACTGCTCATTCAAGGTTTTCCATCCCAATCAACATCACCGAGGACTCAACGTTCAACATCAAACAGAGAAGCCAAGTGGCAGAATTGTTGGTCAAATGCAAGCTAATAATATGGGATGAAGCTCCAATGGTGCACAAGCATTCTATTGAAGCACTTGACAATACTCTCCGAGACATAATGCAGCTAACTGATCAGTCGTCTTCACAACTGCCTTTCGGTGGAAAGACAATTGTATTCGGAGGAGATTTCCGTCAAATACTCCCCGTCATCCCTAAGGGGCGGAGACAGGATATCGTGCATGCGATGATCAATTCTTCATACCTGTGGGATGCGTGCACAGTTTTGAGATTGACAAAAAATATGAGACTCCATAACGTCCATTCGACCGAATAAATGGGAGAATTAAAATCCTTCTCAGAGTGGATGGCGTCAATTGGCAACGGAACTATTGGGGACGAGACAGATGACGGCGCAGATATCAAAGTACCCGATGACCTTTTGTTGAAATACGGAGATGATACTATTGGCACGATTGTGAGTAGCACGTATCCAGACTTCAAGAATATCGGGGACGACCTCAAATATTTCAAGGACAGAACCATACTTGCTCCTACTCTAGAGGTCATCGATTTTATTAACGAATACAAGATAGACATGAACAACCATGAGGCAAGAACGTATTTGAGTTTCGACAGTGCGTGCAAGTCTGATACAAATGTTGATATACTTGCCGATTTACATACGCCGGAGTTCTTGAATAGCTTGAGGTGTTCCGGCATACCCAATCATGAATTGATTTTGAAAGTTGGGACTCCAGTAATGCTGCTCAGAAATGTTGTAACTGGCTATAATTTGTCCAGTTAAACAATAGTTATGGTGATGGTTATGAATAAATGACAATCAAAACAAAGAGAAATAACAATCAATTGGTGACCCGGTTCGTCCTTTGAATCAGACTAAGCCCGGGGGCGTCCAAGCCAGGAATTTATGTATAATATAATTACCTAGACACTAAGGTGTTCAACCCTTTTTCAAGTATGGCCGTATAGACCTATTTATACTATGATTCCTGCCTTTTGGGTGGGAAATTACATAAGGAATAGTGCCCCGAAGAGGGCTTTAATCCCGAAAACCGTTGATTCCGCCTTGACGGGCCGGAGGTCGTCTGTCTTTAATGAGCGCCAATCGTGGGACGGATCTCGTGGCTTGCCGGGTGCGTTAGGATTTAAAACAAAGGTCGCGCCGCGACTTCCTGAGATATCGATCCTTAGTCACCTAGCGACTTACCATTTTAGCGACTTGAGTGTCGCGAGCTTCATCTTGATGGGCAGGTCGTTCATGCGGCCTTCCAATGTTGGCCGCTCTATGCGGTATTTATTGGATGTTTTGCTATCCGTGTGACCAAGTAAGAGGTCGGTTTTATCCATGCTACAACAAGAAATATAGATCATTCGAGGGGACTGTGTAATGGAACTAGATTAGTCCTAACAAGACTGGGTGTCGTGTACTGGAAGGCAAGGTCATAATTGGAAGCAATTCGGGTGAGATGGTGTTGATCCCCAGACTTTCCCTGACTCCGTCAGACCCGAGACTGCCGTTCAAGTTTCAGAGGAGACAGTTCCCGATAATTGTCTCACATGCAATGTCTATAAACAAAAGCCAAGGACAATCACTTGCAAATATTGGCATATTTTTGAAGAAACCGATTTTCAGTCACGGTCAGTTCTACGTGGCAGTTTCGAGAGTCACCAATCGCAAGGGCTTGAAGATTTTGGTGTGCGGCGATGATGAAAAAACAGCTACACAAACAAAAAATGTGGTTTTCAGAGAGGTTTTTCGGAATCTGTAGACATTTACAACATCAGTTATTTTCATACTACTTCTTTTTCATGAACTCATAGCTATTATCTCCTTTCACTTACATTTCGGCGAGTTTCGACATTTCCAATACTTAACAAATGGATTTAATCTAAATTTACATAATAAATATGAACTAACTAAACCTTTATTCTTAAACATTTATGCACAAATCATATTACTCCCTATTAAAACCCATGTTCAACTGCAGCTGTGCATCGCACGGGTTCGATTACTAGTAAAATTTAAATCCAAATTAAAAAAATATGAAAATTTATTTTTTTAAATGTATTTTTCCTTATATTTATTTATATGTTTTATCCATCAAACGATTTATTTTATCAGCAGAGTATTTAATATAATAATTTCAAATTATAAGATCGATCGATTCTTATGTAATTTGAACAAACTTTGAGGAGGTTATTAGTAATTTACTCAAAGAAAAGGCCACAAGGCCCATTAAGGTGGACTTGAATTCTTTAGAACAGTCCAGGCCCTGAACGGCATACATCGATCATTCCATTCTATCGGTTTTACCCTTGGGTGCCAAAAATCGTAAATTTAGTTTGCAGTCCCTACTCCCACTTCCCTCCCAAACTGTATTCTCTTGCCTCCAATCTTGAAAATCATTGTTATTGAGTTGACCATTCTTTCATATACATAAAAGTAGTGAAAATTCAGGGTTAATTTGATGGGTTCAAGCAAATTTTCGAGTGATTTAACAGAGATTTTGCAGGTCCTTGTTGTGGATGGTGATAAAAAAGGCGTTGAAGAATGTGGAAACGATGCTTACGGAATGCAATTACCAAGGTTTTTACACAAATTCATTTCCTTTTCTCTCAAAAGTATTTTTCATGCATGCATGCAATCTTTTTTATTGCCCCCAATATTGATAATCATTATTATTGAGTTTAGGCTTATATGTTATAGGCTTAGAGTCTTTTCTGGAAAATGTGAAATCATTGTTTTTGTTAGAAAAATGGTGTTTTTGTGCAGACGGAGATGATGCAGAAAACTGACTCAATACGAAAAGTCGAGGTAAGAGTTGGACTCTCTTTCCGTAAGACGATACTGCCCCGTACTTCGGTGAAATACGGTATCAATGACAATCGTCCCAAAGATACAAGAGTTCAATATTTTTTCTCGCTTTCCATTCTCAATGAAAATCATTGATTTTGAGTTGAATTTAGTCTGTAAAAAAACTTTAATAGTTTTCTGAAAAATATAAAAAACAATATTTTTTCTCGCCCCCATTCTCGACGAAAATCATTTTTTTTGAGTTGGGTATTCCCGACCCTATTCTTGACTAAAATCATTGTTTTTCCCGAAAAAAATGTTAATTGATTTATATACCTAATTTAGTCTCTCAATCTGTTAAGAGCTTAGATACTTTTCTGGAAAATCTAAAAAAATATAATATTAGAGACTTTTAGATTTAGAGTTGAATTTTGGAAATATCGGGAGTGCAACCCTAAACGAATATAAAAGGTGCCCATGAAATTTTGGAACGTCTTATTATTAAAATTGGACATAATTGAACCGTGCCACTATTACGTTTTTTCTGTTTACAAGAAACTTAAAACTAATGTATGAAGATGCAACTTTAATGAATTTTATTTAAGTGTCATAGTATGCAAATCACGTGAGAATTAACTATATATAGGCAAATAACTTGAACTTGTGATCTTTAATCGCTGAACTTTCAACTCCACCGACTTAGACATGTCAAGTGGTTGTGTTCCATTATTTTATCCATAAACCAACTTCAAATTTAAGTAAGATTAGGTAGTTGAAGAAGTGTGTGACAATTTAAACTTATTATTTTTTTATCACCGCACCATTAACTGCACCAGCACAGACACCCAAGTAACTATGTTTTGTTAATTTATCCACAATTTATCTTCAAATTTGAGTATAACACTTGAAAAAAATTGTGAGAAACAAGATAATCTAAGAGGAAAAGTTGTTGTATTCCCTTGATATTAACTATTATGACACTATTGTATAAATGAACATCAAATTGCATAGATATTCTTGAAGTCACCCTCCAAAGCTTCACCAACTAATTCTGATTTTGATCTACTCCCCATAGAATTCTTGTTGAGCATCCTCCTCTTGCTCTTGGACTCCATTCGATGCAACACCACCCAATAACACATTGTACCTAACGTTGTTGCTAATATGGTTGTTCCTATGATCGTAACACCAATGGCTAACCACCTCTCCCGTTTACCTACCACTATAAACGACAATGCCAAATAGGCAACTGAAACAAGCACACACGCCAACCACATTAGCTTATTTATGATTGCCATCATTTGCTTTTTGGCCTTGCTTTCAATCACCACCACCGATGTTTGCACCACGACCACGGCTAGAGAGATGAAGAGCGCGATTGAATCAAATACGAAGAAGATCAAGAAGGGTACTTGAGGCGAGATGTGTGCTTCACCCAAAGAAAGCCCGGGCGGGATATTGTTGGGATCGTCCACGTACTGTCCGGGGACGGTGAAAATGGCGGCAAATGCAACGGTGGCTATCAACACCGCCACCACGGTGGTGGAGTTGATGGCATTGTTGAGCCCCTCAGCGTGCATTTTGTTGATGCGTTTTGCGATGCCTTGAACGCGCTTCCTCGTTTCTCGTGTGTGCTCTAATTGGTGATGGACTTCATGTTTTATGTCGCTCACCGTTTTCTTCAGCTCACGTGCCGGATTATTCGCTTCTGGATTCAGCGCACGTGCACTCAAAACACCTTTTTCTTTAAGCATTCCTACTATATCAGAATGACCTTGTTTCTCTGCACTATCGATTGCTGTTTCATTTGACCTATTCACAACTCTCGTGTCAGTTTCTTTCTCTTCTACCAGCATCTTTGCAACCTGAATAACAATCACATATGTAACACTAACTCCTCCAAATTAGTTTGAAGTTAATTTTTGGTCCTGCAACTTAATCTTATTTCCATTTTAGGCTTATCGACTTCCAAAAATTTAAAATAGTCCTTTAATTTTATTTTTTTTGGACCGATGACTTCATGTAAGAGGTGAAATATAGGGTTGACCAATTTAACTTTGTCACGTGGACAAATCAGACTATCTGATGTTTGCTTCAACCGGATGATTCACCTTTTACAGTCGGTTAACAGAGTAAAACGTCACCAGAATAGACACATCACCTGAGCCTTGCCTTTTGTACAAGCAATGTGCAAGGCTGTATTACCCTTACTATCCACCATATTAATGGTGGACGGATCAGCCTGAATGAGAGCCTGAACCACGTCGACGTTCTGGCCCTTGGCGGCCATGTGAAGCGCCGTCTGTCCCTTCTTATCCGTTCTCGTAATTATCTGAGGCTCCATACCCAGAAGGGCCCTCACGACTTGTGCATGCCCATTTCTTGAAGCAGAGTGAAGTGCAGTTTTCCCGTTACTTCTAGCTATAGTAGCTAAACTACTCTCCGACTCCAAGAAATAATCGACCACCTCGATTCGACCCTGAGTTGCCGCCGTATGTAGAGCCGTCGTGTTGGCTATATCCACCGTCATCGAAAGCTCCGGGTGAGCTTCCATTAGCACCTTCACCACCTCTACAACACAAACAAACAAACCAATCAATACATACATTCCATGTTATATGCTTAAAAATAAACCTCAAATTACCAAAAAAGTTAACCTAAATCCCCTTGCTTAGCTGCAATGTGAAGTGCATCAAACCCATTCTTGGCTTTGATTCCAGCAGCTGCTAAATCGTACAACTGAATCAATTCCCTCACTAATTCAAAGTAACCATATTCTGCAGCTATATACAAGGCTGTTTCACCAGCTGAGTTTTCTTTAGACAATACATGTATCAATTCTTCTTCCCCTGCTTCTTCTATGATCTCCCTTATGGCCACGATGTTCCCTGCTCTTGCGGCGGAGTGCAGCCCCGTGTCGTCCCGTTTTCCGGTCAGCTGCTTTGTCATCTTTTTCCGGGGAGTCACCGGAGTTTGCCCCGCCGACGAGGTAGCCAGTGTTCGGATAGTCCATGAGGTCGGAGTTTGTCCTGCGGATGAAGAAGACTCCATCTACAAATATTGCCCTTTTTTTTTCTTTCCCTCAAATCCCAAATCAATAATAGCATTTTATTTGGAATTTAGGAAAACACCATTCATTGAGAATGATTTTTTTTTCTTGTTGATCTTCAAGAATTGTGATTCATCTACATTGATGATGTCCAATCCGATCATTTCTGGAAATATGCAAAACATCATCAATCATATAAAGAACTTGGATTTCATTTCCATATTCTTGATTTTTTTTTTTAAAAAAATCCAATAATCATAAATTGAAACAGAGATTTACCTTGGTTGAGTTTGCCCAAAAGGGCAATACGTTTGAAGAAGAATAGAGATGATCAAAAAAAATAATTCTAGTTTGTGTTGAAAAGATGAGAATTGAAAAGATGTTTTTATATAAGAAGAGATTAATGGGGCCACCAAATGCACATGTATGCAACAAAACCTTTACATAGACATGAATGATTATAAATATAAACAAATAAATCTGCTCTGAATCACAATCTAAATTTAAGAGGAGAACAGGGGTTGAAGAAAAAAGATCTAAAAGGTTGAATGATTATGGGGTGGCATCTTTCATGTGTATTAGTATTATTTTTGGAAGATATTATTAATTAATGGAAGAAAAAGTTAAAAACAAGTGTGTTCTCTTTATGTGTCTTGAGATCTCATTGCATATGAAATAATGGTCCTGAAATATTTAATAGCATATTAAATTAAAATTTACTTCCACAATATTTTTGAAAAGGTGATATAAAGTGATAGTGAGACTTACTGGTGGTGGACAATAATACTGAAACGGAAATGAAGGTGGGGGACTGGTGGAAGAACAACCAACGGAAATAACAGAATCCAAGTTTTTATAGATTGAAAATTATCATATTGTCAAGTCACCAGATTTAAAATTTTGACAAATTCTTTTGGTGTAACATTGGAGGGAGATCGTCAATTTCATAATTAATGTTTCACTTTGTATTACATAATAATATGTTATGAATGGATGATATGTGAAATAATAAAAAATATTCAACGAATTATCATATTCGGGGTACACCAATAGAACAAAGTAGAACACCAATTGAATACAAAAAGTGAAATAGGGGAATCGAACCGAGTAATATTAGACGATTGTAAAATAAATCACAATGTAGTAATGATATAGTCTTGTATGGATAAGGTACACTATACAATTTAAGTGCTTTTTTAAAAGTGCAAGTTTGTTTAATTAAAACTGAAACTTTTTCCTTTCTTTATTTTTAATTAAAAAAAGCATTACTAAATCATTCTCCAAATAAGATTTGTTTAATTTTTTAATAATATTGGTACATTTGATTTTAAAGAACACAAAATATAGTCGATTCTTTATTCAGTTTGGAATTAATATAATGTGAACAATTGCTTTACCTAACAAACTTCAGCATGCCAAATATTGGTAGATAAAAATACTAGAAGCGGACTGACGACTGTTTAAGTAAAACTTTTAGACAAAGACTTATCTGAACTCAAGTTCAACGGTTCACGATGAACTCGATTTTTTTAGTATCACTGTTATGTGTAAAAATTATAACTGTTATACATAAAAATTAATATTATTATGAACAAAAATTCCCACTGTTTAAAAATAATTTATAATTTTTAAAAAGTGAATTTTTTTTATATATAACGGTAACAGTTTTTACATATAACAGTGATAGAGTTCATGTATAGACATGATTTACATGATTATTATTCAAACTTTTAAGAGCTCTACCTGTTTAAAAAGAATTTATAATTTTTAAAAAGTGAATTTTTTTTATATATAACTTAATATAGTTTTTTACATATAACAAATGATAGAGTTACGATGTATATTATGATTTCATGATTATTATTCAAACTTTTAAGAGCTCTACCTGAGAAGGCCCAAACTTACAATTTGAGCAAATCATCTTTGAAAAAGATATTGTAAATGTTAAGTACATGAATTATGAGATATATTGTCAAATCTTGATTTTATGTTTTTGAAGTCAATGGCTCGTCTTTGTATTCATTCATGCTCATGCACCACTCAACATCAACAAATGTTTCAACTTATTGAGGATTAATTGCATATCTCTAATTAATTAATTAGTGTTGACCTCGACTCCATTTCTTATATATATTGAGCAAACTCTTGCAATTTCATATACCATAACGGTGCTGGAAAAGTACCAAGCTTATATGAATGCTGTTTGATGGAACGAAAACTGCTAATCTTGAATATTATATAAAAAAAATACAGTAATATAAGTTATTAATTATCTTCATTTCAGGATCTGTAGAACATATCTTCAATAACTAAACTATATGAATTGACTTTCGTTCTATTTCATCATAAAAAAATTAATGGGTAGACAAGTTTTTTGTCAATATTTAATTGGTTAAGTTTAGCCCATAATCGATCGATGAGATAATGTTGAGATTAGTTATTAATATTAATAAAACTTAACACCAATTAACGTCCATACAAATTAAGTATTCCCAATTTTAGGTACTTTTGGAACGGATAAATACCTTGAAAGGTTTATTGTAAAGTGATCCAATACTAAATATATTATTTCAATGGATGAATGGAAGAGTTATGCACTTCAATACTAAATATTTTATTTCAATGAAAATTCTTATAACGATCAATATTTGGAAAAGAGATGATTGTACACCTTCAAAAATTAATTAATAATCTAATAAAACTCTCTCATTCCATTCTTCATTTTTTAAATATATTACAGATTAAATTAATTGATAATCTGAAAATGCACCTACAAATTATTAAATAAATATTTTTCTATTTATTAAAATTTATTTTAAAAAGAATTGGCGTCCGATGCTTCGCTGTCCCTTTGATCCCTATAAATTGTAAAGAAACTTTTGACGTTAAAGTCAGTGCCATTGTACTGCAATTATCATATACCAATAGAATTTAAATGAACGTGACCTACCTCAAAATGATGTATAATCAAATTTTAATAAGATGGTATTTTGGCCGATTAGGCTTGAATTGTCTTTATTGGAGAAAAGATAAATCGCGAATAATTAAATTTTCATGTTTGACTAAATATAGAGGTGTGCCAAATTGCAAAAAAAGTTGCGGACCATGCAGGTGGGTGGTGGAATTTAATTTAGGACAAAAACATTCATTCATAAGAAAGCAAGTCTTCGTGCGATTGTTTCTCATGTCCATTTCGTGTGTGGGACAAAAAAATATTTCTGTTTATTTTGCGGGGTAGAGGTTGGGGATTGTCCGTTGTCTCGTCCCATTGACATTCCTACTGGGCCCATCTTTTTATGAGGTCAACGAATCGATCAATTCAGACCTCAAAATAAGTTAAATATAAATAAATATTGTAAGTTAGCTTATTGGTTAATTCATATATATTGTATGTCATTCATTCGTGTTTGAATTCTCTTTGTCATAAAATTTAATATTTTTTATTTTACATTTTGTATCACGTAATAAATAAAAAATTAGAACCAGAGGATGAGAAGAAAAAAGTTAGGAAAAAAGCTAAAATAAGAAAATAAGGGGAAAACAAATATTGAGAGAGTGATTTTTCCGATGTTGAGCAACTTGATTATTGTGAGTTGATTAATATTTTTACCACAAAAATTGTTAGACGGGTTATATTAACGTAATTATTTAGGACATAATTATCGTATTATTTAAGGGTAATAGAATATTTTGTAAATTTACATTATTAATATTTAAAAATAATTTTATATTATTTTTGAGTTTGTAAAAAATGTGAAGGGAGAGAGCCCCATTTTAAAGTTCAATTCAGGCCCCAATAATCTTGACCCGGCGCTGCATCTCTATTAGACAAATATTTATGCATCCATGTAATTCAAAAGTATTTTTAAATAGTAATAATAGTTGTTGGTCCCGGTGGGAAAACCTATTATCTTGTCGTCTTGAAGCAAGACGTTTGATTTTGTGCATAAAAAAGCGGGGATGAGGCGAGTGCTCCAATTTTTGAAACTTTTGAGCTCATGTGTGTGCTTTTTGCTTATAAACGAATCGTATGACAAGTATAAACATAAAAATAAACAACACAAAGAATATATAGTGGTTCGGACAACCCGGTCCTACATCCACTCTCCTCTCTAGGGAAATTCCTTCAAACGGGACTTATCACCCTCCACCTTTATTGCCCGATAGATATTTACTGAGCTCACACTCGAATCGGGACTTATAACCCTCTCTCGGGTTCGCCTCGGGACTTATCACCCTCCACGGGATTGCCTCTACGATGTTTAACGAGTTCACACTCCATCGGGACTTATCACCCTCACTCGGGTTTTTCAACTACCTCCTTCACCACTTTGGGTTTGGGTTTTGGTGTTGTCTCCAACTATGGTGAGATTTTCCTTCTGATGGTTTAGCTCAATCTTTGGGTTGGAAAAATCTCTCTAAGCTTATGTAGGTCGAGCAGGGTTAAGTGAGGCCCAGTCTAGAGGGAGGGTGAATAGACTTACGAAAAACTTTTTCGTCTTGGTCGGTGTGAGAGCGGAATGCTTTGATCGAGTCTTGAGTGAATCGGTTTAGTCGATAACCAAACTTCTTGAGCAGGAAAAGCGGTCGATATAACTATCGGATTAAGCGATGTGTCGCGGAAGCTTAAGTTTTACCCAAAAACCGGTTTGTATCATCGATTCCAAGTTTTATCTTTTTAATCGGATGATGAAATTTGAGCCGTCGGATCGAAAGCTTGAGTGTTTGTCGATCTTAACTTAAAATGTATCGCTTTAAGATTATGCGATGTGAAGCGATTAATCAAAGCGATAAAACCACACAAGATTTATAGTGGTTCGGACAAACCAGTCCTACGTCCACTCTTCCCTTTCACAAGGGGCACCAACTTAACCGACTTAACCGACTGGACTTAGATTAGTGTGTTAGTCCAACACAGTACACCAACAGATGTTTTAAGAGTTCTCACTCAACCGATCCCGAAATCGATCTTAGAAACCCTGGACCGAATCTTCTAAAACAACTTATCCTAACTTGGGGGTTTGGGTAAGATTGTTGAGGTTCAAACTATGAAATCTTTTCTTGCGTATAAAAAAACTGATAGTAGATGAAAAGATTTCTTGCTAAGAACTTATGGGATGAACACAATATAAAATAAGCTTGTTGTTGTGTTCTTCGTGCGGAAATCTGACTATAGTTTGAGCTTCGTGATTATGTTGTTTGTCCAAGCATTTCCGTGTTTCACTCTGAAGTGTGATCCCATATTTATAGACCTTGAGATCAAAAGCAGTTGGAGAGCAATTTGAATCTCGAGGCTATTTTAAATAAGCTTGATGTGGCGTCTTGAGGAAACGACATAGGTGAAAGCGTGAATGTGTATTTTATAGCCGTTTGAAAAGAAACATTATCGGCCTCTGTTCATCGTGTTTCTTCCTTATTGGATGGAAGCCTTGCTTTGCGGTGTTGTTCCTCCAACTAAGGTTGGTATTCATCTTGTTCGGATCGGTTATGATAAGATGAAACATCGATTTTCATCTTATGATAAACTGGCCCGTCGATCCAATGGAGTCTTCGGCGCTTTATTGACTTAAAACTCGGCGATGTAGGTCTTACGGTCTTATCTTACGGAAGTCATCGATCTTCTAGTATAGAGGTTTGAGCTTCAACTTCTTATCGACTAGATCGATTCGATCGATCTTCAGATTAATTTAGCGTTACGCTAAATATCGACTTGATTCTTCGATCGACCTTTACATATTGAGTTCCCTCAATATGTGACCTATCTATTACATCGCTTTTTCTATACAATCATTATCAACTGGTCTCCTATAGCGATAATGTAAACATCGATCGACTAACAGTCCGATGGTCTATTACATGTGTTTTTGGAACTTTCATCAAAACTATAAATTTCCCAACAATTTCCCTTTTTGATGAAACCAAAACACTTGAGAAAACAAAACAATGATAAGTATAGAAACGATTAAAAAGCAATGTCGGAAAAACAAAGAGATTTTGTCTTGGGATCGAGAAAAATAAACTTTTCATTAGATAAGTTGATTACATGTTACATCGAAAAAGTTGAATTTAAAAGGCTGCCGATCCTCCTGGCGTCTTACGAATCTTCACTCCTTGGGCTTGTATCCTTACGGCATTTCTCTTTGGTCTTGTGGAACGTTGAAAATCGATAGAGTTTCCATTTGACATCGGTTATGCGCACTTGATCGATTATCGTGATTTGCTCAAGATGTCAAAGTAGAATCTCTCAAATGCCATCTGTCGAATGAGCCATCTGCGCTTCTTTGAGTATATTAACGGATCATACTCTTGGCGAGATATCTTTACATTTATAAGCTTGGCCGTTTTCCGATACTTGAAAAATCCGGATATTTATTCCAGTAACCCGTTGAGGAACTCATCATCCGGTGATTCTTCTTTTGGAACAAGATCAAGGACAAAGGCATCAAAAGCCATTCACTTCGATCTTATTCCATTCCTCAAACCTCTTGGCGTGTCTTTTAGTTTTTTGGTATGATCTCGCCGACTCTTTGCTGCAACCGAGGTTCTGTGCGATTTTCGATCGAATCCTTTCTTAGCCCTTGATTTGAACTTCTGTTTCAACCCTTCGCTTGTGCCCGTTTTTCCTCATCTTTTTCTTCTTCATCATCCGCTCTTTGGACAATTTTACTGACTAGCTCCTTATCGGCCAGATCCGATTAGTTTATACTTCCGGTGACTTTCCCGTCCGATGGCGGTCCAGATTTTGATGTTCCAAACCCTTGGCAAAGCTTTCTTGCAATTGAGCTTTGTCCATGGGCCTTGTCTTCGATGTGTCGATTGGTTTCTCGAGATCATTCCCTTTTTGGTTTGATCAAAAAAGCGCGTTGAGTGGGAAGTCGAGACCCAAAGTTGACCGACAATGCGATTTAGATCATTAGCGATAAACACGAAGTTTGAGTTGTCGGTTCTGAGCAGTTTATGTCGATTCTTTCTTGGCGGTTTCCATTGTAGCGAAGAGTGTCCAAATCATTTTATCAAATTTCTCTTCCGATAACTTCGAGCCTTTTCTCGATGGCGTCGAAAAAAAGATTGATTTTGATCCACTGTTTGACTTGTCATCAACCCGATTTTGTAAGCTCGGCGGAGATATGGTGGTCATGGATTGGGAGAACCGATCTCGATTGCTTCGATTTGTTTGAGGCGATTTGTCTCTACGATCGGTTAACACTCCTCCGATCTCTTCTTTCGGGAGATCTTTGAGACAAGATCGATCTCACGAAGTTGATCGGTGGTGATTTGAGATGTAGGAATGGATCCATCACTTGATCGAGGTTCGATTGTTTGTGCCTCCGATGGTTGGTGAATTGCGACACAGTTCCACTTTCATCGGCGACTCGGCATTCACCATTTCGGCGTCTGTTTACGGAATGCGATCTCGAAACCTCTTCTTCCAATTCCAACTTCGCGTGGATCGAGCTTTCCGCAGTTGCTCGATATATGAGCTCAAATTTGGTGATCCCACTTTGGCGAACTTCCCATGCTCGAAGTCAAAATCTGCGAACTCATCCGCCCACCCATCTGTTCAACAAGTAAGATAAGATCGAGAAGCTTTTTAATCTTTAGATCTCTCGGTGAGGATCTCCACTTCTTTCTCGATGGCGGGATGGGCGACCCGGTTGTGGATCGTCTCATCAATCTCTCGTTCAATTCTTAGTCGACCATTTTTCCGGTGATGGTCTTTGTTGATCTGGATCTGAGAATTATCTGTCGGATTACATTGGATGAGATGTGGAAGCCGGGTTGTGCTTGAATGCAACGAAGTTATATTGGATTCGACTGCGGTGGATTACAAATGGCGTTCCATACACTAGCGGTAGAGACATGCTTTCGTGACCTTTAGTACGAAGCGGTGAATCGACTTGAGGTTGAGGAGAAATGGATTTATCGAATCGTTAATTTTGCGAGCCCTCGGGTTGAAAGCTTGCATTCTGTTCTTTGTTGTTGACTTTTCTTCGACTTCATTAGTCGGGGTAGGTTGCTTTGCTTTCTTTGGCCTCTTCTCCGGGGGCCTTCACGGTTTTCAGTTTCTTTTTACGTGGAGCAACCCCGGTGTGGATGAAGGCGGCTTATTTGCTCTTTCGCTTTCTTGATTTTGTTGAGTGGGCTCCTTGTCATCGTCTGGTGGCCCATATATAACCGAAGTTGATGAGAGGAAGGCATTGTAGGACTTGATCCATTCTGATTCCATTAAATTGGCGGTTTGTCCTTCAATATAACCGCAACCTTGTTGAGATTCTTGACTCTTTTTCGAAAAGACACTGCTGGATTCATTGACTCCAAATTTTTCGTGTTCTTGGAGCAAGATGGCTTTTCGAGGAAGCGTGCGAATTGATGTTCCGAGCCCCATCAATTATTCTTTGCCATCTTGTACATTTTGGTGATGTGAGCATCTGGGCTAAATAAATTCCCATGATCGTTCTTGATAGAATGTCAAACAACGATCTGTACTTTCTTTTGAGCATTGGCACGATGAATCCATTGTCGATGTTTGTCTGCCTCTCTTAGAGCTCTCTCGATTTCTTCATCCTCATTCTCCCCAGTGTCTGCGGTGAGATTCGCCCTTTGTGTGAGCAGAACGAGTGATGTCCGCATTTGTCGATCCGATTTCTTCTCCGTTGGTACGACATCGGTTAAATCTCCCGGTTTTTCTCAGATCCACACTCAAATTGAGAGAATTGAAGTGCTTCATCTTTACATCACCGGATTGCGGTGAAAGCAGAGCAATATGTTTCGATCCCAAATTTTCTTCGAAATTTGTTCCACCTCCACGGATTCAAATCCTCGGTGGTTCCAAATCGAACGAACTTATCCTCAAAGATCTTCGTTGCCCGATTCGCATAGTTGCACATGATCTTTCCTAGTCCATGAGTGGCCATCTACAAGGTGAGATAGACTCATTAAATTTGTGCATAATCAATATCAATATCATCTTTGCGGAAAAAAAAAAAGCGATGAAGCATAAATTCAAAAAACAACTTTTGAAAACAATGTTTTTAACGGAAAGAAAGATTCATCATTAAGCTTAAAAGAAAATATTACCGTTCAAATTTTCGAGAAGATTTTGAACTCTAAGAAATCGTTTTTGAAACGTAGAGAAGATTTGAAGTTTTTCAAAGGAAAGTAATGCAAGTTTGTGAAGCGAAAAAAACTCGTAAGGTTTGATGAATCTTATATATAAGCGGAGGGTACAATAAGACAAGATTTTGAAGATCAATCGTTTTGAAAAGATTATGCGCTCCAGTTTTAGCGGTTTTGATCGTAGGGTTGGGAAAAACGCACGTCACACAAAACTTTTGGATTTAAAAAGCACGATCAAGTAGCGGTTAATACATGTACCCGTCCGCGTTAAATGATTTGCGAGTACACGCCACAAGGGTAATGGGTACAAGAAGCGCAAATAATATCGATATCGATCCGATAAATAAGTAAAGAACAAGAGAAGAGAGATCGTGATCGGTTGGTGATGTTGTTATCGGTCGATATTACTTGTCAATGTTGATTCCACTTGTTGATCTTAATCATTCTCTTTTAAGCCTTAAGAAATTTCCCAAACCGATCCTTTTAACCCATCTTCTCCAACAGATCGATTTGTTGAAACTTCGAACTTAGGCGATCTTTCCTCGAATCGTCGATTTCCCTTTTTGATCCTCGATCGGTTGAAGTTCCTTCAACCGATATTTCGATATATAATCGATATATCGATTTATTGGAGTTTCAAGCTTCGTGAGATCTCTCTCATCCGATCATGCTCGTAAATCGATTTTGGTTGACCTCATCCGATTCTTTTTTTGTTAAGCGATTCTTGGGATAAGTGTTACCGCAAAAAACTTAGTCTAGAGTAGTAGCTTCTATTCCCTAAGTAGGCGTGATTGACATGCGAAATATCGTGCGAATCTCTCGATATGTCAATCAACCGTAAATTTATCCAATTATCATCGCGTGATTTCTACATTTGTCGCTTTTGATCTGAAATTTCTCGGATAGGCTTCTTGAAATGGAAATTGCATTTGCATCCTTGTTGGCCCTCTATAAATTGGACCAATGTTTTACACAACATCACCCATTCACCATACTTATCTTCTTTGTAAGAATCATGTATCTTGGTGAACCCTTGTTTCCGCGAGACTTCCTAAAAACACTTTTTACACCCTTTTATATGGTTTCATCTTCTCAAATCAACCCTTTGATCCCTTATTCTTTGTTTTTCTTCATCATCTTCGATTTCACATCTGATTCTTTGCCAAAGCTTCTCTACCACCACCGTGGATCTGCTTTATTTACAACCGGAAGACAACTTCTCTAACAAGTATGCACCTTGTGTGTCTATCTGGATGACGTAACGAACCATCGGACTAGTCGGTATAAAATATGTATACACATGTGCCCATGAGATCGATGACCAACTCTTTTGGCACACGTGCTCCATTCAACATTGGAGAAACCTACTACTCACTCCTTTTTAGGACTCACGGCTTAGTAATCTGTCGATGCGCTCTCGGCTTCACTTGGAGAGTCCATCGGTTCTTGGCATGGGATTACCTTTCAAAGCCTCCCCCAGCGCATTAAGTGGGGAAAAATGAAAGCGTCGATTTCATAAAATCTCTCTCTTTCCCCCATTAACACTTAACTAATGAGTTAGGGTTTGGGTTTGGATGCGAGTTTAGGGTTCTAGGTGTAGGATTTTTGTCAACATTTATGTCTTGACCTCCCAAGATCTTCTTGTACTTGTAACTTCGTAATGTAACCTCACCTTCGGGTTTTTATCAATGAAAAGTTCTGTTATTTCATTGTTGTGTAAATTCTTTTTCTTATGCGATTGATAAACTTTAAACTCGAATCTTGCTTGTTGAATATCAAAAACGAATCACAAAAAAATACTATAACCAAATTGATTTAATCGGATAATCCTTTAAACCGAGCATTTTCCTTCAACTGTCGATAAACCTTGAATCGATCGATTCGGCTTTAAACCGATAGACTTTAAATCGATAAACTAAAATCGATCGATTCGCTTTGGATCGGAGTAATATGTAAGTCGATCGATTTTTGCTTATCGATCTCTTGAGATCGGTTAAGATACCAAACTCAACTGATTTCTCTCGATCCGGTTAGTCTCTTAACCACCTAGTTAAGAGCATTCCATCAAACATTTTTGGTGACATTTCTCCAAGATCTGAAGTCTAGCTTCATTACATAAATCTCTGAATCGATCTCGGTAGTGGCTTGGTTAGAATATCGGTATACGTATATCGGTATGAATCTTTTCCATTCGATATTCTTCTTTTCAACGTGATCTCTTATGAAGTGGTGTCGACATCCACATGCTTGCATCTTGTATGTAGAACCCGGATTACGGTGATTCAATAAAGACTATTATCCGCCACGAAATATAGATGCGTTCTTAGCTACAATGTTGTAATCCCTTCGCCGACCGAGCCAGAGAGTAGTTAGGAACAACGACTTCCTGACCGTATATTACCTTGCTTTGTTGTTGATGTCGCGAATCGATGTTTCTTCTTTGAAAACCACGAGATCGGTTTACTTCCTAAGAACCGACATGTTCCGAGGTTGATTTTTACGTCGATCTTGCAACCTCCATGTCGAAATCGAAATACCCACTAAGCTCTAGATTATCATCGATGGGTAGAATAAACCAAGGTTTATTGTTCCTTCAGATATTAAGAATCCGCTTAGTCTTCTTTGGGTGGTGATCATTGGATTTGCTTCGAAATCGCACACACATACACCCTCTTTCGAAAGTGATATCCTGGTTTGGCGGTCGGGTATAATAAAGATCCATGAGAGCCTATATTCCTTCCGATTTGTTTTCGACCGCCCTCATCTGGATCCATCTTGAATCCGGTCATCATAGAATTTTGGCTTCCTTACTATTTTGAATTCCAAACTTAGCGAAAAGATTCTAGTGTACTTTGTTTGGCGATGAATATCCCTTCGAACTTTGTTTAACTTGGAGACCTAGAAAGTAATTCATCGACCCATCATGGACATCTCGAATTTCCCTTGCATCGGTTCTTTGAATCTTTCACATAGGCTCTTGTTAGGAGATCCAGAAGATGATGTCGCCCACGTAATCTGAACCATCGAAATATCTTCTCCATCTTCTATTCTCAATAAGGTTACGTCCCTTTATTCGCTTTAGTGAACCCACTTTCGATCAAGAACCGAGAGAGTGTATCATACCGAACTCATGAACTGTTTGAACCATAAAGAGCTTTTCTTAAACGATACACTTGGTTGCCCTTTTTCAAAGCACGGAGGTTGTTAGACATAAACTTCCTCCGCTAGTACCCGTTTAAGAAAGCACTCTTTCGTCCATCGATACCACGATGAACCCTCTCGGGAAGCATAAGCCGAAAGTAAATGAATGGCTTCAAAAGGCGGCCCGGTGCAAAGGTCTCATCGTAATCAATTCGCTTCGATTGTGAATACCCCTTAGCAACAAGTCTTGCCTTATTTACGGTGATAACATTTTTCTCTCTCTTGTTCTTGAAGATCCATTTCGTGCCAATTCGTCTTGATGACACAGTGCATCTACTAGTTCCCATACTTCATTTCTCTCGAATGCTCCGGCTCCTCCTGCGTACGGCTAGAATCCGTTTTATGTCTTGTAATGCTTCCTCGATTGTAGTTGGTTCCTTCCATAGACGGATAACAAAGAATATACATGGCTTTCACCAATCGATGTCTAGTTTTAATTTTATCGAGACGGGTCTCCAATTATCGATCGGTTGGATATTGGTTATCCGAGTCCTTCGATACGATTTGCGTCGGTTTTGAGAACATCGTCCGTTTACGATAAAATCTTATTCTTAGTGATTGGGAGTGGTGCGAGGTTATAGTCCACTTGATAAGAACAAGTCTCGGTGATGTTGGAATCATCATGTCTTTGATGTCTGTTAAGTGAGAACTTTGAAGTTCCCCAGAACCCATGATGGTTCGATTCTTCTTAATCTCGGTTTGAATCGAACTTTTTTCATCGACAGGTTGTTCGTACCTTAGGATCCGATTGATCTGGTGAATCAATTAGATCGGAATGTAAATTGATCTGATTTACGATCCTTTATCCTTGATGGTTAGGCGATCCATTTTAGAATATCGAGTTACGGTAGATCGAAGAATAACTTACGAGGCGATTTCTCTTGATCGGAAGATGCTTCATCAAAAAGGCTACATGGGGTGTTTCTTCCACAACAAGGGTTCGTTTGTTGTAGACCACTGAAGGCTTTGCTTAGATGAGAATACCCTAGAAATATACCCTCATCGACTTAGCCTCAAAAGGTCTTCAACCCGACTTTTCCCATTGTTATGTATGAAACACTTGCACCCAAAAACATGGAAGTAAGAAACACGAGGTTTTCGCCGCTTCCACGATTCATAAGGTGTTTTGTAGTGAGCCTTAAGAGACATCCGTTTCTGCGTATGGCATGCAAGTGTTGATTCTATACGCCTTGAAGCGGTTTGGTATCGCGTGTTCACTAACATTGTTCGGCGAACTTCTTTGAGAGTTCTGCTTCTCGCTTCGGCTACTCCATTACATTATGTGGCGTCCTCGCGGTGATGTTTCATCTTTGTATACCAAACTTAGAGCAAAAATCGGTTATAAAAGAGTTCAAATTGCATACCTTTATCCGATCGATTTTTACTCTGTTGTTTCCCCTTCTCATTTTGTAATCTTCTTAGTAGCTCGGGTATCTTGGTTGTCGCCTCATTCTTCTTATGTAAGAATATAACCTGTAAACTTGGAATAGTCATCCACGATTACGAGTGTATTTCAAGTCCGTTGAGATCGACCGGTGTAATGGCCCTAAACAGATCCATATGAAGCATTTGCGATACTCTGATTTGATCTTTGGTCCCGGAAATTCCTTTGAATGAAGCTTTGACTGTTTTCCTTCCGACACGCGATACATGTCCGATCCTTTGAGAACACTTCATTCTAAGTCCTTCCACTAGAGACATCCTAGCTATCTTATTAAGAGTTTTAAAGTTCGGATGGCTCGTTCTCTTGTGCGAGAGCCAAACCGCTACTTTTGGAACTCTTAACAATCGGGCATGCATTTCTTGGACAAGCTGCTCCAATCACCGTGTAGATCGTCCCTTTTCTTGAACGCTAGTAATATCCGTTGAGTGACTCGATTCTTGATAGTGCATTGATCGATCGAGAACTCAACACTTGAATCCGTTGTCGCAAAAACCGATAAAAAAGGTTGTGCTTCGGACCTTCGACAAAAGCGAGACTCCGATTACTTGTACATCATCATTCTCTGGGTTCAACCCTTTGGTATAACCAAAGTTATCATCACCGAAAGAGTACACGCGGGCCTTTCGTTCTATGTAAGGCCGAGGAGATGTTTGCTTCGGTCATGTGCCTTGAGCATCCACTATCGATGTACCGGATAGTTGCTTGCACACCTCCTTTGTTAGCGGACCCACGCGAACAAAGAATCGGGTTTTTAGGTACCCTTTTCGGATTGGGTCTGAGGGTTAGGTTTGGATTTGGGATCCATACAAACAGAGCACTTCTATGGTGATCGGTCGGTCGAAAGGCCCTGATTTGTCTCCCATACTGTCAACATAATCATACTTATCCTCATATCTTTTCGATTTGTATGATTACTTGTGTGAACCTTGGATGACTTAGAAGACTTATGATTTACCTTTTTTCGGTTTGTCTTCTTTTTATCCAAAGTGTGGTTCAAAAGCGCGATAGCCCTAAATTTACGACTATAGGGGTAAGTACATTTGCTACCATCAAAAGATTCATATCCTTTTCGCATAGATGGTTTTCGCGATTTACCGAAACATGCTTATTAAAGCGGTGACCTTGACTGGGTCTCGATTAGACTTCCTTTTGTAGGTTGTCTTTTTTCGATTCCCCGATCTGTTGATCGAGTTGAGGTCTCTTCGGAAAACCCAGGTTCTTCCGCTGATTCTCGGTGATGATTTACCGATTGGGGTCCATTTATTCCCTTTACGGTTGACATCATTTTTTACCCTTTCAACCGGTCTCTTACCCCTATTAGATACAAGTTTAGCTTTTGGTGTATCTTTTTCAGAAATTAAATCGATTACACCTTTACGAGATGAATCGATCGGGGCTTTTGAGGATGTGGAGGGTTTACCATAGCCAAGTCCTCCTTATCAATCTTTACTTTCGAAAATAGGCGTTTATGTCTTTAACGGTTTGAGATGATTTTGAAAAAACATCTATTTTCTTACGCAGATTATCCTCGGAGGATTTCGGACTTTCATGCATTCGGAATAGCTCATCGAATTTTGCTTGCAGATTTTGAAGTCATCGAACTTCTTTGTCTGTTAATTTCCATCTGTTCTTTGATCTGCTTTTCTGATCGAAGCTTTAACCGAGAATTTTAAATTCTCGATTACCTTCGGCGGTTTAATTGATCTAAGTTGAAGGGTTTTTTAAAGATCATTTTCTTGACAAAAAAATTATTTACGATCCTCGACATCATTCTCGAGAACTTACAATAGCATAAGTTTCTCTTTGCATTGGAGATCTTCAAGCAATTGCTTTCTGAGTAAATTGGTCGATCTCCCAGCCAATGTCTTAATGATAGCGGTGTAAAGCGAGCGAAGGGGGTTGGAGGTTCCTCGACCGGGTCCTCCCCGCCATCGGCGAGTTCATTATCGTCGACGAGAATATCGGATCTTCGTTTTCATAGAAATCGACGGCCTTTCTTGTCGTTGAAGTCTTCTGAGAGTATCCCAGGAGTCCTCGGAGGCGAATAGGAATCGTCGATTCTGACGTATCGGCAACCATAGCTCTTACGTCTCTCTCTGGTTAACTTTTTTGTTCTCTTTTCTTTCTCTCTCGGCGTCGGTGCAGGCGTCTGCATCTTATAGTGACTGGCCTTCTCCACGATTGAAGCACGCTCACGGATCCACCGTTCCTTTCCTTCCGGTGAATCACTCATTCCATATGACTGTCGGTGATTTCCTTTCTCGATAGTAAATTGGTTATCTCTTCCTTCCTTTATCTCTTTTTCATTCATCTCTGTCCCTCCGATCATCGGATCATACGGAGATCTGTTTATGCGATCTCTATCTCGTCCCTCGGTATGTTGATAGTCCTTATAGAATCTTCGATACTTACCAAGTTGTATATCGACTTCTCAAGCTTCAAAAGCAACGCGATCTGTTACTGCTGACTTAATATATTTCCAATGGGTTCATTGGCCTTTTGTTCTACTCTTGGTTGCCTTGAAAGCAATTTTTGAAGTCGAGGTTTTGAAGCAGGACCTCGTCTTCATCGACTTGACCTCTTTCAATCGAAAAAACTCGTGAGCTTTAAGACTTCGAAACAAGCTACTAGGTTTCATTCTTGAAATGTCCCGCAATCTTTGATTCTGGTGACCTTCATGTCCCACTTCTTGGTGAGAGACCTTAGGATCTTATAGTTGATATCTTTATCGGTCATCTCTACCAAGTTCTCGAAGCTTGTTTATAGACATTGTAATTCTTCCATCGAGTTCGTTGATGGTTTTAATTTAAAAGATCTTGATTTCTCGAACTTCACCGGTTCGGCTTGAAGACACCGTCTTTTATCTGTTCATTTCCCTCGCGGATCTCGGCCAAATATCCCATTGCTTTTCGCAGATTTGAGATACTTAATCTTCTCTTTGGTGACCTTATCCATTGTCTTCATGATGATATGTCTTGCAATGGTGTCCGTAGTATCTGATTTTCTTTCTTCCGCCGTCCATCGAGTTTGGGCTTTTTTCGTCTGAGACTTCGCGTGGGAAAATGCGGATCTCCTCCATTGCGGGATTGTGCGTAGTAAATGATGATGGGTCTCTCTCGATGACTTCCATCATTACGCCCTTGTCGATCGAGCCTAGATGGTTGGACATATATATGGCCCAATCTGCATACTCATCAATTGAGAACTTCTACAGATCATGATACATCTGGGACGTGTTATCCATCTTTGAGTGATTTTGGAAAATGAATGAGTTTTTAAAAACGGTTTTTCAAGATCGATTCGATTGACCACAATGACCGAGTCGATGGTTTAAGAACCAACCGCTCGATACCACTTGTAGGTCCCGAATCGGGTTAAGTTAAGGGCGTAAGTCTGAAGGGGAGGGTGAATAGACCACGAAAAACTTTTCGTCGGTCAGGTGTGAGAGCGGATAGCTTTGATCGAGTCGAAGTGAATCGGTTTATTCGATAACCAAACTATCAACGCGGAAAAAAGTCGATCGTTTCGTAACTATCATCGATTAAGCGATGTGTCGCGAATTAAGTTTTACCCGTGAAAAACCGGTTTGTATAAATCAGATTCCAAGTTTTATCTTTTTAATCGGATGACGTAAATTTCAGTTCGTCGGATCGAAGCTTGGTCATGTCGATCTTAACTTAAAATGTATCTTGCTTTTAAGATTGTGCGATGTGAGAGCGATTAATCAAAGCAATAAAAGCACACAAGATTTATAGTGGTTCGGACAAACCGGTCCTACGTCCACTCTTCCCTTTCACAAGGGGCACCAACTTAACCGACTTAAACCGACCGGACTTAGATTAGTGTGTTAGTCCAACACAAGACACCAACAGATGTTTTAAGAGTTCTCACTCAACCGATCCCGAAAATCGATCTTAGAAACCCTGGTGAAATCTTCTTTGCTAAACAACTTATCCTAACTCGGGGTTTGGGTAAGATTGTTGAGGTTCCAACTATGAAATCTTTTCTTTGCGTATAAAAGCGACACGATAGCTAGATGAAAAAGATTTCTTGCTAGAACTTATGGGATGAACCTGATATAAAATAAGCTTGTTGTTGTGTTCTTCGTAAAATCGACTATAGTTTGAGCCGTGATTATGTTGTTTGTCCAAGCATTTCCGTGTTTCACTCTATCCCATATTTATAGACCTTGAGATCAAAAAGCCGTTGGAAAAATTTGAATCTCGAGGCTATTTTAGGTAGAGTTCTTGCTTGATGTGGCGTCTTGAGAACGGCATGGTTTGAAAGCGTGAATGTGTATTTTATAGCCGTTTGAGAGAACGAACATCGAATCCATGATATCTGTTCATACGTGTTTCTTCCTTATTGGATGGAAGCCTTGCTTTGCGGTGTTGTTCCTCCAACTAAGGTTGGTATTCATCTTGTTCGGATCGCGAGCGTATGATAAGATGAAACATCGATTTCATCTTATGAATCGTCGATCTGAAATCGATCCACGATGGAGTCTTAAAGGCTGTTGACTTAAATTGGGTGACTCGACTCGATGTAGAGTCTTATCTTATCTTGAAGTCATCGATCTTCTAGTATAGAGTTTTGAGCTTCACGACTTCCGAAGAAGTTATCGACTAGATCGATTCGATCGATCTTCCGCTTCTTAGCTTTTAGCGTTACGCTTTCTGTCGGATATCGAACTTTCTTCCGATTCTTGAGATCTAACCTTTACATATTGAGTTCCCCAATATGTGACCTATCTATTACATCGGTTTTTCTATACAATCATTATCAACCGTCTCCTATAGCGATAATGTAAACATCGATCAAAATTAAATCCATTGGTCTCCTATTATTGTTTTTGAACTTTCATCAAAACTATAAATTTCCCAACGACTTATGATACATCGTGGTTTGGATTGGGTTCTAGAACACTCTTTGAATATATTCGTATATCTATAGGCTTGTGTTCTAGGGTGGGAATGCTTTGGCTATAACACTCTTTGGCTCAGTAGCATTGTTCTTTATCTTTTTCGTGACTTCCACACACATCGATAATGAAGGAAGAACTTGTATTTATAGTGTGGATTTGAATGTTCTGCGTTGGAGAGAGTCACATTCAAATCCATACTATTCTTTAATTTCTGCAGCTTTTTCTGGTTTGGTTGTCTTCCTCTCGTTGGTCCACGTCAACCGGATTCCAATAATATTCCTCGAACTTCAAGTTCGGAACATTCGGATATCTTGAGCATTCGATATATTCTTGAGTCTTGATAATTCTTGTGCCTTGATATTTCTCTGAATTCTCTGAACCTTGATTTTCTCGAGCCTTCGTTTCTCTGATCTTGAGTTCTCGATATCTCTTTGAGTCTTGATATCTCGGTTTCTTCTTGAATAAAAAAAACTAACTTTGTTCTATATCTGCCGACTATACAGTGCGGATAATATCTGAACACTCTAAAACTGAATCTGATTCATCTATCAAGATTATCCTGAACATGTCATACTTTCGGGGTTTTGGGATCTAATCAAAATCATATAATCTTTTATTAAATTCATCTCCCAACAATTTCCTTTTGATGATGCCAAAAACCTATCTTGTTTACAAACATATAACATATACTCGGGTTTAGGTTTTTCCTATTACAAGAAAGGTAAATCTCCAATCAATTTAAAAACATTCAACAAATTTCTTTAGTAATGAATCTTTTCTAAATAGATCATTACTAAATACTTATTGATTTTATTATAGCATCATATAGTTTCCACTTATATATGAGCATATAATCGGATCGAAGACATTCAATCGGGCATATCTAAATAAAAAAGACAAAAAAGATAATGAGGTATTATCTTTGAACATAAAGATAAAAGTTTAATTGATTGTATGTTATCGATTTACAAATTACAATGAACTTTATTGAAGAAAATAAAGACACAAACATAAAAAATTACAAGTCTTGATCTTGGTCTTGATCTTACATCTTACGCTTTCGACTCCTCATTCCTCTTCTTCTACGGACTTTTGTCCGATCAGGCATATCGATACTTACGCCGACCGAGTTCGGTTTCTTCGATTTCGAACAACCTTGACCTCCTGTCTCTTGACTATCTTGAGTCTCGATCCACTTTATTTATTGATCCTTCAAGATTTAACTTTCACTACGCTCTTTATCGATTTCTTCTTGATCGTCGATTCGATTGATTAGATCAATCACTTTTTAGATCAACATATCAAAAATAGCATCGTCATCATCATATCGAAGCATATCGGGTTTATCATATCCGATCTCGATCACGTCGATCTTGATCGATCTCTTTCGCTTATCTTCCGATTTGCAACATTTTCTTCGATTTCTTGGCTTTAGCTTTTCTTCATTTCCCGATTACGCACAAAGATCGATTCACTCCGAACTCATCTACCTCATCGATTTTGATCGGTCTTGTCTGCGACCTCGTCGATCTCAATCATTTACTTTTGATTCCGTGAGTTCCCCTTGAGTTGAAGTTCCATTTTCAACCGATATAGACCGATATATCCGATTCGGTGAAGTTTTCAAGCTCGGTGATTTTCTTCATTTGATCAAACTTTGTATGTAATCGATTTTTGTTGACCTAATCGATTCTTCTCGGATTAAGACAATTCTTGGAAAATGTTCTTTGCGAACTTAGTCTGCAGAGTAGTAGACTCTCTTCCCACTAAGTTGGTGCGATTTGACATCGCGTGAATATCGTCTAATACACTCGATATGTCAATCCGTAACTTTATCCAATTATCGGTCGGCGTGATTTCTACACCGTTTGTCTTGTGATGCAAATTTTTTTTTTTTTTAAAATAGGCTTTGAGAACTCAAATTTGCATCTGCGCACCTTTGCCTCTATAAATGGACCAATGTTTTACACAACATAACTCATTCACCATACATATCTTCTTCAGAGAATCATGTATCTGGTGAACCCTTGTTTCCGTGAGACTTCCTAAGCAAACACTTTTACCCCTTTTTCCATGATTTCATCTACTCAAATCAACTCTGTTCATCCCTTATTCTTGTCTTTTTCGTCATCGTCAGCGATTTCACATAACGATCGTTGCAAAAGCTTCTTTTCACCATGGCGGCGGTTACTGGTAACCGAGAAGACACTTCTCCTAATCGTATGCACCTTGTGTGTCTATCGTTATGGCGTGACTACCATCAACGGACTTTAGTGCGAAAATGAGCGTGAGTTTGATATCGATCTAGATCGGAATAACGATCTTCCTATATCAAACTCACCCTTTAACAAATTGGAGCGCCTTTTTGCTCCTCCTGGGGCTCACGGCTTAAAAATCCTATTAATGCCGCTCTCGGCTCCTTGGAAGTCCATCGATTTCTTGGCATAGGATTACCTTTCAAGCCTCACTCAAGTGGGGAAAATGAGAAACATCGATTTAAAATCTCTCTTTTCCTCCTCTTAATCACCCCCACAGAGATCGGGTTTGGGTTTGGATGAAGGTTTAGGGATATAACTTAAGGTTTTAGGGTTTAGAGTTATGTATTGACCTCGGGTTTTCTTGCATTTGTAACTTGTAATGTAACGACCTTGGTCTTTATCAATGAAAAAAGTTCTATTATTCCATTGTTGTGTAAAAACTACATTTTCCTTGGTACCGCTTGTTGATATCGGATCGAGATAGGTTTTAAAAAAGAAAATCTACTCGGTAAAAACATTGAAAAAGTAATCTTTTGAGCACCTGCTCGATACCACTTGTTGGTCCCTGGAAAAACCTATTATCTTGCGTCAAAGCAAGACGTTTGATTTGGTGCATATAAAAAAAAGCGAGGATGAGGGCGAGTGCTCCAATTTTTTCAAACTTTTGAGCTCATGTGTGTGATTTGCTTATAAACGAATCGTGATGACAAGTATAAACATAAAAGCGATAAAACAACACAAAGAATATATAGTGGTTCGGACAACCAAATCCTACATCCACTCTCCTCTCTAGGAAATTCCTTCAAAGCGGGACTTATCACCCTCCACGGGATTGCGATAGATATTCTACCGAGCTCACACTCGAATCGGACTTATAACCCTCTCTCGGGTTTCGCCTCGGGACTTATCACCCTCCACGGGATTGCCTCATGATGTTTAACGAGTTCACACTCCATCCGGGACTTATCACCCTCGCTCGGGTTTGCTAACAACTACCTCGGCTTCACCCTTTGGGTTTGGGTTTTGGTGTTGTCTCCAACTATGGTGAGATTTTCCACTTCAATGGTTTAGCCTCAATCTTTAAGTTGGGAAAATCTCTCTAAAATATGATACATCGTGGGTTCTTAGATTGAGTTCTAGAACACTCTTTTTGAATATATTCATATCTATAAAGCTTGTGTTCTAGGGTGGGAATCTTTTATTATAACACTCTTTGGCTCTGTAGCATTGTTCTTTATCTTTTTCGCCTTCCCACACAATGATAATGAAGGAAGAACTTGTATTTATAGTGTGGATTTGAATATTCTGCAGATTGGAGAGAGTCACATTCAAATCCATACTATTCTTTGTAAGATTGCGGACTTTTCTGGTGGTTGTCTTCCTCTACCGTTGGTCCACGTCGGTTTGGATTCCAAATTATATTCCTCGACTTGATTGCCTCGGAACATTCGGGATATCTTGAGCATTGATATGTTCTTGAGTCTTGATAATTATTGTGCCTTGATATTTCTCTCGAGTCTTGAGTTCTCTGAACCTTGATTTTCTCTGAGCCTTGGTTTCTCTCGAGTCTTGTGTTCTCGATATCTCTTGAGTCTTGATATCTCGATTTCTTCTTGAGTCTTCAAAAAAAACTAACTTTTACATATATCTGCCGACTATACACTGCGCGATAATATCCTGAACACTCTAAAACCTAATCTGATTCATCTATCAAGATTATCCTGAACATGTCATACTCAGGGGTTTTGGGATCTAATCAAAATCATATAATCTTTTATTAAATTCATCTCCCAACAATAGTTGTTCTACTAAAAAAAGTTTACTTAGTCAGTATTAATCATTTTCTCTGAACAATATTAATTATGTATCGATTATATAATGTAATTAGTGTACATAAGTGTTACTCATTTATTTATATGTATATGGGAGAGAAATTGGTGCATCCTATTTTATATATATATTTTTTAGTTCATTCATCACAAATAAACCAAATTTCTTTTTCCGTTAGAACTTTAGTGTAGGCCCCTTTTTTAGCATAACATATACTCCCTCCCTCCGTCCCAACACTTTTTTCACATTTGTTATTTTCTCGTATTTTAGCGAGCGAGTTTTTTATTAATATTTGAAATGATAAAATTATTTTTAAAGAGACATATAATAGAGGAGATGTAGATTTATCATACACCTCCTTAAAAATTACTTTATCATTTTAAATATTAATAAGCAACTCGCTCGCTAAAACACGAGAAAAAAAGTAGCGTGAAGATAATCTTAGAATGGAGGGGGATCAACTTATAACTAAAACTAACTATAATTCTTCTTTCAGAAAAAAAAAAAAAAAAACTAACTATAATTCAGAATTTCACACATATGCATACAATTATATACTAATTATGTATCTAGATAGAGTTACTTAACTAAAAACCAGGTGGCTTAGCCCACCTGGCCACTGGACTTCTCAATTGAGTAAGAGACCCAGGTTCGATTCCCATTTGGAAATGAATTGGAGTATGAAAGTTATAAGGTGGCTTGGTGAATTTGTGGAGTGTTTGAGTACTTGGCGTACTAACTACTAACAACTAACTTTGTCCGATAAAAAAAAAAGAGTTAACTAAAATTTTGACATATACATGCCCCTATTTACGGAATGAATATTATCTTGGAGTTGCTTACCTAGTTTCTAGATTAAGGAAAAATAAGATGTTAAAGTCAACTCTTGCATCCATTAAACCCCTACTTAACCTTTACATGCTAAATTCAATGCAAAGTGTACTGAATATATGAAATTGACCATATTAGTCGAACTCATACTCCTGTTCAAAAAATAAAAATATCAATCTCTAGTACTCTATTTAACTGAATGCATAATTTACTTGATGAAACTGTTTCTAATATTAAATATTCTAAACTTTTGAGTAGCGTATAAGAACTTGTTCATTCAGAGGATAATCGTCAACTTACGCAGCAAGTGTAATTACTTGAAATCCATTATAAGAATATGTGTACTCATCTAAATCTAGGTTGCAAATGGTTTCTTTTTCGAATTTATATCGAGGAAGTCTTGTTTAAAATGATTTCATATATAAGAAAATGCTAGCTCTGCTTTAGTATATAAGTTACTTTCTCTTTTAAAACATAATTGATGTGGGGTTTTGATTATATAAGCACATGAATCATATAACATTAAAAAAAAATGTATAATATATTAAAAAAAAATCATGTATGAGACTATTTCGTATCAATTTTTGCCACGTAAATTATGGTTGACAGTTAATAAACTATTCTAATTCCATTAAATTGAAAAACCTATTCATGAAAATTTGCTCAAGGAAAACAGTAGCATAAAAGGAAAGAACTACACCCTCATCAAGCACGTGAAATCGACCAGGATTGATGTTTTCTCATTTTCTGTAGGCATACGAATTAACTCAGTTAAGTCAAATAGTAATTTTTAAAAAACTATTTATACAGGTAAAATTCGAAGAAAAATGATCAAATGTCGGTAAATTATACTCCAGTTATCATGAACTTAAAAAAAAAAAAAAACTCTGCTTTTACTTTTTAAAAGAACTTTTCTGAAGAGAAGGAAAGATCACATAATTATGGAATATTTAATTGAAATTTAAAATTAATTTTTGGAATATAACTTCTTTCTTGGGGTCGAACTATCAAAAACAAGCAACATAATCATGGGTTGCTATACACCAGATTGGTGATTCATGCACCCACTGAATGGTGCCCGTAGGTTGTATATGTGTCAGTGTGTGCATAAACTAAACCAAACATACATACACACATCACCAAAAACTCGTGTAAGATCGTTTTACGGATTTCATTTACTGAGAAGGATATAATTACATAACATCAAGAAAAATGGGTCATGTTTCTAAATTGTTAATCGGAGCCCCGTCTCATTGAAATGGATCCATGAGACTATCTCACACAAGAGTTCTGACACCACTTCGCCCCCCCCCCCCCCCCCCACCCACACACACACATACACAGTGATTTGCAGCAACGCACTGAACATTTCACAACAGGAAATTTGGACAGCACTTTCATGAAAATTCCATAATTTCGTTGACTTATATAAGTTGGATATTGGAGGGGTACCACATGAGCAACAAAGGGACTAACCAACCAAATTGGCCTCCACCCAATAATTGTGAAACATAACTCCACGGACCACAATTGAGTCGAATAAAATGCCACAACCGATGAGACTATAAACACACACACAAGAATGTCATAAATGCAATCATGACATTGAATTATGCAAGACGTGTATAAATTGTTACCACATTCACATATGATGCCAACTCAATAACTAAAAAAAACCTACCAAAATTATGCAATAGATTTTGAATAGCCAATACATGCATCATTGAATTTCTATCACTTTCATGTTTGTGAAAATCAATGCTATTGCAAACTATAAAATGTACTCACTAAATATAGTGACCATTTCGATTGGCATTAAAGATAACAATAACTCTGTGTTCTTTTACCGTTTAATTTTTGGTGTGGAATCTGTAAACTTTCATTTTATTCACAGCAATGACTAGTTAGTACAATGCAGAGTGAGATTAGTCGATATCCCATGAATAAATTGCAGAAGGGTGTAGAGTGTGGTCATGGTGGAGCATATTAGATAATGAATATCAAGTTCTTAATTATAGAGAAGGCTCATGCTTAGCAGCTTAAGGACAACATTACCAACAAGATTAGAGAATAACCTTGATTCAGCAGGGGTTGTATAAACAATCAGTTCTCTGTTGCAGCAGCATCTAACATCAACTTATAAAGTGCAAATCCTCCTTGGTGACATCCGGGCATTTTAGATGTGACGCCCACCAAATCGCTCTGATAATAAACCATTGAAAATTGTTAACCAATGAGTAACCATTATAAAGCAACATGAGCATAATAAAGATAAGATCATTTTGTTTTTTCTCTAAAAGAATAAAATGTTGATTTTTAAGAATCTCTGCCCATCAGCAATTTTACTCCAGGGAATTGGTTTTAGTGGTTCTTCATCATCGAACTAATAGTCATGTTCTGTGCAAGCTCCTAGTGCTACATTTTTATTTTTTACCAATTTTTCAATAAATAGCGTCTCTATATTTAGAGGTGTATCTCCTAAATGCACTACACCAAGTAAAACTTCAACGCAAAGTCACAATTCATTGTCAACAATACAACAAACTATGTATACTGACCATTGGCATAGTATAAAGCTGTGTTGATTCATAACCATCTTGAGCACTAGAATAGAGTTTTTGAATCTCCTTCGACTGAAGACCACATTTAATGAAGAAAAATGCTGTTGGTCTAACATTCAGCACCCTCTGTGAGATACCAATAAAGGCGGGCTGGCCCTAAATCATAGAAAATGCATCAAAATATGATTAGGATATGAAACAGCTTCATTTGATGAATTACTCCAGCCTTAAGTGGTAATCAATTTAGTGAGTAGTTTTGTATCTTGAGTATTCAAATCGCCCTTACAAATCAGAAAACTGCATTGCTTAATCTCCATTTATGCTAAAAACAGCAGAAAGTCAGCAGCCCAGGCTCCAAAAGGAGATGTAATTTAATCTTTTCTGCGGACTATTTCTGTATTGTTTATTTGCTGATCAAATAGTGCACGCAAAATATGACAGATTGAAATGCATAAATTTGCAGGTAGATAATTCTATTCATCACAGAGGCTAAATATAAACTAGAATGGATATGAAAACAGAAAGGTCAATTTTTTTTCCATTTTGGATAAAAAAAATTAGCCAAATGTAACACTATATAAGAAACAAGTTATAACCAAAAAGGGTCTTACAAGGTTAGCGGCAGGAACCCCAATTTCTTCAACTACTTCACGAATTATGCTGTCAAACATTTCCTGAGAGACCCTTTTGTTGATCATCTGATAAGTTGATTCTCCATCACGTTGATGACTTATTATGCCAACTTCTTGGGGCTGCAAAATTTTGTAATACAAGTAGGCATTGCTTCGTAGAGAGTATAACTATGCTTTAATAGAGATTATATTTGACATGATAATTCATTGACTAAAATACTTCAAAAATGATAGTGTTACGATGATGACGAGAATCATAACTTGTATGCTGTCACACTGAAGGCAGGTAGCTGCCACATACACTAGACTTAGGTGATGCTTATTTTGGGTTTTAAAACCAGGTTTGGATTTAAGAAATTTTAAATTGAATCCGGTTATGCTTCGCAGCTTCGGGATTTTGAAATGCAGTTTTATAAACCACCACTACAACACCTATAAACCTACTATCACACTTTCTAATAAAATCAATTCTCTTCCCTTTTACACTTTAATATATTTAGATCATAATTTACATCATCCAATTATTACAATCACACTCAATAATATAATCGTGCAATTTTATTCACTCTTACACATTGATTTGACATAATGCTAAAAAACTCACCCTACTCAGAAATCCAAAACAAACACACACCTTATCATTTATCAGATTCAAAATCTCCTATATTCCAAAAATCGGTTTTTAAAAGTCACATAAAACCCAAAACAAACATCACCTTAGGCATTGCAAATGAACATTAAAAGGGCAAGATTATAAATCATATATTCACTGGAACATTGTTAGAAAAGAGGACACCAGGTTCATTCAAATGGTATCTCACCTCTGGATGGCCACCAGGGAAAACAAAGTGTCCAGGAAATTCACCAACATTGGAACTTCTTTGCAGCACAACAACATCTTTGTCTGATGTCTCAACGATTGCACCATTGCCAAGAGGATTGGAGGTATGTTGACACCTGCTCCAGTCATCTAAATGCAAATTATAATGATAATTTTCAGTTTTTCATTGGTTGTATATCAAATTCGTCTACTCATTCCAATAAATATACAATATTTGTGTTATTGTACCAATATTTTTCTTGCATTGTTTCTTGCAAGAAATATGTGCCTTCATATTTTGCGATTGTGGTGTTGCGGGTGCAATACGGTAATAGCAACATCTATGCAGCATACAAACTAAAAATTATGAAGTTCTTATGTCTTGAGCTACTTATTTATAGAACATATTTACCTTCAGATGGAATGAGAAATCTTTCCCAAAAAGGATTCAAGTTTGTTCCTACAAACGTCCTGAGCAAGAAATACCACATGTTTAAAATCATCACTGTTGCTACAGCAATAAAAACCAGATGCTAATGTTGAGATTAAGTTTGGAGCAACACTAAACAATAAAATTGTCTTGAATTCCCTGCTGAGAAAGTTGCGATTTAAAATTTAACTAGATGAACAACTTTAAGAGTTATTCAGGAGATTTTCCACAATTTATCATCCGTTGAGACTTACCGACACCACTTAGGCACATGCAAAAAGACATCAGCACTTGACTTTCTAGTTTCTACTCTTCCATTACCATAAACACAGAAAAAAGGAGAAACACATATAATAGAACTAAAGGTGCCTCCATGGACAATATAATAAGGAAGGGGAGCTCTAAAGAAAATTACCCCGGGGACTTGTTTTCCATTTAAAAAACAATGCAAAAAAGGTGGAAATTAAAAGCTGATCTTTCAACATAAGCAAAATCCTCATCCAAAAAGAATTTTAAAATCTTAAGATCATGCAAAGCAAGTCAGTTGCCATCAGTCATGCATGCACACAAATGTGGAGAGAGAGGGAGAGCAAAAGGGAAGAACCTATAATCTGTCAAGCCTAGGTGAAGGCAAATACCAGCCTTCTGAGAAGAATCAGATCCGCCACCCATGGTGTGCCCACCATACTGTCAAATTCCAAACTGAATTATATTTCAAATTGCAAAGTAATCTCATTGTAGGAATCTAACAATGAGTTTTACAAAATCATGAAACTACAATTTCAACCTTTTCCTCTTATGAATTAAAGAACAACTAAACTATTAATGCACGGATGAGTTAAAAAAATCAGAGAAACTAAAATTTTGACCTGTTTCTAAGTAAATTGAAAGAACATAAAACTATTATCTAGAGTAGTTATTCTTGAGAGATATAGTGAATTGGAAAGCCGGGGGAGGCGTAGTCATGACTGAATCAGAAGGTTTATCAAATTCAGCAAGGCAGCATACATAATTAATAAAACAGGAAATCTTGCCCAATGCAAATTAATTAAACATATACCAACTGAGGCCATAAGAAAAAGCACACACATACCCTGAACTTCAATCCATTAAACAAGGAAGGATTCTGATGAACTCTCCTGTTCCATATCTAACATGTAAACAAACATTTCGAATTTACAACATTAACATCAAATCTCAATAGCCAAATGAAGAGAAAAAATGTTCAAATTTGACCAACAGAAATGCATTCGGAAAATAGGAATATAACCTCCGCAATCGAATTCTCCAAGCTAATATCCGGATGAGGAACCCTATCATAAGTCTGATCAAACATCACTGAGACCTGATATATACAAACAGCATTTAAAAATACGCATTATTTACAGAGAAGAAAGAAACCGAAAATGAAGAGCTGAATATAGATGAAAGGGTTTGGGTACTTGGTATCACCTGAGAAGGAGAAAAACCCGCGGGACAAGAAAATAGAAGTTTAAATGTAGGAATATCGTCGCCGGCGCCGGTCTCAGATGGGCATTCCGTCGTCTCCATTGATCGAATACCTCGTTGGGGTGGACGGAATTTGGAATTGGGATTAGGTCTGAGTAATTTTTCGACCAATATTTTCTTTACAAAAATCCTAAAAAGAGGATTTAATTATAATTATATTGTTTTTAATTATGGTATATTCTCACCAATAAAATTGGTACAATTTAATTTTAAAAGCTTTTTTTTTAATTTTTTTTTGTTTCGATTTTTTTTTTTTTTTTAATTTCAATTTTAGATGTATTTTTTTAATTTTTAAATATCCTATCCGAACCCAAACTAAAATTTCCGAAAATGGTTCGTATTTATTTCAATTTCCAGTAGTTAAGCGGGTTTCTTTCTTTACCAAATAGTTCATATATAATTTAGGATTCATTGTTTAGGGGTTAAGGTTTAGAGTGCACCAATTTGTACACAGGAGGGTGACTTTTTTATTATAATTATATCAAATTTAATTTAAATTTAATAACATATCTTTTTCCACTCCCACGTAGGGTCAAGCGCAATTTTTGTACAAAAACAAAAATTAAACCGATAGAAAAAATGATGAGGAAAAAAATCAATAATATTCAGAAAATGCCTTAAGAATCTCAATAAATCTTTCAATAAATTCCTCCAGTAAAAGATGAGATAAATATCAAGGAACTAATAATTGTTTTATAAAATAAACTGGCAAAACCACTCTAATGTAAAGTGCATAAGATTCATATGTGTTGATATAAATATATATGAACAAAACTCCCTCATATTTCATTAATTGCATAAAATATTCCAGTGTTTCATTAATTGTATAAAATATTTCTGTGTTTGATAAATGTATGCATAAAAGTTAAAACTCATCATATGTTTCATTAAATATATAAAATTGTCCGAATTTTATAAAGTATGTACGAATTCTAATCGGCCAGCTCTTTTTTTTTTTCTACCAAACCGTTCAGCTCTTAACACATTTTTTTTTTGACAGAAGCTCTTAACACCATTGATATGTACATATTTTGTGCATATGTGTTTCCATCAAATGGTGTGTGCATGTTTCTTTTTAATATAAGATTATTATGTAAATTCATGATTTAATTTATGTCGATAGTGTTCTTTGATCGAAAATAGTTTTTTGGAAATTTCATGCATATTTTTATCAAGTATAAAAGATTTTTATGCAATTAATAAAAGACAAATTCTCTTGTGCATCTCATGCACAAATAAAATTTGTGCAATTTAACTTTAGAAGTTCTTTTTCTAATTTTTTTCAATTTTAGTTTTATTTTTTTAATTTCAGTTTTCTTTTAACTTTAGTTTTAGTTTTAGGTTTTTTTTTCCTCGACCCGGACCCAAACTCGGCCTGAGTGGTTCATAGTTCACTCGGACCGAGTGATTCATGGTTCACTCAGCCCAAGTGGTTCATGGTTCGTCACCCAACCCGAATGGTTCATATATAATTTAGGGTTCATTGTTTAGGGGTTAGAGTTTAAAGTGTATAGTTCATCCAATTTAAAATTGAATACTGATTACCACTAGTTACTTATGTCTGAATTGGTGTCTGAGAGAGAGTATTTCTTAATAAAATACATGGAAGTCTCTTTGTGCATATTTCATAAAACATTGGTTGTTTTATGTTTTTTTACTCATGGATATCAGAACATGGTAATATTAAAAATTAATCTCTTATAATTTATTTTTTCGAAACAAATTATCATGTGCACCATTTGCATTAATTTAGAATTTGTGCAATTGATTTTATTTTTTTAGCCTTTTTTACATCTTTTTTCTTTCGATTTTTTTTACTCGATCCAGACCCAACCCGACCCGACTTAGTTCATGGTTTACCCGACCTGAATGTTTTTATTTTTTTTTAATCCTGCCTAAATGGTTCATGGTTCACCCGATCCGAATGGTTAATGGTTTAGAGTTTATGGTTCATGATTTAGAATTTATATTTTGAATTCATGATTCATCTAAACTGAAATTAAATCCAATTATATTTTACGGACCAATTATTGATCATAATATATGGGCTTATATATTAGGTGCCCCATATATATGCCCGATCAGGTTAGACGGAATAGAGCAAAAATGTCCAAGCCACATTTTGGATAAGGCCATCATGGTAGGTTATTTACTAACGGAATACATTATGGGCCAGATTTCATGTAAGATTTTTTAGCGTAGCCTCCTGTGCAATAGGTGCGAGTTTAAATGTATTTTAATTTAAAATGTACAATTTATTTATATTAAAATATTTAATTTATTTTTGAATGTCTCATGAAAAAAGGTTGCACATTTTACCTGATTATTACAAGACTTTATAAATATTTAATTATTTTAGTGCAATAATAAAATGACTTATATACCATTTTTTTAATAAAAAATAATTAAATGTATTAAAGTGATACACCCACCTCAATTTTCTAACCATTAAATCTGTTTTTTTTTTTTTTTTGAAAATTAGAAACGATCATCTTTCACCACCCACCACTACCGTCCTCCACCATCACCACACTCTGCTATCACTACCATCATCTACCGTTCGGACACCACCATCACTAAGGGTATGTTTGTTTTGAGCTTGTGGTGGATGGAGCAAATCCGGATGAGGGAAAAAAATGGATGGGGGAAATTCTGTGAATAGTAATCCATTGTTTGTTTTGGGATGGATATATTAAGGATGGAAAGAGTTTTATATCAAATCAATACTTTTTAATGATGATAATGTATTATTTTATTATTATTTATTAAGAGAGTAATGATTGAATGATTGTGTTGATGGTAATATATAAAAGTTAATATTATTATATATAATTATATGATAAATTATATATAGGATATTGTTTAATTTGACAATAAATATTGTTTGATTTGAGACTCAATAATGTTTTGATAAAATAAAATAAAAAAAGTTATTATTGATTTAATCTTGGCTAACGTGGCTAAAATTTTATAAAAAAAAGTGTTTCGAAAAAATTAAGCTAACGTGACTAAAATTATCTGAGAAGAAAAATGTCAATTATTATTAATTTAATCTATTTTTGGTGTATTTTATTAATTTACAAAACGATGAATTTATATCCATGCATATTGATTTAATAATATTATTGGTGATGGTGCACATGTACTGTGCACTTATTTAAAATAATTTTATATCAATTTGGAATAATTTTTATGTATTTAAAATAAATATATTATATTAATTTGATGGTGTATTATAAAATAAAAGAGAGAGTGTAAATACAATATATATTTTAGGAAAAAATGATTTTATCGTCTTGTAAGTTCGACCTATTTTGATCTTGGTCCTAATAACTTTGGTTGTTTGATTTTCGTCCTATAACTTTGTAAAATTCAACCTTTTTGTCATATGACTTGCTATCAAATGTGGTCTTTCAGGTAAATCTGACGTGTATTTTTTTTAATTAAAATAAATACACAGCTGGCCAAAAAACACTTAAATCCCTAATTTGAAGCCCGAAAGCCGCAGAACACTTAAATTCCTGGATTCTTAAAGCCCGCAAAACATGTATTAAAACCAGAACACCCCAATTCGCATATCAACGTTAATTCTAAATATATGCGAGCAGATTACACAATAATTTGCATATTGAAGATCAGATTCCAAGCACATTGAAGACCCACCCCCTCAATACGGTAAGATTCTTCGCTTGGTTGTTCTCGGATTGGGGATATGGAGCTGGTACAGAGCGAAAGGATATAAGCCGACATCGTCTTCGTTTGGTGAATGGGCTTCTAATAAGATGTATCCTGGTCTTGCTGTTTTCCTGGGAGTTTTTTTGTGCTGAGAAATTTTCTTTGGTTTTGTTATGTTTTGGTTTGTTCTGTAAGAACTTGGTGAGTTAAGGATATATCTTATACCCTTCATTAATGAATCATTTTTTTGTGAAAAAAAATACGCCGCGGATTTTATGTTTTGAGGGTATTAAGAACTCTGGAATTTAAGTGTATTGCGGGTTTTCGGGCTTCAAATTAGGAATTTAAGTATTTTTTTGGCCAATTGTGTATTTATTTCAATTAAAAAAAACGAAAAAAAAAAATCATATCAGATTTACCTAAAAGACCACCTTTGATAGTGGGTCATATGACCAAAAAGTTGAATTTTAAAAAGTTAAAGAACGAAAATCAAACAACAAAAATACTAGGACCAAGATCAAAATAGGTCGAATTTACATGACGAAAAAATCAATTTCCCCTATATTTAATATGAAAATATAGAGTTGATATCACTAGAAAAAAGACGGGGTTTAACGACGGTTTTAGCGACCGAAAAAACTGTCGCTAACGACATTAGCAACGATTTTGGAGACGGAATTTGTGATTATCGCTGTTTAGCAACGGTACTAGCGACGATTTTTTTTAAATTTTTTTTTAATTTTTTTTTTTAAATTTTTTTTTTATTTATTTTATCTGTCGCTAAAACCGTTGCTAAATCGTGAATTTACGAAAAAAAATGGCTCACGGTGGTTCGAACCCGAGCCAAGGGGGCGCCCGTGTGGGCATCGAACTACCCGAATCATGGACAATCTCGAACCCAACCACCAAGCATATCATATATAAGTCACCAAGCCTCCCAATGAAATGAGGTAAATTTTCGCTTCCAAGGGGGACCGAACACGGGACCTATGGGCCTGAGCGGGGATCAAACTGCTCGGGCACTTGCTTTCTTGCGTTTACTTAATAAAATTAATGGGAAAATTTCATTTGGATACAAGTTTCCCCTCTAAATATCAATTAGATACACACATAAGAATATATTTCAATTGGATACAAAAGGCATGTTTAAATGTCCTTTATACCCTTACTTCACATATCAGATATTAAGTGTACTTTTAATAATAAAGAAAAGAAACCCATTCCTCCAGCTGGATTTGCTCTGAAAAATCGCAGAGGCATGTTTTGCAGAAATTTTTCGGCGGAGGCGTCAAATCACAGCAACAAATCAATAGTCGAGGCTCGATTTCTAAAATATATTCAAATTTCAAATATATGTTTATCACATTTCTATTTGCTCCAAGCCATTTCTCATCCGATTATCACAATGATTCGTATTTTGCTCTAAAGCCCCAATTTTTATTGATTGTTGATATCGCCGATACACAACAAACCCCAAATCCAATGGATATCATCCTAAGTGTTGAGCATATGGGGGAGGTTTTCTTAATAAAGGTGAATGAATCTTCGAGCTATAATGGTGTTGGTTCTCAAATTTCTGGTAAGTGGCCTGAGCTTAGTTATTGTTGGGGTTATACTGGAAAGTATGCTTTTACTTTGTATAACCAAACTGAATTTCCAGTCTTATTTACTGAAATAAATTATTTATCACTGATGCTTTAAATATCATTGAATGTTACATATATTTATTGCATAATTGTTCAATAAAAAGTACGTGTTACATTGTAGTTAATTTAGTGATACCAGATCACAGAAGATTAAATTAACAGTCCCTTGTAACTAAAAGTATGTGGTTCACGACCTAGATGGAAATGAACAATCCATCGTGAAAGGTTGAAGTGTAAGGCTCAGATTAGCTTGTCTTGACCAAGAGATTACACTAGTGCATGACTGATGCATTGAACAAGGACCTACAGGAGGATAAATTCTTGAAAGATGAACCGGGAAGAATTAGACCTCGATGGTTCGTTGTTTCTTAATCTTCGTCCCTTAAATAGGATTGTGTGTGGTTAGTAATTATTGCTTTGACTTATGACGGGTAGAGAATCAATGAGATTCAATACTTTATATCTTGGACAATATTACTGGTCACATGCGGATTGCTAAGATTTAATACGAAGAATTGTGTGCGAGTACGCTCGTTTGATTTGCCCCCTTGGGAGGTTCATAAGATTTATCATACCAAATCTTGCAAGTGGAATTTGTTTCCGGTATGGATAATAATGTTGAACTGTTCCTTAACCAAGGATAAAAGATATTAATTAATGGAAAACTATTTCAGTGGCTTGAATTAATTAATGGGCTAGATAATCTTAAACACGGGAAATAATAACTGGGAGCCATAGTTGTTGGGATTATACTGAAAAGTATGTTTTTTACTTTGTATAATCGAAACTGAATTTCCAGACTTATTTACTGAAATAAATTGTTTATCACTGATGCTTTAAATATGATTGAATGTTACATATATTTCTTTGCATAACTGCTCAATAATTAAATGCGTGTTAGATTGTAGTTAATTTAGTGATACCGGATCACGAAAGATTAAATTAACGATCCATTGTAACTAAAAAAGTACGCCATTCACGACCTAGATGGAAATGAACAACCCATCGCGAAAGGTTGAGGTGTAAGGCTCAGAATGGTTTGTCTTGACCAAGAGATTACACTAGTGCATGATGATGCAATTTGAATAGAACCTCTGAGGAGGATAAATTCTTGAAATGAACTAGGAAGAATTAGACCTCAGTGGTTCGTTGTTTCTTAACCTTCGTCCCTTAAATAGGATCACGTGGGATCGGTAACTATTGCTTTGACTTATCATGGGTAGCGAATCGGGAGAGAGATTCAATACTTTTTATCTTGGGCAATATTATTGGTCACATGTGATTGCTAAGATTTAATCTGAAGAATCGTTAATGCAAAGACGCTTTTTTTGATTTGCCCCCCTTGGGAGGTTCATAAGTTTTATCATACCAAATCTTGCAAGTGGAATTTGTTTTCGGTATGGATAATAATGTTGAACCGTTCCTCGACCAAGGACAAAAGATATTAATTAAAGGAAAGCTATTTGTGGTGGCTTGAATTAATTAATGGGCTAGATAATCTTAAACACGGGAAATAATGACCGGAGCCATATTGATATAATATGGGTTAAGATGGATAGTCTTGCAATATTAATTATGTAGTGGGATTAATTAATATTTATGGGCTTGAATTATATTGTGGCTCAATATTAGATATTCAAGATCCATTAGAAGGTCAAATCTTAATTCTCCTAAAGGCCCCCGAGTAGCCCAACAAATAGTCAATAACCTAAAATGTGATTAAAATAAAATAAATATTGTTGCTTAATATTCCTCTAAATTTTTGAAAAATTATGGATAAAAAGAGGAGAAAGATTTTCTTTGAATTTTGTTATGGAATGAAGATATGTATTCTTGGAATACAAGATTATCTCATTAAATTCAAGAAATCTCCCACTTGGTTATTCATTAAGGAATTTCGAAATTTTTTGAAATATAGTGGGCAAGAAAGATTTTCTTGATTTTCTTGAAAAGATATTATGGAAGATATGTATTTCTTGAAATACAAGAATATCTCATAAATTCAAGAAGATCCAAATCTTGGAATCTTGCTTAGTATTTTCGAAAATTATCCATAATTGAGGAGGTGGGATTTTTTGTGGAATATTTTAATTATGGGAAAAAAAATATAGGAGATATATTCAAGATTTCTTGGTGACCAAGAAAAGTCTTTTCCCACATTGATTTTCTACAAGAATTTTCGACCACTCCTCTCCTATAAATAGGGGATGATTGTTTCATTCCCAAATACAATTCCATGTGCTGGAAAAATTAGCAAATCCACATAAGTGGTGCAACAAAGTTTATTTTTTCCTTTTGTTAATTGTTCGACAAGTGTCCTTCCACCGGATAGTTGAGCAAGGGCTAAGGGAATACTTGGGAAGTCCTTTTGGTTAGTCCGTCCAACCTAATTCACTGCCATCCCGAGAGGTACGTTCACGTAAACCCGTAGATTCCACATGCGTAGGTTTTACGTGGCTTATTATATGCATGATATGTTGTTGCAATTATTATTTGAATTAATATAGGATTAATTCATGCTAGTAATAATTAAAGAATTAAATTTGTATTTAAATATTCACCCCGAATAGATCTGTGCAACTTATTCCCCAACAATATTAACAGTAATATGGGTTAAGATGGATAGTGCAATATTAATTTTGTAGTGGGATTAATTAATATTTATGGGCTTGAATAATATCGTGGCTCAATATTAGATATTCAAAGTCCATTAGAAGGTCCAATCTTAATTCTCCTAAAGGCCCCTCAAGTAGCCCAAAGATAAAGTCCAATAACTGAAAAGGGTGTTTAAAATAAAATAAATTATTGTTGCCTAATTTTCCTAATATTTCGAAAATAATAAATAAAAGAGGGAGAAAGATTTTCTTTGAATTTTGTTATGGAATGAGGATAAGTATTCTTGGAATACAAGATTATCTCATTAAATTTGAAGAAATCTCCCACTTGGTTATTTGTTAAGGGATTTTCGAAAATTTTGATTAAATAAGGGAAGGAAATATTTTTTTGATTTTCTTGAAAATACATTATGGAAGATATGCATTATTGGAATACAAGAATATTTCATAAATTCAAGAAGATCCAAATCTTGGATTCCTACTCCTTATTTTTTTCGAAAAATACCATAACAAGAGGAGTTGTGATTTTTGTGGAATATTTAATTATGGAGAAAAGAAAATATGGGATATATTCAAGATTTCTTGGAGATCAAGAAAAAGATTTTCCCATCTTTATTTCCACCTAAAATTTCGACCAACCCCTCATTATAAATAGGGGATGAATGTTTCATCCCCAAGGAAACACGAAAATTGGTTTTTCGGAAAAATATCAGCGTCGATAAAATATCAAATATTTTGAAACGTCGACAGATTGTGTATTTTCGAAAAACCTTAATTGTGAGTGTGCAATTCCATGTGTTGGAAAAATTAGAAATCCACAAAGGTGGTGCAACATAATTTTATTTTTCCTTTTGTTAAATTGTTCACGAGTTCCTTCCACAGGATTGTTGAACAAGGGCAAGGGAATACTTGAGAAGACTTTTTGGTGTGTTCGTGTGAACGAGATCCATCTTCTCAACGGTTGTCACTCCGAGAGGTTAGTTCACATAAACCCGTAGCAATTCTGCATGCGTAGGATTTATGTGAACTGTTTATATGCATGATTTGTTGTTGAATTATTATTTGAATTAATATAGGATTAATTCATGCTAGTAATAATTGTTAGAATTAAATTTGTATTTAAATACTCATCCCGAATAGATCCGGGCAATTAATTCCCCAACGATCGTATCGAGCCTCGGTTTAAGACTCGAGTTTTAAATTGTAATTTAATTCGTTTTCATTAAATTTGAAATTGGATAGTAGAATTGCTAGATCTTTTTTGCAGGTATCCAATTGTCATGGTATTTGATGAATGTTCATATTTATGCATGCATATAAATTGTGGTTTTTTTTTTAATTCGATTTGTTCGAATTCATATTTGCCTCAAAAATCCACGAAGAGGATTAGATTTGTTTGATTCGCTCAAGTAAAAATTAGATCTAGGGGGATTTTTTTTTTTGTAAATAAATTGGTAACCGGTAAATCAGGATACAAGAATTAAAAGACGGGATCCTGGGATGTAAGCGGCGCAACATGGGTCCGACACCTGACGCTTGACGCAAAATAGACACAAATCAGAACAAAGTGAAACAAACGGGTGGTTATAAAGAAAAATCTGGGAAAACGATGATAAGGCCACATTTGCCGACGCAAAAACCTGGGGAAAGTGTCGAAAACCGGCAAAAATTTGCACAATAAGACGACGCATGGGCACTGATCGACACAACAGGGGGAGTGCAAGGCGTGCACTCCGACCCGCGAGCTGGTCGATGATGTGGCTTGACGAGGCGTTTTTTTTAGACGGTCAAGTGGGAGCTTTTCGAGACGAACGATGAAGGCTATGAAGAAGATTTCTCGAGATCAAGACATGACAAAAATTAACCGTGACAATTGGATATATGTGCCCAATGTGTTTAATTTTTTTTGTTTTGATGTTTTTCATTTTTTTGTGCTTTTTTAAATTGTGTTTAAATATGCGATGCATGAGAAAATATTTTTGAAAAATCTCACTTTCGAAAATTACTAAGTATGCTTAAACAATTAATTGATAATTTTATTCTGGATAATAAAATTGAATTAATTTTGACCTCCATGATTTATTTATTTGTGAATTCTTTTGGAGAAATTCCCCATTTTATTGTCAAAAGATAGCTTTCACATGAATAAATTCCAAATGGATGATTGTGGATTATTACTAGTGGCGACGATGGCCCTCTCCACGAGGCTCGTTCAAAGCGAAATAATAATTTTGTATTTAATCATGGTTATTACTTAGGTATAAAATTGATATGCATATACTTCCCCGAAGTCCATGTCAATTTTATATTGGTCAAGTGAGAGCCAACTATTAATCTGGATATTAAAGGTTTGTAACTGTTCTTGTTTGTAACCTGCTTGAATGTGTTTAAATAATGGCCCACCCCACGTGGCTTATTTAAACTGTTTTTGAGATGTTAGGTGATCATGTTCATATTTTTTTTGAGATTTTAATATGATGCATGTGATCGAACCTTGTGATATATTTGAGCTTATGCATATAGTTATTTATTTCAGTTCAGCATGTCGTAACCTTTTAATCCACTGCTATTATACTTAAAGTCAATAGAATAAGTATGGAAACTATATTGATTGGAAACGAAAAATTATAATTGTCCTAATCGCACAAAAAGCACAAGTGGATTCATGACACACCAAAAATCGGATGAGCCAACCGACGAGTCAAAAATGCGGACTCGTCGGATCACCTTCTTTAAGAGAGATGTCGTCATTTGAAAATGGTGGAGGGCAAACCCATAAGGGATTACGTCCTCAAAATTGATGGCCCATCTGAACAAACTTGAGATTCTGAGTGCAGATTATAATCTGGAGACTCAGATGAATTTGGTACTTCACTCTTTGCCCAAAAGTTTTTGAGCATTTTGGCCTCGCTAGCTGATTTGTTGCAAGCTTTGGTCTCGGCAGAGATGTTGATGGGGCACCAAACTCAAGCTTTGAACGGCAAAGTGGTCCATCTTCATCTTCTAGGCCAAGGGTAGGCAAGAAGAAGAAGAGAACCAAAAGCCATAAGCAATAAAACTCAATCACCAAAAGGGCAATGGTAAGATGAGGAATGCTTGTGGTGTCAAGGAAAATCCAAAGAGGAAGTGTTTCAACAGCGGTAAGGACAATGGAGGTTTGCCTGATCCAACCCCAAAAGGGCCGAAAAGAAAGGTAATTCTCACGCACTAGTTGTTGAAACTTGTTTAGCGGCGTATACTTCTCATTCGTGGGTAGTTGATACGGGATCCACTGATCATGTTTGCTTCACGGGTTCAAGCTAACTTGGCAACTTAGTGGGAGTGAGATCCTCATCACACTTTGGGCGATCTTCTGAGTGGCAAAATAAAGCGATGGGAGAAGTACACCGCTTTTGAAGACGAGTTTTAATTTTAAGAGATGTTCTTTACGTTCCTAGTTTTAGAAAGAATTTAATTTTGGTTTCTAAACTTTACCTTGATGGATATTCGGTTACTTTTGATAAAGTTGTTACCATTTCTCTTTATGATAAATTTATCTGTCATGGAACGTTGTCGAATAATCTCTATACAATTAACAGTGCACACCACTCACGAAATGCATCCTATAACACATCAACTGCTTTAGATAAAAAGAAAACGTTCATCGACGTGAACGAAAACTTCTATGGCATCTAAGATTGGGACATATTAATCCAAAGAGGATCCAAAGGTTGGTAGAAGACAGGTTCACCGGGAGTCTCCAAGTTGAACCAATCCCAACCTGCGAATCATGTTTGGAAGGTAAAATGACCAAGAGGGCATTCGGAGCCAAGGGGAATAGAGCCAAAGAAGTTTTAGAAATCATTCACACAGACATATGTGGTCCAATGTCAATCAAAGCAAGAGGAGGTTATGAGTATTTCTTCACTTTTATTGATGACTACTCAAGGTACGGCTATATTTTCCTTATGAAGCATAAATCTGAAACCTTTGAGAAATTCAAAGAATTTAAGGCTCAAGCAGAGAATCATAGGGAAAAACGTACCAAGTCTCTACGATCCGATCGTGGAGGCGAGTACCTTAGCAATGAGTTTTTGAACTACTTGTCAGATGAAGGGATTGTATCCCAGCTAACTGCACCCGGAACCCCTCAATAAAACGGGGTTGCAGAGCGAAGAAACTGAACTCTTTTAGAAATGTTTAGATCAATGATGAGTTATGCGGATCTACTCAAGTCGTTCTGGGGTCATGCCTTGGAAACAGCGGCTTACATTCTGAACTTGGTGCCATCCAAATCGGTTCCCAAAACTGCCAAAGAATTGTGGACCGAGCGCAAGCCCAGTTTGAAACACATGAGAATTTGGGGATGTCCGGCCTACGTGTTGGACAAGGAAGTCGGAAAATTAGATCCTCGATTAAAATTAAGGTTGTTTATAGGATACCCCGAGGGAACAAAAGGGTGTATGTTCTATGGTCCCGAAGATCAAAAGGTGGTAATAAGCACCCACTTTAGATTTTTGGAAGAAGACTATATGAACGAAAGAAGACCCAGAAGTGAGATTACCTTAAATGAGCTAAGGGGGCTAACCTCAGTGCCAACTGTACAAGATGACATACCAAACGACACACTTACACAACCGGAACCTCGTCGTAGTGGGAGGGTTGTGAGACAGCCCGAGAGATTCATGGGGATAGGAGAGTCCTCGGACTTGATTCCCGGACAAGACGAATCAGACCCATGGACATATGACGAGGCAATCCAAGACAAGGATGCGGTTTCTTGGCAAACAACAATGAAAGCCGAAATGGGTTCTATGGATCATAACAGAGTGTGGGAGCTAGTCGAACCACTTAATGGGGTCAAACCCATTGGTTGCAAGTGGGTATACAAGAGAAAAAGAGGACCGGACGGGAAGGTGGAAACCTTCAAGGCAAGGCTTGTGGCGAAAGGTTATACTCAGAAAGAAGGGATCGACTATGAGGAAACTTTTTCGCCTGTAGCAATGCTCAAGTCCATCCGAATTCTCTTGTCGATTGCTGCGCATCTCGACTTTGAAATCTGGCAAATGGATGTCAAGACGGCTTTCCTTAACGGAAGTCATGATGAAGAAATCTATATTCAACAACCCCAAGGCTTCATTGAAAAAGGCCAAGAACATCTAGTTTGTAAGTTCAAGAAGTCCATTTATGAACTCAAACAAGCATCCAGAGCTTGGAACCAATGTTTTGATCAAGTAATAAAGTCTTATGGGTTTGATCAAAACGAGTTCAAAAGTTGTGTGTACAAAAAAGCGTGTGTCGGAATCGCATTGGTATTCTTAGTACTATCGTGATTTACATTCTCGCTCATCGAACGATGTAAAGGTGTTATCAGATGTAAGGACACGACTTTCAAAATAATTTGATATGAAGGACTTAGGGGAAGCGGGCACATACTTGGGATCAAGATTACTCGAGATCACAAGAAAATGATGATAGGCTTATCGCAAGCTTCATACATAAACACTGTCTTAAAGCGATTCAGCATGCAGGATTCCAAGAAAGGCTTCGTACCTTTCAGACATGAAATCCATCTATCCAAGGAAATGTGCCCTAAGACACAAAAGGAGATAGATGATATGAAAGGCATTCCTTATGCTTCGGTACCGTCGGAAGCCTTATGTATGCAATGTCAGCACGAGACCGGATATCCGCTTTGCCGGTATGGTGGCAAGATATCAAAGTAACCGGGGAAAAGAACATTGACGACCGAGTTAAAAAATATTCAAGTATCCGAAAAAAACTTCGAGATAAAATGTTAGTTTATCGATCGGATAGTCTAATCCCCATCGGCCACACACTGGACTTTCCAATCGGACTTGATTCGAAAAATCTACCTCCCAGTAGTGTGTTTTGCATGGGGGGAGGAGCCATGACATTGAGAAGCGTTAAACAGAAATGCATCGCCGATTCTACCATGAAAGCTGAATATGTAGCTGCTTGCGAGGCAGCGAAAGAAGCGGTTTGACTCAAGAACTTCCTAGTGGACTTGGATGTAGTTCGAATTTGCCCAGCACAATCACTGTTTATTGTGATAATGCCAGAGCAGTTGCAAATTCAAGGGAACCAAGAGCCCACAAGGCCAGCAAACACATTGAAAGGAAATACCATCTTATACGAGAAATCGTTAAGAGAGGAGATATAGAGGTGGAAAAGATCGCGTCAGAAGACAACCTAGCGTATCCATTCACAAAAAGTCCGCCTCGAAATACATTCGAGAGACATGTGGAAGGAATGAGTGTCAAGACTGTTGCCAATCTGCTTTGAGTATAAGTGGGAGATATTATTAGGTTCGTGTAGGTGACATTAGATGTCACGTATTAGGAACTACACGAGACATGTTGTAGTATACTTAAAAGCAGACTTTAAGTATAAGTGGGAGATTGTTGGGGTTATACTGGAAAGTATGCTTTTACTTTGTATAACCAAACGGAATTTTCTGTCTTATTTACTGAAATAAATTATTTATTACTGATGCTTTAAATATCATTGAATGTTACATATATTTATTGCATAATTGTTCAATAAAAAGTACGTGTTACATTGTAGTTAATTTAGTGATACCAGATCACAGAAGATTAAATTAACAGTCCCTTGTAACTAAAAGTATGCGGTTCACGACCTAGATGAAAATGAACAATCCATCGTGAAAGATTGAAGTGTAAGACTCAGATTGGCTTGTCTTGACCAAGAGATTACACTAGTGCATGACTGATGCATTGAACAAGGACCTACAGGAGGATAAATTCTCCAGCACTGAACCAGGAAGAATTAGACCTCAGTGGTTCGTTATTTCTTAATCTTCTTCCCTTAAATAGGATAGTGTGGTTAGTAATTATTGCTTTGACTTATGACGGGTAGAGAATCAATGAGATTCAATACTTTATATATTGGGCAATATTACTGGTCACATGCGATTGCTAAGATTTAATACGAAGAATCGTGTGTGAGTACGCTCGTTTGATTTGCCCCCTTGGGAGTTCATAAGATTTATCATACCAAATCTTGCAAGTGGAATTTGTTTCCGGTATGGATAATAATGTTGAACCGTTCCTTAACCAAGGATAAAAGATATTAATTAATGGAAAGCTATTTCAGTGGCATGAATTAATTAATGGGCTAGATAATCTTAAACACGGGAAATAATAACCGGGAGCCATATTAACAGTAATATGGGTTAAAATGGATAGTGCAATATTAATTATGTAGTGGGATTAATTAATATTTATGGGCTTGAATAATATTGTGGCTCAATATTAGATATTCAAAGTCCATTAGAAGGTCCAACATAATTTTATTTTTCCTTTTGTTAAATTGTTCGCGAGTTCCTTCCACCGGATTGTTGAACAAGGGCAAGGGAATACTTGAGAAGGCTTTTTGGTGTGTTCGTGTGAACGGGATCCATCTTCTCAATGGTTGTCACTCCGAGAGGTTAGTTCACATAAACCCGTAGCAATTCCGCATGCGTAGGATTTATGTGAACTGTTTATATGCATGATTTGTTGTTGAATTATTATTTGAATTAATATAGGATTAATTCATGCTAGTAATAATTGTTAGAATTAAATTTGTCTTTAAATACTCATCCCGAATAGATCCGGGCAATTAATTCCCCAACAGTTATTGTGCTGTTCAATTTCGTTTCTCAGTAGGTACTATTAAGAATTGTTGTTTGGAGTCTGAAAATGATCTAATGAATTTGATTTCGTTGTCTCATATTTCCTCTCAAAAAGTTGTAGACGTTCAAGTAAAAATTGGGGGGGGATGTTTGATAAATATGGGGTAAATCATGATACATTTTCTGGGAATTCGGGGGATAAGCAACATGGGTCTGATAATTCTGGGGATAATTTGCAAAATAGACACAACCAGGAACAAAGTGAAACAATGGGTGATTATAAAGAAAAAACGGGGGAAAATGATGATAGGTTTTCTGATAAAGGTGGGGAAATTCTAAAACGAACAAAAATTTGCACAATAAACATGATTAGAATGAAAATGAGATCAATGAAAGTAGACATTCTATGAGTTTTTCAAGCAAGATACCATTTAAATCTGTTAAGAGAAAAATGCATGATGGTAAATAACCAGAGTATTTGGGGAAGGGGGATATCCCGTCATATGATGTTTGCCCTACCGTTAAGAAGAAATCTCTCTTATCCGATCACTGGGCTAAAATTATGAGTGGTGGAGTTGGACTTGAATTTAATGGTGGTGCACAGGAATTCAGAACTGAGCTCGTTAAGTATTGTGCACAGATGGGTTTTAACTTTACGTATACTAGAAATGAACGTAGATACATTTCTGCGGTATGTAGTGAGGCTAGGAACTAATGGTTGTGATTGGTTCATAAGAGCCAAAGAACAACCAGTGACAGAATATTTTGAGGTATCAAAATGCAATTTAGTGCATAAATGTGTGGGTAAGCTCGTTAGCAATCCTACCAAGTGCATGGGAACAAGGATTCTAGGGGGTTTGGTGCTGCAGGATGTTCGAGCAAACCCGGCCGTGGGTGCTAAGGCTATCATGGATAGCCTGTTACATAATTATGGAATGGAAATTTTATTTGAAAGCATGGCGCGCTTTAGAAGCTGCAAGAGACACCATTTTTGGTAGCTATGAAGAATCGTACGACCAGCTTAGTTGGTATTGTTCTGCAATTGAGCGGACTAATCCAGGTAAACACCACCATTTTTTATGATCATGTGTGTCAATTTCAGTGATTTAATTATTTATTTTATTGCACTGAAATTGTTTTTATTTGTATTTACTTCAGGGAGCGTGGTGTCACTTGAAAACAACACACAAACTCATCGTTTTGAACGTGTGTTTATATCATACAAAGCGTGTATTGATGGGTTCAAAAAGTGTCGTCCAATGTTATTCATAGACGAGACCTTCATGAGCGGGCGTGCAAAAGGCACACTACTTTCAGCTACGGCAAAGGACGGAGATAATGGTTAAGTATATACAACTTTTCCTTTTTAACCCTACCATATGTGTGTGTGCAAATTCTTTATGTAAGCAGTGTAATGTTTTCTACGTGTAGGTTTGTTCCCTGTGGCCTTAGAGATTGTATCTTCTGAAACAAAGGACAATTGGACATGGTTTCTAACCAAGATCAGAGATAACATTCATCACGAACAAGATGTCTTCTACATTTCCGATCGGAACGTAGGGTTAATGGTTGCATTCCCAATTGTGTTCGAAAACCCCAGACATTTTTTCTGTCTGTTCCACCTGTTTACCAACCTGAAGGGCCGTTTTTCAAGGGGCTGGACAAATAATCAGCGTGCCAAAATGGCTGATCATTTTAGAGAATGCGCTTATGCACCGTGTGTTCATATTTTCGATAGGAAAATTGCCACGTTTAAGAAGGTTGGTGGCCCGATAGCAGAGGAGTGGCTATCCCAGCTGCCGTATGAAAAATGGACAGTAGCTCATTCACCACATATCACACGTTATGGCTAGATGACATCCAATGTTGCAGAATCATTCAACAGCTGGATAAAAGAAGCTAGGGGGTTGCCTGTTACGTACATGTTAGACTATATTCGCACAGGTTGGTAACCATACAATGCATTTCTATCTAATTTTTTGCCACCCTGTCGTGTAGGTCTACTGCTTTTATATTGATCAGGCTATCATCTTCAAAAGTAATTGACCAGTCTAATATTCCCCATTTTTTGAATGTATAGTCTGGAAAATTCAGCAGGAACCGATTTTTTTTTTTTTTTTTTTGCACAGACATGTTCTTTTTTTTTGCAGAGACATGTACTTTTTTTTGCACATATAAGGTTTGAGATCTTTTTGCCCGCATGTAGAAATCTGACATTATATATTATGTACATGGACAGAAATTTCACGGTGGCATATTGAAAGGAGGCAAGATAGCGAATCATGGACAGGTTTGTTGGGATATTTTAGTTTTGATGAATTATGCCAAAACATTATCAACTTGTGTTATTGAAGCTAATTTACAAATAACAAGTTGAGGGGGAACGAGAGAACAAATTGAGGGAGAACTCACGAAATCAGACGTAGATGATCGAGATCGAGACATGAAGTTTTTGACCGACAAGCCTTTTTTTGAGATCGAGATCCCCGTATTAAGATGAGTTATATAGTTAAATGATGAAATTTTTTTCAAGCAAAATCGAAAAATAAAAAAGTCGGTTGTTGGGATATTTTGGTTTGATGAATTATAAAACCCAACTTGATGACCCGATATTTACAAGCAACAAGTCAAGGGAACCATATCAAATTGAGGAAGAACTCACGAAATCGACGAGATGATCGGGAATTTAGGTCGATGAATTAGATCATCGAAGAGTAAGATGAGTTCGCGAATCGAAGAAATCATAAATGAGGTCACCGATCGAGATGATCGATGACGTCGATCGAGATCGAGATGAAGACCGATCGAAAACGATGATCAAGATGAGGCGTGATCGAGATCGGATGTGATAAATTGAGATCGAGGAGCGATCAAAGAGGATGCTAAACCGACTTGATCGAAGATCAGATCGATCGTATGAAGATGAAGGTATGATCAAGAGCAAAAGAGATCGAATAAATCAGATATGAAATCGATCGTAAGATCTGTGAACTCCATATTCGGCAGAAGAATCGAAGACGTGTTCGATGAATCGTAACTTTCTTTGTTAGCCTCTTCTAGTGACACATCGTAGGGGTCTAGTTAATGCAACCCCTAAGACATAAGACATAAACTCTTCGGTCGGTCCCGTCAAGATGCTGATCGACAACAAGGTCCGGCCAAGAGAAGTCTGCTGAAGGCTCAGATGAGAACTGAAGACTCGGAGATGTCTCTGAAGACACTGAGACTCAAAGAATCCTGAATGATTCCAAGGCGATGAATCTGAGGAATATAGCCCTTAGAATCAGCTGACGTGGACCAATGAGAGGAAGACATCCAGCCTGGAAAAGCTGCAAGAAGCTAGAGAATAGTATGGATTTGAATGTGACTCCATCCAACGGTAACATTCAAATCCACACTATAAATACAAGTTCTTCCTTCATTATTGTGTGTGGAAGTGTGAGAATATAGCACACGATGCTACAGAGCCAAAGAGAGTTATACCCAAAGCATTCCCACCCTAGAACACAAGTCTGTAGATATACACATATATTCAAAGAGTGTTCTAGAACCCAATCTAAGCAACCCACGATGTATCCTAAGCTTAGAGAGATTTTCCCAACCTTAGCATTGAGGCTAAACAAATGTAAGGGAAAATCTCAACCTAGTTGGAAACCAAACAAACCTTACCCAAGAGTCGGTTAAGTTTGTAGGTGAGTGTGAACTCGGTAAACATCTAGCAATCCCGAAAGGGAGGGTAGGCAATCCCGTGAGGGAGATAAGTCCCGTTTGAGTGTGAACTCATTAAACATCTATAAAGCGATCCCGTGAGGGTGATAAGTCCCGTTTGAGTGAGAACTTCGGTAAACATCTCTGTTGGTTAAGTTGGTGCCCCATGAAGGGAAGAGTGGATGTAGGGACGAGTTGTCCAACCACTATAAAATCGTGTGTTCTTCTTTATCGCTTCGTTTTACTTGCCATATGCATTCGATTACAAGCAAAACAACACACATTGGTCTTAAAAGCAAAAAAAAATTGGAAACACTCTGCCCTCTCCCCTGTTTTATATGCATCGCATTAAACGTTTCGCTTCCGCACGAGCAAATTGGGTTTTTTCAAATCGGGACCTACAAGGTTCGTTGTGTCCGGGCAAAGAAGAACTATGGTTCCAGCTGCTCGATGTTTCGCGTTCGTGGCAGGTTATATTATGCCCAACGGGTGAGTTCCTAGTAAAGTCTAACCCATCGGTAACGGTGGATATCGTCAAAAAGACTTGTACCTGCTACCAATGGCAGGTGAAGGGGTTCCCTTGCGCCCACGCTGTTGCCGTCATCAAAAGAAGATGCCAAACAGTTTACAGTAAGGTAGCAGAGTGCTACTTCACTAAAAGTTATCGTGAATGTTACAGTTTCTACATACATCCGATACCGGAGACAGAGAGGTTTGAATCTCAAATTTCGGAGATTTGTGAAAAAATTCTTCCACCGTCGTTAAAATGCCCTCCTGGACGTCCACCGTCTAAAAGAATCCCATCATACGGAGAATACACCAAGAGGCGTAAAGTGTTTTGCACAAGATGTTGTCAATGGGCCTATCACAACTACTTCACTTGTTTACGCTTACAGGATGAGAACTCAGAAGGCGATGGAGATTAGCTATATGCACGAGTTGATTTGGGGTTAGTACTGACCTTATTTTTGTTTCATACGGGTTATTTTGTCAGTCGCAGTAAACTTGGGTGTTATTATCTAAATGTGGCTCAAGTTTAGTTCGGGTGAAAACTTTTTGTTTTTGGGGGCACATATGTTATTTTTGCAAATAGGGGGGGTGGATGCACACCTAATTTGTTTGTTTCTTGAATGGGGTGGTGAATATGTTGCCTCTGTGTCGTTTTTTTTGTAATATGACTTTGATGTACCTGCTTGAATTCAGAACATGCTATGCATCTTTATATTTTACATAATGTGTTTTAGGGTGGATGCACCTATTTTTTTAGGAAGTTCTTTGCGCATAGGGAGGTGTATATGTGGCAAAAATGAGTATTGTTTTTGTGTGTTATGAAATGATGTACCTGCTGGAATTCAGAACATGTGTTGTAGCTTATATTATATAATGTGTTTTGCTTGTGTTATTGCATAAGGTATTTTAGGTGGGGGGCTCAGGATAACCGTGTAGGTCTACTGCTTTTATATTGACCAGGCTATCATCTTCAAAAGTAATTGACCAGTCTTATATTCCCCATTTTTTGAATGCACAGTCTAGAAAATTCAACAGGAACCAGATTGGTTTTTTTTTTTTTTTTTGCACAGATATGTTTTTTTTTTTTTTTTTTTTGCACATATAAGGTTTGACATCTTTTTGCCCGCAAAAAGTAATACTGTATTAATATTGAGATTTGGAAAATTCAGCAAGCACTAGTACATATATTCACTAATACACATTTGGGCTTGGACAACTGTGAAAAATGACTTTGGAGAGCGGTTATAATCGCTGTCCAAGTATCAGCTGTCCAAGCTTGGACAGCTGATAAAAAATCGTTGTCCAAGAAAAACACTTGGACAGCGGTTTTCAACCGCTTTGCAAGATTTTGGACAGCGGTTATCAACCGCTGTCTAAGTTAATATATTTTTTTTAATTTCGTTTATATGTTACATAGACAACAGTTATTAACCGTTGTCCAATATCTTTTTTTTTTAATTATTATTTTATATTTTAAAAATCCTATAATAAAACTATAAATCAAAACTTATATATACGTCCAATACCATAAATCATAAAACCAAAATCCTATAATAAAACCATAAATCAAAACTTATACCACATATATATATACCAAAACATCAAATAAATTAATAAACATACACATCATGAAATAAATGAACATACAATCATAAACATACGTCCAATACACCAAAAACATGAAATATATATCATCACAAATATATAATTTAATTACATGCTACCAAAATTTCAAACAACGTTCACTCAATATCGTATGAATATAAGAATCGATTGTAAAGGTACCCCGTCCAATCGTTTTTCCATTTCTCCAATCTTTTCATAGAGTAAGAATTGAGCTCACGTTCATAGACAAACTGCAAACAACGAATCAATCAATATAGTATGAATTTTTATTCAATCAATAATAATATAAATAAATCGATAAATTGACTTACATTGAGATGAATGTTCGTTAGAGAAGCGCGGATTATATCTTCAATAGAGCAACACACAAAATGTCCACAATGTTCATTATCTCGTTGCCTCGGAACCTGTTGATCTAGTTCACTTTATTTAATAAAGCAAAAGAAACAACATTTAATATAGCAGAAGAAACAACATTCAATAAAGTCGTACATTTCTTTTTAGCACTTGTTTTTCTTTTTCATTTTTTGGTTGACCTTTCTCGTTCATGACCATAAATGTTAACAAGATCCGGATTGCCATATTCATCCTCATCTCTTATTATTCTCTGGTATGGGCTTGGATTTGCAGAATCATCGAAAGATGGTACAGAATGAGTGAAGTTCTGAAAAGGATCATCAATTGTGTCAACATATTCATCGACATGGTCGCTAATCTGGAAACTATTGTTAAATTTGTTTGACAGAACCACAATTGACTATTTCTTATTAACTGGGTCGGAGACATAGAAAACTTGTTGAGCTTGACTGACCAACACGTACGAACCCAGAACTTTCAACTTGGACCCCATTAGGGATCCTCACCCAACTACACTCGAAGATTGGTTGACAGTGAACAATATAGTCGAGTTCCCAAATGTTGACAATCTGTCCAAAGTAAGTAGTATTTGATTGATCCACCGCAGCGATTCAAATAATGGACACTCCACTATTCTGCATAGTACTTGTGGCATCATGATCTCTGGTATAAAATGTGTATCTGTTGCTAAGATAACACTTGTATGAATACACATGTCTATCAGGCATTCTGGATAACCACTTAACTCTGTCTTTCACTGATTCTGTTTCCCGTGACAATATATTTGCTACATAACCATTGAACCAGTCAATAAACGTGCGATTGTGCTCAACTTCAATCCATGATCTATCTCTGGTGGGATTTCTCTCAGCAAGTGATCGCATGTGCAGGTCAATAAAAGGAAGCACGTCGATCGTGTTGTGAAGTACGCACAAGTGCATCCATGTTAGTTCCTCCATGCTAACACTTACAGGTTGACCACCGGTAATGCCTTCACCATCCATCCTATTGGTGTACTGGTAACCGGAAGTCCAATTGCATCGACATTCGAATAAATTCGCACCAAGATTTCATTGCTTCTTCTACTAAATAGCGTTCTGCAATGCATCCCTCCGGCCTGGACTTATTCATCACATATCCTTTGAGCACTTTCATATATCTCTCTACACCATACATCCATCGCATACGAGCAGGACCACACATCCTTATCTCATGTACCAAATGAACTGTTAGGTGAACCATTATATCAAAAAATGATGGAGGGAAATACATCTCAAGCTCACATAGAGTCCCCACAATCTGCCTCTGAAAACCAAGCAATTTTCTAGGATCTATGACCTTGCTACTCATTGTCTTGAAGAACCAACATAACTTTGTTATGGTTATGCGCACATTTTCATGCAAGATAGAACGTATTGCAATGGGCAAGAAAGTCTCCATGATGACATGATAGTCATGCGATTTGATTCATCGGTCTCACGCCATCATCTGATACAAGTCTCTGTATGTTGGAGGAATAACCTCTGGTACTTTCACATCCTTTAGCAGCTGAAGTAACTATTTTCTCTCATTCTTGGACAAGGTGTGTGCAGCAGGAGGTAAGAACGGTTGACCACTTTCTCTAGGCACATGTTTTAATTCTGATCTTATTCCCATATCAATCATATCCATTCTTGCATTGTAACCATCCTTGGACTTCTTATCAGCTAGGAGAGTGTTGAGCAAGCTGGCACAAACGTTCTTCTCAACGTACATTAGATCAATGAAGTGTCTAACATACAACTCTTTCCAATAGGGCAATTGAAAGAAAATTGATTCCTTCTTCCAACCGCTAGTGGGGACACTCTTTGCGAAGATATTTTCGTACTGTGTGTCGATATTCTTCATCTCATTCAATACATCCGAACCTGACAATAAACGTGGTGCTTCACCTGTCTCAATTGTGCCATCGAATGGATCGGCCATTGTTACAGACTTATGGGTTGGGTCCAACCACCTCCTATGTCCCATATAAACGGTCTTCCTACAATGACTCAAGCGAATGTGATGTGTCTTCTTGGTACAACAAGGACATGCATCGGCCCCTTTCACACTATATCCAGATAGATTCCCGTAAGCGGGAAAGTCATTGATAGTTCCAAACAGCATGACCTTCAACGTGAAATTCTCCTTTCTACAAAGATCATACACATCGACACCCTCATCCCACATGAGCTTCAAGTCCTCTATCAAAGGAGTCAGATATACATCTATGTCGTTACCAGGTTGTTTGGGTCCTGATATCAACATAGACAACATCATGTAAGTGCGCTTCATGCACAACTCGGGTGAAAGGTTATAAACTAATGAATCATCGGCCATGTACTATGGTTGGTACTTTGGATAACGAACGGATTCATTCCTTCAACTTGAGAGTGCAAGACGCAAGTGTCGTGGCTCGTTGCCAAATTTTGGATGCGACATCGAATGTCTTCTCTTTGGGGTGAATCGGCGGGTGTCTTAGCATTCCATCTTTGATCCTATCATCATGATGCCAAGTTAAATTTCTAGCATCCACAAAGCTACTATACATTCTCCTCGAATCTTGGTATTATTGGAAAGTACCACAACACCTTTATGGGAGATTTATTTTTCTTATATCGCTTCTCCCCACACTTGGGACATTCATTGAGGTCTGCATATACTCCTTCCAAATAAGATACAATCACCCTAACAAGCATGAATTTTTCGATGTGTTAACCCGATGGACTTGAGCATTTGTTTAGCATCATATGCTCTCTTAGGGTACATTTCCATCACATTTCCATCGAGCAATAGACCACTAATTAATTTTCAAAGATACTTGTGAAGCACTTTCATCTGGACAACCGGTGAGCCGCTTTTAGGTTGAACAATATCAACACAAATGACGGTTTTGTTGCCTTCTTACACCCGCCACAAGTGGTAATCCAAAATCCCCCTTAACTTCACGACATATAAGGGTGATCTCGCGGATCATCGTCATCCCCACTCGATGTATCAACAATTGAGTACATCATCGAAAATATCCGCATCCACTTTGTATCTTCAAACCTAAAGTTAGGTTTCTAGGTTGCTTGAGCTATATCCATCTCTTCTCTACCATGATATGTCCAAACGGTGTATGTTTTATCAATACCGTGAATCATCAAGTGGTCAAAACAGACTTTCTCGACCACTAATCGTTTTCCATTCATACATTTCCAACACGGACATGGAATGTACCGAGGGCTCGGTCTTGGTGTCTAATTGCATGATTACAAAATTCTTTCACCCCATTACTATACTCATCTGATAATCGATCTGCTCGAACCCACTTTCGATCCATATAGAACTAAAGATGCCTATAGAAAAGGCAATATGAAGTGTTTCTCAAGATAATGTATATATCCTAATGTATTAAACCTAAAAGTATTACAATCCTAATGTATAAAACTTGCATATAGAATGTGGTAGTACCTAAGGTTTGTATATTGCATGTATCTAAGGATTTGTTGCATCTCAAAACAATGTATATAACCTAATGTACCATCATTAATCATCTAAAACAACACACTACTATCCATTCACCAATTCATCAAATTAATATAACCAAAATATATCATAATGTATTAATCCTAATTTATGCTTAAATCCTCACACAAGCATATTATCAAACACCTTGAGTGCATCAATTGTTCATATCTAAGTTAGCATAAAAAATCAAGTCAAACCACACAATATATATTCATCTCTAACAAATTATTCATCTCTAACACTAACAACATTAATCCTAATAAATTAACACTAATTTATGTTTAAATCCTCACACAAGCATACTATCAAACACCTTGAGTGCATCAAACACCAATATATATACACCAATATACATACACCAATATATATACACAACATGATGATATATATACACCAATATACATATATATACACTTAATTCAATACCTATATATATATACACATTAATTCAATATATATATATATACACATTAATTCAACATATATATACATATACATTAATTCAATATATATATATATATATATATATATACTAACATACATATACTAGCTAACATATATATATATATATAAAGAATAATTACCTATGGAAGGAGAAAAAGCTGACGGCGACGACAAATGACAAGGAAGGGGAGGTTGGCGGCAAAGGCGGACGGCAAAGGGGGGAGGACGCCACACGGATGGTTCGATTTGGGGGAGAGGAGGAGGAGGCTAGAAACTTCGGTTCGCGATTTGGGGATATATAAGAGCTAATGGGAAGACGACGACGGCGGAAGGGAGGACGCAGCGACGGAGTTCGATTTAGGTAGAAGGAAGGAGGACGCCGCGATTTAATTTGGGGGAAAATATAAGTCCAGTTCATGATTTGGGTAGTATTTAAATTATCCGAACACTTGGGCAAACGGTTTGGAACAATTGTCCAAACTATTCCATTGACAAATGGTTCAAAAACGCTTTGTCTAAAACACTCTGCACAACGGTTTGTCAACCGCTGTCTAAAGTGTTAAACTTGACGGCAAAAAATTGAGAACCGCTGTCTATTCTTTTTTTTTTTAATTAAAACCGCTCTCCAAGTGTTAAACTTTTTTTGTTTGAAAAAAAAAAATTTCCCAAATCTTGTTGTCAGTTCTCAAATGTGTAGTAGTGATTAGACAAGTTAAATAGACTAATTACATGGATAGACCCTTGATCCAAACACCAGTAAAGAGCATCACAATAGCCATAAGCATATTGCCAAACAAAAGTGTAGGGAGATTGACATGATAGTAGTTGCATGTAGTGGTAGTCCTCATCATAGCATCAGATCTTTGTGCCATACTTGAAACCTCATCCGCATCATTTTGTTGAACACCCCAATTAATTGGCAAACATCAACCACACCAACCATGGATGGGGCATCTGTAGAACAATCTACCAGGGTTTTGCTTGGTTTCAGAAAGGGATATTCGACCACATTCACGACAAGTTGCTAGTACATACCTCGGGTAATCATCTCTCGATGTTGTGCGACTTGCAAAAGACATTTTTCGTAGATTGTAGCCCTCTTTTTTTCTCACATATAGGGGGGTAGGGGGGGGTAGGGGGGGATGAAGGGTGTCTAAATTTTTGGAGGAAAACAATAACATATATATAACCTAAAAAAATAAAGCTCATGTCAAAGATGAATGGGGTCAGATTTGCCAACGGCTACATCTGACAAAAAAGTAAAAATAACGGTCACTATTTTTTAGTTTCAAACGGTCAGATTTTTAAAAATGGTGAACACAGATTTATTTTGCACCAAAAGCTAATTATTTTGCACAACACAGAAACATATTTGTTGGCAATAATTTGGGCCTACTTCTATTTACACAATAAACAGTTATGGGCTCGACATTAATTTTTAGACCATAAACATTTTGAATAGACCCAATCTTTATATGGGGGGTGGGGGTGGGCATATGTATTTTTATGGGATTATTTACAACGTAATTTAATAGATAGTGAACATAAATAAAATCATTTTTGTGGGCTAGATATCCTTTTTTTCGGGGAAATTGCTTACTCGTGCAAATTTATTTTGCACAAACACAAAAACATATCACATCCGTGTAAAAATTGGGCATATGTTGTAAATTGAGCACTTTTATTTACATAATAAACAGTACTGGACCCGTTTTTATTTTTAGACCATAAACATTTTTAATGAGCCCAATCTTCATAGGGTCCAAGGACAATCCCAAAAATAACAAAATTTATTTTAAATTCGGGTATTAGATTTTTCTTTTTACAAAATTTATTTTAAATTTACAATATCCCAAACAATATATTTTTTTTTTTTTTTGCATGTATACCTATCGTTTTCATCCTACTTATTTTAGCACTATCCCAATTATTAATTAGCACAAATAAATTTTATATCCTATTTCATTGACATATTTTTACCTACAACAGAAATTTACACTTACAACGTAATCTAATAGATAGTAGACATAAATAGCATTAGTTTTGTGGCCAGATTTTTTTGTTTTCATGGAGGGGGGGATTTGTGTTTGGTGCAAAAACAATTTTGAACAACACCAAAACATATCATATTCGTGCAAAATTTTACTTATTTTTTGTCAATAAATTGGGCTTACTCTTATTTATATAATAATCAGTATTGGGCACATAAAACATTTTTAAATGGGCCCAATCTTAATATGGGTCCCAGGACAACCCAAAAAATTACAAAAATTATTTTAAATTGGGGGGTTGTGGGGGGATTAGATATTTTTTGCAAAACACCATTTAAATAAACAAATATGTGCAAATAAACAAAATCATTCAGAAAAAACATGCAGTAGATATGCCTTTCCAGAAATTAGCAGTGATAGTTCAGTAATTAGTACATAACATCCAAATACATAACACCTAAATGATAGTTCCGTAATTAGTACAAGGGGCTCCTTGTTACAATACTGCCTATCCCAAAAACATCAGCGCAAAAGCCACAGCAAAACAACAGTGTATCAGTTTGTTACAATAATATAAAACCAAAAGCATTTCACAGCAACACCACAAAATATAGTTTGTTCAATACCAAATATCTCCATTTCATCATGACAATCTTAAACCTGTGTCGCCAGAAGCAGTCTACCATCTTCCCACGGAAGTTACCAGCCATGGCATGACTCAAGACTCCATTCCTAGATGGCTTGCGCATAATCTTCTTTTCAATTTGAATACATACGATGACCCCACAGTCCAGCGAATCGCTCGCTTGTTGTAAACAATTAACAGATACCGGGGGAGTGCACCCACCGAGCACGAGGGTATGTTCAGGGTTGCTTTGGTTCAAAATCTCACGGAGCTTCAATTCTATATAGTCAACCTGTATACAAAAGACATACATCAAAAAATAGGTATACAAAAAATCGCACGGAGGTTATGGACGTTTGTACTGCAAGATCACCTAATGTTGGATAATATTAAAGAAGTCAGAGTTCATCGTTTTTTGCACTACATGGTAATTTATTTTCATTATTTGCACAAAATTATATATATATAGTACACAAATCATAATCTGAACTTACCAAAACGGTTGACTGAGCTTCAGTTCTTTCTTCCCCAAAGTTACATCAACACCACTGCTATATTCAGATGTCGAGGCATCCAACAAATCTTTGTAGGATTTATCTCTCATTTCAGTGCTATTCCCTTCACACACAAAAAACACATTGTATTTTGAGATGTCAGAAATTAAAAACAGTACAAAAATAAACTGATTTGTTCCCCTTTGTTCTTAACCTTTGTGCAAAACAAACTGATGGTTTATAATATGGGTTGGTGGGGCATTGTGTTGTGTAAAATAATGGGAAATTTCATTTTTAGATACAAGTTGCCCCACTAAATACAACCCAACCTTGTACCATATTCATGACCCCCAACTTTCTACCACATTGATATTTTTGGTGGGTTCTCAATCTTGTGCAAAACATACCAAATTACGATGGGGGTGGGGGGAAGTTGCCCCACTAAATACAACCCAACCTTGTACCATATTGATAACCCACAAATTTCTACAACATTATATTTTTTGGTTCTCAATCTTGTGCAAAACATACCAAATTACGATGTAATGTTGTGCAAATAAAAAATGATGCATAAGACATTCAGAATTATCTTTTTTTTTTTGCGGATAACACTCTGCAAAAAAACAAGTATGAAATGCATAAGATTGATTGGAAGTTTTGAATACCTTTTTTCTTTGATTTCATCCTTTTCTGAGATCTTTTCCTCACACTCGAATCTGTATAAAAACACCCATATAAATTTATGAGTTAATCTAAAAAATACCCATATATACATGCACTACACAAACTTCTCAAAAAAACACCCACATATGCCTTCCCCTTACACTACTGAACAAGAAAAAAAAACCTGATCGTTTCTTCCTCTTCGATAACCGTAGCTTTCCACTGCTCAAACGCCGGCTACGACGCTCACCCACCATGGTTTTTCTGCAAATAAACTGATAATAATTAAATTTAACAAAAAAAATAATAATTCCAAAAGGCGAAGAACAAAGCACAAAAAGTCAACTGTTCTCCGCGTCGCTACACCAGAACGTATTTTTGCCGTCGAAAATCCGAAAGATATGGTTGCCCAAATTATTCGGAGAAGTTTTTGCCCCTATTCTTTCTGAAATTTTTTGAACCGAAAGAATGAATCGATTGTTCACGTTAAATCTGAACACAAAAAAAAATTATTCGTAAGTTTATTTAATAATAATATTTAAAGGTGGTGTTTTAGTTGTAATTATACAAAAAATTAGATTAAATTGCAATCGAGTGAAAAATGATAATTTTATAAATCTTTTATATATTATATATACACACATGAGTATATAATTCTAAAAATAATAATGAGTCATTCGCCTCTGCTCTAGTTTTTGCAGTTGCAGAGAGAAATTAATAAAAAAAAAAACATATTCTCTTGCAACAAATTAGAATTTTATTCAAACACACTCTCATGAAAATACAAAAATATATTTTATATGGGACGATTTCATATGTTTAGGCAGTCAGGCTTCAACAGTTGGTATTGGTTGTTATGTGGAATGTGAGCGATGGCTGTCGCAACATTAAATGATTTCAGCTAGCCTACAGCTTTCAAGTGGTTACTCATTATAATTTATATATGCAGCAGCAACACACCAATCTCCCTGGAAAATTGCAACTATCATTTTACTTTCTGCACTATTATTGCTACATTTTTGATTTATTACAATTATTATAAATATTATTATTTTCTTCTGGCATAAATTAATTAAGAAGGTGTTGCATTTAATTATTTCGCTCATTCACATATATAATTCGAGTGGCGCGCGCCATGTCCATTGCTCCAGTAACTAATAATCTCAGATAATTATTTCTGAAAAAATTAACTATATTTTTTGGGTTTGTTATTTATTTTGATTTATCTCCGTTTATATATAATTTTCCACGAAGGCTTTTATTAACGAGTTTAAAGTATATACACGCTGAAAAGCCCATTTCAGACATAACTTCATCTTATTAACTTGTAAAACTAATACTATAAACAACTATATTATTAATTTCATACAAATAATAAGATGAAATGCGATGATCATCAATCGATTTCATATGAAACTTTGCCCAAATGTATTTGTCTTCAGGTACTAAAACAATTTTTATAAGAGTTACACTCTTGTGCACCACATGCACCAATTCAAATTGATGCAATTTAAACCTTAATCCCTAAATAGAAAACCCTAAATCATATATGAACCATTCGGGCCGGGTGAACTATGAACCACTTGGGCCGAGTGAACCATGAACCACTCGGGCCGGGTATTGAAAAAAAAAAAAAAAAAAAAAACATCTAAAACTGAAATTAAAGTTAAAAGAAAATCGAAACTGAAAAAAGAAAAAAAAATTAAAACTAAAAAAAATTAGAAAAAAAACTTTTAAAATTAAATTACACAAATTCTATTGATGTATGTGGTGCAAAGGAGAATTTGTCTTATTATAACTTCAAATACTACTGACAATTTATTTAAACAATTGATGTGTAGTCCTAATAGCGTCTCTAAAATAACATTAAGATAAACTAGTCTGCACAAACCTCTGTCAAAACTAGTTTCATATTTCATTTTACGTTTTAATCAGTCAAATTAAATGTTATACTTCAATCAAAGTTAGTATCATTTTCATTTTACTTTTCCGTCAAATTCAGTACACGTTTCAATTATATTAGCCAACATATTTATTGTAACAACTAATGTCACATTTTAATTAAAACTGGTGTCACATTTTACCTTTGTGCTCAGTTGCATCTGTGCAACAACTGGTACACAAGAGAGTCTAGCTCCAACGGTAAAGGATTTAGCATACTCACTCATTTTCAATTATGCAAATTGTAGTATGGGTTTGGAGTTTAGGTGATAGTATGTGTTAGAAAAATAATGTAAATAAATTAATGATTTCATATATTTCTACATGTTCGAGATTTCAGATTATCATGATATTAGAATCTTTGACGCACGTTCAAGTCCTTAATATAATTTCTTCTTTTTAAAAGGAAAAAAAAAACTAGATGTAATTAAATTAATTAAGTTAAAAATTAGAAATATATTTGATGTTTCGTCGTCAAGTATTGTTGGATCTAGTCTTTTTTAAACTGCTGAACTGGTAACAAGGTGTTCAAACGGGACCTTTTCCTTTTTATTTGCATACTTTGTTTTAATTATTTTTAATTGATGGATTAATAAAAAAGAAGTAAAAGAGAAATAAAGAATGTACTGTCAATATGTGAAACAAACGATGGGGGAAGAAGAAACAAGTCGATTTACATACTCTTTCATTTCGTGTCTCCCATTTAATTAATGAAATTTAAACGCCACATGCATTGAACTTCCTAGCTAATTATTTTTTTTTTAACAGAAAAAGAGAATGTATTAAACCACGTCAAGCTCGGATCACCTTCACTAGACTTGCTACGTGCATGTCCTTTTTTTTTTTTTATCGGACAAAGTTAATTGTTAGGTTGTTAGTAGTTAGTACACCAATCACCCAAACATTCCACAAATTCACCAAACCACCTTATAACTCTCATACTCCAATTCGTTCCCAAAGGGAATCGAACCTGGGTCTCCCACTCAATTGAGGAACCCAATGACCAGGCGGGCTAAGCCATCCTGTTTTCTACTGGATTTTTCTTTTGATGGAACTTCATATAAATAATTTGGTATGATATTATTAATTTATTTTGCCCAAAGCACACACGAGTTTATGTCCCAAAAACTTCATGTTAATATTGATTGATTGATTGATTGATAACCATGCATGTATGTGTCCTTGACATTTATCATATTAATTTGACAGAAGCAAGGGACATAAATTCAGATTCAAAAAATGCATAGTAACAACATTTATCGTGCATCTTCAGTCTACAAAATAAATGCGAGAAATGCCATTTAACTTTTACACTTTTCAGATAAAAAAAAATAAAAAAAAAAAATGCGAGAAATGCAAATGAGACAGAAGATGACACTAACCTTGGGAATGAAAATTGGCCACAAAGTTTGAGAGAGAAATTTCGATCAAATCTTTAAAAAAAAAAATGAGACAACTCATGGTGAGATGCAATATAATTTAGACATGAAGTTTTAACACTTTAGGAGAAATGAATATTGATTTGTATTAGTTTGTATCTCTTCTCATCTATGAGATTGTCTACATACGAGTTTTTGTCTTAAAAAATAGTTAGTCAATAATACTTAATGGTGCGTAACTGTAAGAAAGACAAATTACTAATACGTACCCGCAGTTGTATTAGTGTATGTACGTGCTAATTAATTAAAATGACAAGCTAGCTAGTGTATCTATATATGTAGTTATATACTCATTGATTATGTACCCACACGTATAGTAAAATAATGTGTATATCCCAACAAATCACCAATAGAACTTTATAATTTTGTTTTGAAATTAACAATAAATGAAGAGTGGAAAGTGTTTGATATAATTTGATGTAAAATTGTTTGCGTCGTTTTCCGAGACTTTAATGTTCACATGGAGGCGTAGTTGGATATTGCTACATTGACATCTTAATTAGAAGCCAGCTGCTATGGTAGGTTTCTACAGTTGGCTTTCGCCTTTGCAAATGCAATACACTACACATTACATATATATGTATATTTGCATTATTATTTTCAGACCCCCTTCTCCATTACTCTCATCCAACAACTTCGGTCAAAACTCTTTATTATATATTGGTTACCATTTTTACTGACATCAAGTTCTTTTGTCTTTCTAGACTACCAGTACTGTTCTTTTGGTTTATATAATACTTATGAAATTGTAGAGCCTTAACAATATCGAACTGGATATATAACCCAAAATATATGTAGCTCGGATATATACTAATACAAGGACCGACTAATCCGGGGGACCAAAACTCACCGTCCATTAACGGAGATTCATGTCAGAATTAAGCTTTTTAAAGAATGACTCATCTCAAGAATTGATCGCACCCTATGGGGTTCGAATTTGGGACCTAGCATAGTCAACCCTTTGGAGTTGGATAATTCATATATATGTGGTATTCTCTTTTCCAACTTGCAATATGTTCATTTTTTATCCAATCACAATCTGTATTATATGAAGTTGATCAATTGCAACCTAAACTCTCTTTTAATGGTATGTTCCGGCCCACAAAAACTGAATTTAAGCTACAATCGATCAATTTCGTGTAGTACATGTGTACACGAAGTAATCTAGAGAGAGAAGGGAGAGTAATTGACTTGAATGCACAAATATAGATATATGTAGTACTTTTGATAAATTCTTGTAATGAACATGGTCAAATATATGTAATACAAATTTCAGGTCTAAATTAATCAACAGTATTATGTTCACTTTGAACTTGTAAACTGTGTATGAATCACCTGTGATCACCCACAACATTACCTATTCATCTCACATCGTATATATTAATTTAATGACCCAAAAAATTCAGACATAAAAATATCAGGGGCATAAAGAAAACACTTTCCAATATCACTAAAACCACCACAACAGAAAAATTAAACCCCCAAAAAATATTTTTTAAAAATCAAGAAAAAAAATCAATCACTCTGGTATTTCGTAATCATCCGGTACTTGAAACGTATCCGGATTCTCATTGTGGAGCCACCCGAACTTCTCCAGAAACGGGTTCTTCAAATTCTTAGTCGGATAATTGTGAATAAACTCCTGCCACACATTCTTACCGTCCAAATCCCCAACCACTTCCCACAAACAGCTGTTACACTTAAACCCTGCCCCAAAACTTATCATAAACACCCTGTCCCCCTTTTTCAACCTCCCTTTCTCCTCCATGTAAGCCAAAACATACCACAGGCTGCTCGCTGACGTGTTCCCGAACCGATGCAACGTCATCCGTGCGGGCTCCACGTCGTACTCACTCAAACTTAAGCTCTGAGCAATCGCATCGATCACCGCCTTTCCACCCGTATGCAAACAAAAATGATCCACCCCTGTCTTGAAATTAATGACAGGGCCCCCCGCCCCGCCCTTGCTCCAACACTGCTGGCGCGCCTTGCGCGCCAGCAGTGCTGCAGAGAAGCGCAGAAGCTCCCGCATGGGCAGGATCTTCGGCGCTATAACCTTTAGGTTATCGACGAAGGCCCTGGTCGCGGCCTTCGGGAGGTTTTTCCCCAGGTGGAACCCCACGTGCCCCTTTTCGTCTTCTTTCTGCGTGCAGCAGTCGTAGGACTCGTCCTTCGCCCCGTGGTGGGTCCGGACGAGTTTTTTCAGCTTAAACATGGCTTTATCCTTTAAAGCCGGTTTGTTAGTCAGAAGTACGGCGCAGCCCCCTGATCTGAATAAACAGTTTGCCAGAATCATAGATCTGTTGTTTCCCGTGTACCAGCCCAGGCTCAGTGACTCAGAAGTCACTAATAAAGCCTGCTGGTTTCTCCGGCTTTTGAATATGCTTTCAATTATGTTTATCGAGACTATGCTTGCGCTGCAACCCATCCCAGTCAGATTATACACCTTCACGTCGTCCCGCATCTTGTACAGATTGATGATTCGGGACGACAGGGACGGGACGTTCGCGAGCATGGAGATGTTCACGACCAGGACGTCGATTTCGGACGGGGAGATGCAGCTTTTCTTGAACAGTCTGTCGATGGTGTCGACGAAAAACTCGTCCATCTCGACGAGGCCATCTCTGAGGGTCGGGGAAGCTTCGCGGCCTTCGAAGACCATCTTGGGGCCGTACGTTTCTTCCCCGATCCCGGAACTGACAATGGCTTTTAGAAGGAACTGGTACTCGTTGATTCCGAGGTGCTTGTTGCGGCGGATTACTTCGCCGCTGAATTTTGTGCTTAGTTTGCTATCGTCGTCGGGTTTGTAGCATTCGTAGGCTAGTATGTAACAGTTGGTGTGCCTTCTACGGTCGATGATTTTGTATATGATGTAAAGGAGGGGAAGAAATGGGAGGAAATAGTAGAGAAGTGTGAGATCCATGTTGATGTAATTTGGTATGTTGGAGAGTGGAGAGGCTGAAATTATAAGGAGGGGGAAATTAAATGAGTTGCAAATATTGAAGTACGTTTTTTTGGTATATATAATGAATGTGTGGCCAATGTTTGATTTTGATGAGAGAATTTTAAATCAAAGTATAGAATACTTGGAATTATTTAAAGGGTTGGCCAAGTTGTGAACATGTGACCTTGGTCTTTAAAACACTATTTGTATCTCTCAACTTCCACCAACTCATCATTTCTCCGTGATTTCACAACCTAGCTAGAATTAAATCTTTACCATATACTATCAAACTCAAAAACTGAAACTATATATTATATGTAAGTTATTTAAGAATATGGTAAAATTTATAGCTTTGGTTGGTAAAACAAACTATATATTTTATAAGACACTTGATGTGTTCGCAAGTCAACGGTTCTTTTAATTAGTTATCGATCTTTAGTTCATGAGTTGATGTAGTTGATCTTGAAAAATCAAATGTCCAACAAAATTTATCACTCAAATTGAACATCCAACACAAAATAAACCAATGCATTGAATAAAAGTCACATTAAAATTAAAAAAACATGGAGATAAAATACATTCCATAATGAAAAATATACAAATGACGTTTTTTTTCCTTAGCAAACTCTTTTTTGCTCATTTGACTAAATGAAAATCTATTGTGTATTTTTAAAATATTTTTACCCTTGAATAGAGTGGTCGTGCATGGATCACGCGATTGTGCGACCCATGCGTGACCATTCTATTCAAGGGTAAAAATATCATAAAAAGACACAATAGATACTCATTTAATTTAGTCAAATTAGCAAAAAAAGCTTGAACTATTTTTTTTTTTTTTTTGAAAGGAAAAAGAGCTTGAACTATGAAATAAGGGCAAAAAAGAGTTTTTCTAATCTACAATTCCATATTTAACAAGGTTCTTCCTATGCAACATTTGCGCCTGAAATCTCTCAAAAATCTTCATTTATGAGCAATTTCTCTTCTCTCGTCTTTCGCGTGACCTCTGAACAGAAATGGAACATATTTTAGGTGAGTTATGTTTTGAATTTGATTAGGTAAATTAATTACGGTGGGTTAATTAAGGTGCCGGAATTAACATTAATTAGACGTTTTTCACTCAGTCAACGGGCTCCTGTCGACGTCCGTTTATATTTGGGATTAAAAGTACCAGCTTCCTAATGTTTGGGACTAAGTTTGCAAATACAAATTGTATGAGACCAAATACAAAACAGTTTGTGTCCTATGTGACCAATTGTGCAAAAAAAAAAAACTCTTCAATTAGGTTCGCAATTCGATCTTAGGCGCATAGATCTGCATGTGACCTGCCCGCCTATCGCCAATATCCCGCATCTTAGGTTGCAACTGGATTTAATTACCCTTGTTACAGCTGGAACGAGGTTTAATTCGATTATAACAAATTTCTTCACACTTATTTTAAAGCAAAACATATTAATACCGATCGTTGGAAATCAGTCAACGCTGTTGACAAAAAAAGTCCAAACATTCGGACCAACAAATTTTAGAATCTAAATTACATTTTGCAAAATTGGCGATTGCATGCGCATGAGCTAGGATACCACAAAACACACTAGAAATCCAGACTCCGCATCAAAATATGAATTTGTAATGTTATGGAAGATTTTAGCAAAACCTAGGAAGAAGAAGTCTCATTCTTCTTGGTTCCCGTAAACTCTCTTTTATCAAATTTCACTTATGCATAACTACTATAATTGTAATAAACATGCTTTCACTATTATTGTTTAATAAATACTTAATTTTAAAACAGTGACAGTACATAAATATAGCAGAGTTAATACTTATATATATATATATATATACGCATAGACGAAGTGATACTTAATAAAATAAAGTTCACGAATCTCATTCACAATTTTTTTTGCCTAAATCCTAACAGTGATAGGTTTCCACCAAAAACTTCGCATTTTTAACATTTTAGCATTCCCAATTTAAAATTCGTTCGAGATACTTATATTCGTACAAAATGTACTTAATTTGAATAAATTCTTGCATGAGCCTGTAATGCTTTTTATATAAATTTATTGAAAATATCTGGAAGAGTTTTCAACTTTTAGTCAAATCCCTATCCATCTTGGCTGCCACTATCATTTCCTCGAGTAGTTATAAATTGACTTTATCGTATTGGTTATAAGGAAGAAAAAAAAGGAAAAAAAGGGTAGAGTTTGCTACCGAATAGTTAAGTGCTTCTGATGGGTCCTTGTTACAAAATTAATGTGACACAAATTACAAATATAGGACTATATGCTTGTAACTAGTTATAACTAATTATAATACAATTTCCCCAATCAGGTGATCACTTGGTCACAGCCTGTAATTTTCTAACATTTTTCGCGTAAAAATTTCTGTAGAAAGTCTATTCTATATAAGAATATATTCGATATAGTAATAAAAAAATATAGTTCCGACTCGAAACTAGTTATACTTAAAAATAATTTGATCCCGCTATGTCCCCATATAAAAATATATGATATTATTTATTAAAAAAATATATAATTAAAATAAGTTTAAGATGTCTAAAATATTTACTTGCAACATCTTAATTTTATAATTTTTCGCTACATTCTTCAACAATTGTGTGTACCGCATAGACACATTCTTGTTGAAACCAACACGATTCCAATTCATCAAACATGCTTAAAGATTCTTGATATTAAATTTTTTGTATTTCTGTACTATTATTCTCTATAAATTTTTTACTATATACTAGATTTTTTTTAAATTACTTTTTGCTAGGATTTGCACCAATCTGCGCACCCACGTAGAAGGTAGAAGAAAATGAACTCACAATGATTTACAAGCAGCATGTTGGCAATTCTTTAAATAACTACGGTCTCATTTCACATTTTCTCATGTGGGACAAAAACTCTTTGTTTTTCCATTCTTATTTTCCCATTTATAGGTTACACTATTTTTTAGAATTTAAATTTTCATTCACATGACCAGAATAGGCTCCATTTTTCAACAACATCATTATGTGGTTACACATATTTGTTCTTATAGTAACACATATTTACATTTATAGTAACAAAGTTTGAGAGCGAATCTTGTTATTATATCTTTGCGCATTTTTTTTTTGAAAAATTCACAATTAATTCGGTTTAAACCACGCATAATCCATAAATTTCCAACTATTTTTCATTAATTACACTAAATAGTAGTATGTACAAAATTGTACAAGAAAGTCTCTCTAACTAATAAATAAAATGATTGTACTCCATGAAGATTAGAAGTCAAATTCAAAATATTTAAACGTAATAATTTTATCTTTATTTAGGCGGACACAAGCTTTGAAACAGTGATTTGTCTAGCATTTTATATTCGAAAGTAATATAGATAATCAGTAAAATATTATATGAAATTCAAAATCATATAAAAATACATGACATACAAAAATAATATATTTTAATTATAATAAACAAACGTGATTATTTTTGGCACTGTATAATTGGGGTGGTGGGGTGGGGTGGGGGTAGGGGTGGTGGTGGGTGGGAAATCAATTTAGTATAGATCCGCCTCTACTTTGAAGATTAATTTTGATAATGAAAAATTAATTAATAAATTTAATAAAGAAATATAATGAATGAACTTCAAAAAGTCAATATTAGAGAATTGAATCAAGACTGTATACCGCAAGGTACGTAAATGAGGATGTTAGAATGATGATTTATTTGATTTCATATTCAAAATGAATTCAAACAGGTCCAATTTTATCTTAACTGGTCGATGTTAGAATTATAATTTCATTTTATTTGTATTTATATTCAAAATGAATTTAAACAGTCCAATTTTATCATAACTGGTAGCTAGTTTTAGTTGTTAATATTAACTGCAGTTAGCGTGGTCAACTGTTGATAGTTCAAGTGGTTATAACTCCACTACTTAAGATCCCGAGGTCTTGGGTTCAAAATACGGAGAGAGAAAATTTATTCCCTCTTGTAGTGATCTCCTTTATGGTGGTTGCGATTCCGATTGCGGTGCGGTTGCAATTCTAGTTGTAATTTTGGGTGATACCCATCTCTAGGCATGTTAAAAAAAATCGGAATCGGTGGATCGAACCGGAACCGCCTGTTTTTGAACCGACGGTTCCGCGGTTCCAGTTCCGGAACCGAACCGAAACCGTATAACACACGGTTCGGTTCCGGTTCCATCATTTCTAGAACCGTGAACCGTCGATTTTTTGGTTTTTTTTCAATGGTTTAGATCGCCTTCAACTCAATCTAACGACTATAATCATTTGTAGTGTACTAGTAGCCTTCTGCTAGTTTTACTAATTTACTATTGTTGCATTTTAATATTGTTCTAATGTAAAAATATTTGCTGATGTATCAATTACACAATTATCATGTATTTATAATTGTCTAATTATAAAATTATGTATGTTTTAACTATTGTAATTTTCCATTTAAATTCCCATAACAATAATTTGTCATCTACATGTACATTTCTTCAAATTTTAGATATAAAATTTAAAACTAAAAAAAAAGAAAAAGGGGAGGAACCGCCGGTATCGGCGGTTCGGAATCGGAACCGAAACCGTCTTGGCTGCGGTTCGGTTCCTGTTCCACCTTCAAACATTTTGGAAACGCCGGTTCGGAATCGAAACCGGCGATTCTGGAACCATGAGCACCCCTACCCATCTTCCCATCTTATGGTGATTGCGGTTTTAGTCAATAACGAGACAAAAAGACACGGAGAGAAAATTTATTCCATCTTGTAGTAGTCTCCTTTGTGGTGGTTGCGATTTCGATTGCGGTGCAGTTCGGCCGGTTGCGATTTTGGGTGATCCCCATTTTATGGTGATTGTGGTTTTTGTCTATAACGAGACAAAAAGATGTGTCATGTATCCAATTATAAAAGTAACTATTGTTAATTAATTATCTTAAAGAACTAATTTATTACTTAAAAAAAAAAATAGCTAGCTTCAGTGTTAATTGACTAGTGCATATCTATTATTATCTATATATACAACACTAATAATCTCCTCATAAATATTCATCAATTCCTCAATTAAAGTAGTCACGTCACACTTTCGCCCGGATCATTTATTGTTATATTTAACTTCATTTCCTTTTGAGTATTTACTAAAATGAAAAGGAACGTTAATTGTTGTTAAAAAGCAATTTATCTACTTTTTTCTGTTTTGATGAAGAGTCATGTTGATTAATTTTGCTGGGTGTTTTTCCATATGACAAATATTGACACAATTTTTACGCATCAGTTAGTGTAATTTTGATTAAAATTTTACTCATTAAAAAAAAAACCTAAAATATATAATTAGAAGTGTGAGTTCATATGGAAAAAGATTAGTTCACACAAAAATGAATGTATTAATTTATTTGTTGAACATCAACGATACTTTATTTAATATATAATTAATATTTTTCATAGTATCAGCTAATATTTCATCACATAAATTAATATTTTTTAACGTTCTTATTGAACTGGAATTGATTTCATAAAATGCAAAGTAAAATTACAAGAGGGGTTTATTCCTCTTTAATAGTGAGAATAAGAAAAGAAAAATAGTTACATGTCACATCCCAAAATTTTCAAGGTTTTTAAAGGCATTTTAAAATGGTAATTTTCTAAATTTCTCAATAAGTACATCAAAATATTTATTTTAAATTTCCAAAGTTTGCGACGGAAGTAAATAAAATTAAAATATTTTTAAAGAAGATAATTTAACCATAAAAATAATTTAATAAATTGTATCAGTGCTAAATATAACCCTACAAAATAAAATAAAATAATCCAATGCTACTGAAAATAACGTCAATACTAAATCCTCAATATTCAAATAAAATAAGAGTTATGCAACGAAATAATTTGCTTAAGTAAAATGATAAATGTCTCGTGGCAATCCACCGCACTCCATAATTACACTGCAAAATGTTAAGGATTGGGATGAGGAAAACAACTAGCTCAGTGGGATTCCCTCACAATGTTATAGTCAAATATAGCACATAAATAAAATCATAAACTCACATAACATGCATCATAATCAATATAACGAGTCAAGGATCTTTTCCATCCTGAGTCGTATTGGCCAATCTGTATACGGTGGAGTTGCGTCCAAGGATCTTTTCCATCCTGGACCGAAGTCCCCGCAAGTTACAACGATCTTTTCCATCGAGTAACCAAATAATTCAATATAACATATCCACGTAAAACATGTAGCAAACAACAATTAAATTCACATGAATATTCAAATATAACAAAGCAAGTAAAAATCTCACCTCAACTCTTGATTAACCCCGTAAACACGTAATTTGATTTAAGGCGTAAATTCCTTGTCACCTAAACATAGTTAAATAATACTCCCTTCGTCCCAAAGAAATGTGCACGTTTACTGTTTTCACGTGTTTTTGTGAACGAGTTTTTTATTAGTATTTGAAATGGTAAAATAATTTTTAAAGATGCATGCAATAGACGAGAGGTAGATCTATAATACCCTTCTTTAAAATCACTTTATCATTTGAAATACTAATAAACAACTCGCTCATAAAAACTTGATAATAAAGGTGGTGTGCACATTTTTTCGGGACGGAGGTAGTAAAGTCTTAGAATTATTATAATTATTAATCAATGAAAGTTTGGTGTCTTATACTAATTACAATTAGTACCGCAGCATAAACCCACTGGACAACTAGAAAAACAAGTGATCAAACCTTAATATTAAAAAAAATTGGTTCGGTCAGTAAAATGAATTAAGCTTGACTCAGCCATGAATTATTAATATAGTAATATGCCTTCATTGGACAACAGACTATCAATTTCTAATATATGACCATTTAGCATGGCTACTAACTCATTCAAACAAAATTGGGTAAAAAACTTTAAGGTGCAAAAAATAGAAAGAAGTGACTTTAAGGTATAAATGCAACTTTTTTGTGACTCTCAGGTATAAAGTGCAATTTTTTTTTTCAAACAAAGTACAATTTTTTTTGTACCTTTGTTGCGAGTCATTTTTTATGAGAATTCTATGTGGCTAATTTTGGAACAACTCACAAACAAAATAAATACGTGTACGATATTACGGTAAATAACAAGAAATTGTTGACCCAGTTCGTCAATAAATGACTACTCTGGGGGCATTCTAAGCCAGGGATGTCATATTGCGAGGTTTACATATACAGTACACAATAATACTTCTCGTGCGGTAAACTTCTACGAAAGATAGGGATTTGAGAAATATATGTGAGTCTTTGGGAATTTTTTCTGAACCCTCAACTTGTTCTTTTTGGATCTATTTATAGTACTTTGACAAGCATGAGCTGGAGACTTCGTGTCTTGTAAGAACTCATGTGATGCTGCCACGTTTTTAACTTCGTCTTCATGGTTGACCCTTGGATTCACTTGCTTATAAGACATTCTTTTTGTCGTCCAGATGGTTCAGTTAGTGACTTGGCTTTTATGTCATATCCCCTTTTTATCAACTTTTGCTCGATCAATTGCTATGCTCGCCCCTTTGACCATGTTGATTTTGTACCGGAACACTGCCCTTAACGAGCATATAAGGATGACTTTAATGTTTGTCAGATTTGGCGAGCAGACTTGTATGGTTGTCAAGGCGAGTATACTTGTAGCGAGCATACATGTAGCGAGCATACTTGTAGCGAGCGTACTTGTAGCTAGCACACTACAGCGAGCACACTTGAATTATTCGAATTATTATATGGGCGAACACCTCTCCATCGGACTTGGTTATTTTAATAATTTATTGATACACGTGTCCCTCCGACGTGTACAAATTAATCGAGTAATTGTATCGAACACAACAATACCCCCCAGCCGGGCCGCTTTGTATTCATCATGGGGGCCCGACTGTTGGATATATTGAGTTGCACCAATTGTGAGTGTCGCTTCGTCTTCTGTGTCAGAACCCTCTTTTTTGAATTTTCAAATTTTTTTGCAGCATCTATAAATACTTATTTTGCCGTCTCAGTCCTTATTCCTTCTCTTCATCTTCTCCTCTTTCTTTCTTCACATTCGGTCCCGTCTGAAATTTCCGGCAAGAGCTCGCTTATTTCGGCGAAGGATTTCTTCCAGGTAACTAATTCGTACCCTCTTTAATTCCAATTATGACTTCTCGTTCAAGTTCTACCGCTTCAATAGAGTCAAACCATCATAGTTCCTCTTCCTCCTCTTTCCGTCCGATCTCCCGTAGTGGTGCTAATGCACCGGAGATGAACGCCTCGGGTTCAAGATACCGCTGGCAAGTTCGACAACCATTTTCCATTCTTTCGTCTGATTCCGACGATGCCCTCAATGAATTATATCGGAATTTAGCCCGTACCGATTTTTTAGACGATTCGGGTGAAGATTCTTTATCCCAACCTCAAATTGGATCTAGGGTTGTATGTGGTTATGATGTAAATAGGGGTGACGATTATATGAGGGAGGAAATCCTGGTGTCTGAGAACGTTAATGAGTGGAACAAAGGATTCGATGGCGAACAGAACATGGAGCTCGACATCCCTGTTGGTCTTCGTCATAGCCCAACATATACCGAGTATAGTGCTCACTATGATTTTGAATGGCCAGAACAACCTCACAGGACCAGGGTCGAAAATGAATATCCGGCGAGCAAAATTGCAAGCGTGATTGATGTAGATATGCTTGGCCAGTTGTATCGGAACTACGAGACCCCAAAAGATGTGTTTTTTACGGCCTGGTCCCGGATGAGCGAAAGCGAACCCGACCTCTCCGAGGGTTGTGTTCTTTGTGAACTTAGATACTGATAGAAGCGGGTCTTCGATTCCCACTTCATCCGGCTATTACTCGCTTGCTCGTAGAATGAAATATCACCATTACACAGCTAAAGCCGAATGGGTGGCATATGATTATGAGTTTCCTAACTCTGTTCGGCAAAACAAAACCCGTGTACTATCCAACAGCAGCAGAACTCTTTTGATTAGTGCATTTGTCTCGACCCAAGGGCGAACACAGATGGTTGTTCATGCAAGCGAATGCCAAATGCAAGGTCATCGAGGATGTGCCTAATAAGATCACGAATTGGAAAGAGAAGTTTTGGTTCGTTGGGGGTGATTGGAAAAGTCCTGCTTCTGGATGTGAACCAAATGCTTGCTTAGATATCCCCACTGATTTTGGGATCTGTCGAAGTAAGTATTTTTGTGGTTTTGCTCTTCACAATGAACTGATTTTAACTTATTTTCTCGATCTCAGGAATTCAAGCAGCAACGGACAAAGAGACAAACGACTGTTATTTCAGCAGTATCTGGCAAATCGATCTTGAGCCATACTCAGAACGCTCAGTGAAGACGTTGAATACTGCTGACCAAAGGAAGAAGGGAGGATTGTATGTGCCCCCTCACCATTTAATTGCCATCAATCCAGCTGGTAAGGATTTTTTTTTATACTTGGAAATGAGTTGTGCCCTTTGTTCCGGGTTTCTCTTTCTTTTTTAATAAATTCTTCTGTCTACAGCTTTTCCTGCCGTCACTATTGTTGTAAGCACATCCGAGCATACTGAAATGGCTCGAACTAAGAGACCTCAAGAGCTTGCTCGAATTCAAGCCGAGAGAGATGCTCAACGAGTAAACCGAGGGGATGCGAGCAGAGTGAAAAAGGTGAGCCAAACGGCCGCGCCCGGATCGGGCGAGTCGAGTCAGCCGAAGAGGACAACTCGCCCTGTCAAGCAGGGATCGAGCGACCAAGCTTCCTCACCAAAGAGATCCAGAAGGGTACCTGACGAACATAATCCGATAGCTCCATCGAGCATCGATGTTATTGAGGCGACCCCCACTGCTGAAATGACCAGAATAACTGCCTCTGTGGTCGGTCCGATCACACAAATTATTGAAATGGAGGTCGGTACATCTACTCCACCTCCTGCAGGACCCCGAACCTGGACCCCTTTGAGTTCCCAACTTCGTTCTCCCGAGGACAAATCGTTTATGGGATGGGACCCTGCTCGGGTGAACAGGTACGTTTGTTCGCCTGTTGGAGTATCTCTTTGTTCCATCTAATTTAGTCGTTTAATTATATCTATTTGTTTTTATAACACGTAGGTCGAACAGATTGTCGCCTCTGATGCCAGAATTGAAAGATTATTATTGCTCTCCTAGTGTCCGCAACGTTCCTGGCCTTCCCGAGCATGTCCAGAAAGTATGTGAGACCCCCATCCGAGCATGGACTACTGAGCTCGAAGAGGCCACCAAGGGTCCAACGACTTTGGAAACCATGCGACTTGGCCTAGTGCGCCATGACCAATATTTGGCTCTCCTTGAAAAAGCTTACGCCGAGTCCACCCAACTTCATGCCAACTACGTGACTCTTATCACGAGTTTCGAAGAAAAGGCGAACGAGCTAACCAAAACTCAAGACGAAATGAAGTTGATTCAAGAACAAGTATCCTCAGCTCAAGCAGAGGCTCGCAAAGCTCAAGAGGATGCTCGTCTAGCTCGGGAAGATGCTCGCCAGGCCAGAGAGGAGCTAGGCCTTGCTCGGGACCGTAATCGGGAAGAGGTGGCTGGCATTAGGAGAGTTCAGGATGAGCTGTACGTTGAGCTCCGAAAACTCCGAACAGGCATCGAGACTGCAGAATGCGAGAAAACTCTGCTCGCCCAACAACTCCTCACTGCTGAAGAGACCAACACTCGTCTGTGTCTTGAAAATTCAAAATTGCACACTGAGGAGTATGTTGATTCCATGTCCAATTTCTCCTATATATGCGCCTTTGCAAATGCCATCTGTTCTGCTAGACAAACACTTACTGCTGACCAGATTACCCCACTCGTAACCCATCTCGAGAAGTATCTGATCGGCAACCCCCCGGATCGCAACCTTCTAATATCTGACTTGAGTGATCTGTGTGATTTCTCTAATCTTCCTGATGGGATCGAGATTGATGACCCTATTTTGGATGAGGAAGATGGTTTGGATCATGATGTTGAAAGAAGGTTCACCGACCAAATCGGTCGAAGGCGAGTGGTCCACCAAGATGAACAATGTGCTATCCAACGGATCTTTGATGGGCGGTTTGATCGGGGTTTGAAAGACATAGTGACTTGTTGGACACATCTCTTCCGCCCACCCTAATAATGAATTTATTTCAAAATTGCACACTGAGGAGTATGTTGATTCCATGTCCAATTTCTCCTATATATATGCCTTTTCAAATGCCATCATTACGCTAGACAAACACTTCTGTGACGGATTACCCACTTGTAACCCATCTCGAGAAGTATCGATTCGGCATGATGATCTAATATCGGGTGATCTGTCGATGGGATCGAGATTGATGACCCTATTTTGGATGAGGAAGATGGTTTGGATCGTTGAAGGTCTTATCGACCAAACTCAAAGCCGAGATGGGTTTGATGGACACATCTCTTCCGCCCACAGAATGTGCTATCCATAATGAATTTATTCCTTAGTTTTCCTGGGGACCGAAAGCGATTTTGTTGGACAATCTCTTCCGAAATAATGAATTTATTCCTTAATTTTTTGTCTTGTTGAAATTTTTGTCTTGTTGAACAATTTTGTTGTTTCCATTGATTTTGCTTGTTTGAATAATTTCCTCTGATTTGATCGTGGAGGATGGATTTTACTGATGAACGATTGATGTTTGTTTTGTTTCCTAGTTTATGCCATCTTTTCTTCTGAATGAATTCGAACATGATAAGTGCCTATGTTCCACCCTGACTTCTTTGGTTTTTTGATTGTCTTATTGAGGTGCAATCAGGTTGATAGTCTTATTTAGCTGCGACCAGATGGGTTAACTTATGTGCAACCCCCCCTTTCTTGTTTCGTGATCGTCTTATGTTAGCCGCGATCACTATTCTACTCGGTCGTCTTATTTAGCTGCGACCCTGTACTCATCACTCGCTTTGTTGTGGGTATCTGTAAGTACGAGTCATCTTATTTAGTTGCGACTCTGTATCCATCACTCGCTTTGCTACGGGTATCTAAGTACGCATTGTTTCGTCAGGTGAACATAAACTTCTGCTCGTTCATCTTTGTTCGGGTCGTCTGGCTTAGGTGTGACCTCTGATAGGCTCTAACTAGAAAAACTTAACAAACAAAAATGAAACAAAAATTATTTTCAACACGTTGTTATTCTATTACAACCTTTACACTTGGGGCGAACTGTTTCTATTACACATAACTATGGGTATCAGACTATCGTTTTGCTAAATTCAAAAAGTCGTATTGAAATAGACATGAGCTGACCTCATTTTGTCCGCAGAATTGATGTTGACAAGCATGAGGCGGATCATCCTGTCTACTCTTCTTTAAATAATATGCTCGAGCAGCAACAACATCAGCGTTTGCCCCTCCTGGACAAGCTGTGATTATGCGGGCTGCCGCGGACATGAGCATATGGCGAGCAAACCTGCTCGCCTATACCTGGTGCGGGCAGATGCCCTTGCTCGCACCATTTTATCCCCTTCTGTAGATGCCTGAGCATCAGCGTCCGCGTGTCGTTTCGTGCGTACGCCACGACATCCCACCCCTTCGGAGGAGATTTTTGGGATGCGTAGGGGACTAGTGATTTACTACTACATAAGCAGTGAGCAACGTGGAGTGGCAACCATGACTCTGCCGAGCATCTTGAGTCTGTAACGAGCGCCAACCTGTGCTCGGAGTGTCAATACCCGTTTAGAAGAAAATACTTCTCCCGATTTTGATTGGCTTTCCCAAATTGAAGGGAGAGTATTTTCCTTCGTGACTGCGATACGGGGTTTAAAACTCGTACTAGAGCAAGCACCAGGACACATGATCGAGTCAGCAGAATGATAGCTGAATCGAGTGTTGAAAACTTCGTCTGGAGGCATACCAAACCAACTATCTCCCGATAACTGAATTTCCTTCTACTATGTTTGCAGTATTTTTTCCTTTTTCTCTCATTTTCTTCCACTTTCTTCAGCTATCAATATGCCTATTTATACTACTATCCCAAACAAGTGTTGGCCTTCTTGCTTTAAATCCTCCTTTTGACATATGAAATGAGGAAATTGTAATAGCCCATGTTACAGTTACAGGTAGTTGCACATTTCTCGCAACGTACCTCATATATTGAGAATGTCTGATTTATTGTCTAGGATTCAATTAAGACCGTTAGTTTGACTGATCACTCGATATATGAGGGCCTATGGGTCACACAACAAGTAACCCCCGTGTACGAATTATAGTTGGTTGATTAAGTATTAAATTAGATTAATATTTAATTTATGGAGAATTAATAATATATTAATTTAGAATTAATTACTATTACTATTTAATTAAATTAGATTTAATTAGATAGGAATCCCAAAATAATATTATAGAATATTATTGTAGGAAAATATCTGTAGGGAAAAACATATCTTTGAGATATGCTTTGCAAGATTAAGAATTATCTTCCTAATAAAGATTGCTTAAGATTTAAGTCAATCTCTCCCTATATATATGACATCCTGGGATTCATTATTTACTACAACAAGAAAACCTAGTTTCTCCATAAAATCTAGAATATGAATTTTCCTAGCAAATTCCGTCTCAGATTCAACACTAGCAGATCTGTGCAAATCTGTCTACGGGGATTACGTGGATACCATAGTTGAGAAATCTGTTATCGAATCACTGTAAGGTTTTTCGTTATGATTATTGTAATCATTTATGCAATTATATGTTCGTTGTTGGTGAACTGTTTATTTCCGTTGCGCATGTATTACGTGTTTATGTGTCTCTAAATTTTAACAATTAGCGGACCCGGATCGAAGCGAACTGAAGCATCGGACCAGATTCTGCAGACCAAAATCTACCGTGAATCAAGAGACCATTTTCGCAGACCATAAATCAAAGGACCAAATTTCAAAGAGACCCGAATCGGCAGACCGTTTTCAATGACCCGTAAATCGGCCAGACCCGGAAAAACAAAGCGAGCTAATCAGATCCGTTAGACACACAAAAAGCTGGCAAATGAGAAGATAACACATTTATTGATGTGACAAAAGCTGCAAGCAAAAGTGCAAAATGATAAAGAAAAACTGGAAGACTATTAGTATGGATTTGAATTTACTCTCCAACGGTAATATTCAAATCCACACTATAAATACATTGCACTATCTTCAAAAGAAGATAATGGAGGATGCTGCAAAGTGAAGATTAAAACCAAATATTCAAGCATCTCCATTCAAGAACACGGAGCATTTAATATCCAAATTTACCCAAGAGTGTTCTTCATTATTTCCAAGCATAAATGTAATATCCTAAGCTTAGAGAGATTTTCCCAACCTTAGCTTAAAGGCTAAAACAATGTAAGGGAAAATCTCACTGTCATGATCATGAAATATAGAAAATGGATGATCTATTATATTCTTCAGGGCTTGACCCATTTTATTTATAGTGGGCTTGGGGATTTAATTATGGGCTCGCTCAGGTTAGAGGAAGTTGAAGAGTCGGGCGCTCAGGTTAGTCTGAATGAGGAGGGCTCGCTCAGGTTAAAGGAAGCTGAAGAGTCGGGCGCTCAGGTTTATCTGAGCTAGGCATCTGAGCCTGAGGGGTTTCCTACTGAGCCTCAGGTGGGGTTTGCATCTGAGCCTGAGGGCCTTCCTACTGAGCCTGAGGGGTTTCCTACTGAGCCTCAGGTGGGGTTTCTTACTGAGCCTGATGGGTTTCCGACTGAGCCTCAGGTGGGGTTTCTTACTGAGCCTGAGGGGTTTCCTACTGAGCCTCAGGTGGGGTTTCCTACTGAGCCTGAAGGGTTTCCTACTAAGCCTCAGGTGGGGTTTCCTACTGAGTCTAAGGGGTTTCCTACTGAGCCTCAGGTGGGGTTTACGCCTGAGCCTGAGGGGTTTTCACCTGAGCCAAATCTCCCTGAGTGTCATTATCTGACTGAGCCACATCCACCTGAGTGGATGTACCTGAATGAGCAGAATTCCCCTGAGCCAAATCCACCTGAGTGGATTGATCTGAACGAAGAAATGTTGGGCTTTTTAATGTTGGGCCCAGACACTGAGAATGATCTAGAATCTCCATTAATCTATTTTAATTCTGTATTTAAATTACCTAAGGAATATCCATCTGTATGTGGACCCCACTGTTTGTTACAAATAGGGCCAACGGCCGAGGAATGCTATATCAGAAAAATTACAACTATTCTCTCTCCTCTAACTATCCCTCTCCCTATCTAATTATCTCTCCCCCAAATTCTTCAAATCTTCAAATCTTCATCTCTTACTCTCTTCCTCTATATGCAATTTATCTTCACATTTCCAGAAAATTATACAAAAAATTATGGATTTAAATGTCGGTAGCGCTGGGTACGCTACACTCACCTAGTTGGAAATAACATCAAACCCATACCCTTTCTTGAGAGAGAAAATTAGTGGTTAAGTGAGATAGTTAAGAAGCAATCCCGTAAGGGATGGTAGGCAATCCCGTGAGGGAGATAAGTCCCGTAGGCAATCCCGTCAGGGAGATAAGTCCCGAGAGTGAGAACTCATTAAACATCTAAAGGTGATCCCGTGAGGGAGATAAGTCCCATTGAGTGAGAGCTCCATAAATATTTGTTGGTTAAGTTGGTGCCCCATGAAGGGATGAGTGGATGTAGGACAAGTTGTCCGAACCACTATAAATCTGTGTCTTTATCTTGCTTTACACTTAACTGCACACTACTTGTTATCTACATGCATATTCTGAATCTGGTTTAGATTAGCATCAAGCTACTGAACTAATCAACTTGACACTTTAGTCATCTGATCTAAAACAGATTGATCAGAAATTTGATTGAGTAAAACTGGTTTTCACATGGGTTAACTAATCTTCCGCACCATCAGTTAAACTGATAGACGTCGAACTGATCTGCCTTCGAGCAATCAGTAAGTCGGATATCAGTCCATACTGATTCACTCCACACTCAGATCAGGCATACTTGCAAGTCACACCTGATCCACGAAAAGTTTTAAAAGTCTATTCACCCCTTCCCTCTAGACTTCTACCCTCACTAAACCCGTTCGGGACCTACACACCTTTTGCGTGCATCGAAGTGTTACTACAGTAGAAACTCCATACAGCCATATTGTCGGAACCGGGAAAAAATATTACTATTAGGAGGTTATTCTTAAATAGAGTTTTACATAGAAAAATAATTCTTTTTTTGAAAAAAAAATACTACATTTAATATAATACATACTATACTACATGTATATAAATTTATTAACAAATTCATGTATCTAATTAATATGAATTTGACTAAAATAAATAAATACACTTTAAGCATACAAAAATGTGTTTATGGGGACGAATTATTATGTAAACGCAAGTTGAAGGATGTAGTAAGATAAGCCATAAAATTAAGATATCGTCACAATTAATCATAGATAAATATTTTAGGTCATCTTAATTGTAATGATATATAAATTTTTTATATATAATGCAATTTATTCTTATATGGAGATATAAATCCTTAAGACGTGACGAAAAAAAAAATGTCTTATTACAATATAGAGTTTATTTCTAAATATAACTGATCTCGAATTGAGGACCGTAATTTTCTATTATTATAAAGAGTTTATTTTTATATAGAGTATTTCTATGGGGGTTTTTCTACTATACTAATTTTAAGGTAAAAATGCATAGAAACAGGCAACAACTATCTGTGAATGGATTATACATTTACGAAAGGCCTAGTAGAGATGGGGTTATAAGTTTTATTTAATTTGGGGTTAAAACGATTGATGTAAAGTTGTAAACTTTATAAAACATGTCATTAATTATTGCTATACAAAAACAGCAAATGTATTGCTATGGGTTCATAGACTTTTGACTTCAGACTTTTATAACTGAACTCATTTTGTGTTCAAAGTGGTTGGGAAATTGATAATAAAAGTAAACGCATATGGAATTATATGTGCGGCTCACAATTAATTCTTTACATTTATTTGGGAGATATTATTTTGTTTAGTATTGGAAAATTTCGATCCTAGCGATATATGTTTAGATTTTTGGTGAAATGCCTCACATTTAACCCGTGTTTAATTTGCAAGATAATAATGGAGGTGATGAAGTATATATTATGTGCACGGGCAACCACTATTATTATTATTTACAAAAAATTAAAAAATTAATATTTTTTAAGCGAGCAAATTAATGTCACTACATTACGTGTGAAAAAAATGCACTTTAAAAAAATGCGATTAAATTATACATTGTACGTACATAAAATTTTGCCTTTATATTTCTAATTATAAAAATTCTCTTTTGAAACTTGTTCATATATATATATATTATGAAAAAAAAAAATTGTCAGAAAAGATAAGTAATTTTATTAAAAGATATTCCCAAGCATAAAAAAGGCTCAAGGAATTTCGAAACTGTACATAACAATCAGAGAGACTTGAAATATCAGAAAAAATTTACACTAGCCACTGGACAATGAATCCACTTATCAAAACCTGAATGGTCTTGGATAAGATTTTTAAGTGAGAGCCAACTCCACGTTCTTCCTTTAAGTTCTTCCAATATTTTTTCTGGGATGAACTCCACGCCTTCAAATACCAATTTATTTCTTGCCTTCCAAATCAACCAAACCATACATTCCCAAATACACGCAACAATTTTTTAACTATTTTTACCTCGGAAAAGGCCGCAATGCACTATAAAAGTGCTGGTTCAAGCTGTTATGTTGAGGAAGTGCGACACCGAGCCAGTTGTAACATTGATTCCACAAAGTCGATGCCCCGGGACATGAGATGAAGAGGTGCTTTGCCGATTCCTCCTCATTACTGCAAACAGGACACAAAGTAAGGGGACCAGTTTGAAGGATATTACGTCTTTGGAGATTCGCCTTTGTCGGCAGCCTATCTTTGAGAAGTCTCCATGTCATAGCTTGTACTTTCAACTGCGCGATTCTGTTCCAGATTAGTTTAGCAAAGAAATCCTCGTTGCAGCCGATTGAATCGGGTCTTCTACATGCCAAAATACATTCGTAAGCAGCCTTAGTAGTGTACTTGTCACCTAATCCAGCTTTCCATATCCACCTGTCTTCCACATTTTCAGAAATTGGGAACTTGTTAATTAAAATAAAAAATTAGCAAGTAAATGCAACTTCCGATAAAAAAAGCACGTCTCCAGTTCCAATCCCACCTCCATTCTCCCTCTACCAAATGCCCCATTGACTTAACACTACTCTCTTGATTCCTGCTAATATGAAAAAGCCTAAGAAATTTAGTTTTAAGAGAAGCATCCCCCACCCATAGCCCTTCCCAAAAGTTTGTGTTCCCTCCATCACCCACTCTTAATTCTAACTTGTCCCTAAACCACTTCCCCTCCTCCCCGGACCCAATTCCAATAACGTCTTTCCACCACCCGGACCAATTCGACACCCCTCTACTCGCCACTAAACCCCCCTCTCTCACCTCCACTAGTCCGTGAATGGACGAAATGACTCTTGCCCATAATAAATTTCTCTCTTCTAGATATCTCCACAACCATTTTCCTAAAAGAGCGTAATTAAAATACTCCAAATCTCTAACCCCAAGACCCCCCCTTACTTTTGAACTCACAAATTGTTTCCCATTTCACCCAAGCTATTTTGGACTCACTCTCGTTTTCCCCCCATAGAAACTTACGATGTAATGAAGTTAACTCACTCAAGGTCTTTTTTGGCAAGCAATAAAAGGAAAGATGGTAGATAGGCATAACATTGAGAACCGCATTTAGAAGAGCAATCCTTCGCCCAAACGAGATCTTTCGGTGCTCCCATGACTTTAATTTAACTTTCACTTTGTGCACAAGTTGAGATCATTCCGAGATACTCCTATGATTCACACCAACTCGGATGCCCAAGTACGAGAGCGGAAGAGCACCCAAGTTGCACCCTAACATTTCGGCCATCTGGGCAGTTTGGACGCTATCAATATTGATCCCCACAAGGGAACATTTGCTAAAATTAACTCGGAGTCCAGACAACAATTCAAAATTCTGGAGAATATTTTTCATTACTCTTCCATTATTGGAGTCGTCCGAGGTGAGGAAGATAGTATCGTCCGCATATTGAAGGTATGAAATCTTCAACTTATCTCGCCCCAATTCAGCACAACCCAACAACCCTAGCTCCACTGCCTTGTTAACTAAAACACTCAGCCCTTCCGCAACAATTAAATAGAAAAAAGTGAGAAAGAGGGTCTCCCTGACGGATACCCCTTTCCAGTTTAAACACTCCCGACGGACTTACGTTTACCAACACATATGCTGATGCCGTAGAGACACACTCCATCATCCAGCTTCTCCATTTTTGGCGGAGAAATTCAGATTGGTCATCATTTCCTCAAGAAATCTCCAGTCCACCGAATTGTATGCTTTCGTGAAATCGATCTTAAATAGAATTCTTTTCAGTTTCTTCCTTTTTGCCTCCTCTATTGCTTCATTGAGAATCACCACCCCGTCTTGGATTTGTCTCTTTCCCACAAATGCACACTGATTTTCCGCAATTACTGACTACATCACTTTACTCAATCTGGAAGCCAATACTTTCGCCAGGATCTTATAGAAGAATCCTATGAGCGAGATCGGTCGATAATCCGATAAATCCCTGGTGTCTCCTTTTTTAGGAATAAGGACCACAAATGAAGAGTATTGATCATTAACTTATAAACTGATATATATATCACTACTCTTATAAATCAATATTTATAAAATTTAATACTATGATATCAATTTACAAGTGTAATAATATCAATTTATAAATATTATAATAATTATAATAGTATAAATTTTATATTATAATCAAATTTCACTGGAGACTTACTCTTCTCATTAATTAATTAATAAATTTTCATCTGTTTCATTGAGACAAATCTCACAACCAAAAGTTTAAAAAAAATCACTCTAGAATAATAAATATCTTATTTTTATAATATTTGTTAAATTATAATTGAAAATCTGGTTGGCACTTGAGACCTTAATTTAAGATATGCAACACTTATCAGTAATCACGCAGAGCTTTGAAATGGGGAAAAATATGTGCAACTATATATTTAAATTTTCACATTTGATTTATTGCAACTCATGTGATTATCCTATTCTAACTATAATGATCAAGACTTGTGTGCGCCGACTGGACTTCAATGACACTTATATGAAAGTACACAAATCCTTTAATCTTTATGTTGAATGGTTTATGGTTATACTTATAGCTATTAAGTACTCATAATATATACTGTACCTAGTAAATAATATCTAGAAAAAACATAAAATAATATTTAGCTCCTTGTACTATTTTATTGAATAATTATCCTATACATGTACTTTTCATTTTCCAATGCTGCGTTGCTACTTCCAAGACTTGCTAATGACAGATTTAGTCACATATGAGACACTTTAATTACATAATTTTTTGAATACTAAATGAAGTGTAATACCTCAAGTAAATAAAACAACAATCTGTATAGTGAGGTGTTGGTTCGAGACATCATTTTAACTTTAAAATTTGAATCCAAATATTTAACTTAAATTTTCAATAATTAATTGTGAAAAGATAAAGGAGTGAATCTATGAATTAAATAAAAGGGCCGATGGTAATTGAACGATAACTTATTTATCTAACTAATTTGAAGAAAAAATAATAAAATTAAACAATCGAAATCGAGAGAGATCGAAACATACGCTCTTCATTTCATATTTGTGATCAACTTAGTCCAACCATTTTACTGCGCATGTCGTATTCGTATATAATATTATATACATGCATTATCTGTCAATTAATTTGATCTAATCTGTTTCATTTTATACACGCAATTCATGATTTATATATAATATCTACTGAGTTTCGACCATGACATGTTCTTGAAATTCTTCGTTGACCCGACATGTGACAGTAAGGGATTTAAATTCAGTTTGTTTTGTTGTGAATTGTGATCTCTCTAGCTATCATTCTTGAAAGAATTCTCATTTAAAAGGATGAATTTGTAGAGAAATGTTGAATTAATTTTTAATAATTCTTAAATATATAATTAATTTTGTTATAATATATGAATTAGATAAAAATTTGTGTTAACCCGATTTCAGCGTGAATTAAAAAAGATTTGTATAAATGCCATAAATGATACTTGTCCTCAATCTTGTCATTTTTTTACAATTCGAGAGATCATCTCACAAAAGGGGTGCTAAATGCTAATATATACGACTTCTTTATCAGTTTGAGCTAATCAGCTAAATCACAAATAAAAAAAAAAATTATTCCTAAATATTTCTCGCTGAACAATACATTTTAACCAGGAAATTCTTTCAATCCAAACAAATAGGACTGGAGAAAGAAAAAGTCTAGACTGAGTCTAGTATGCTCCTGTATATTGTTCACCTATAATATATTTTAAAAATATATAATTTAATATATTAAAACATACAATTTATTTATATTTAATCGTACAATTATTAATATAAAAAAATAATTGTATAGTATAGTATAAATATATTACATTTTAAGTATAATAAGTAACAGTTTTTAAAATGCAGTCGGAGTGAACAAATGAGACCCACACTCAAAAGTCTTTGAAGAAGAAATAAGGAATATTAAAGTCCAGGTAGAGGAAGATAACCTGATCGTAAGTCATAACCACCAACTAAATTAGTTGATTATACAAGAAATCATAAATGCTGAAACCTACTCTACGCAACACATCTCTATCATTAATCAATTCTATAAACTTTGAGTCTTAGACTTCGGTCAATTAATTATATAGGAAAATTATACAAATATATCATATTGTTTGTTTTATATATAACAATGTAGATCCATTCCCCATTGATACATTTAAAAATTAGGGTATAATATATATATATATATATATGTGTATGAGTAAGTATTGTGCGAGGCAGTGAGATAAAATATAATTTGAGAATGATTGTTCACCAGTCACCACTTACAAAAGGACAAATGTTAATTTATGTTAATTTGTGAATCGTCTTGTTATGAGACCGTCGACTCTTAAATTAAACGACGTTTTTGTTTAGATATATGTATCTTAATATTTCATACTTTTAATAATTATAAATATTCCCATTTAATTAAAATTTTCCAATATAATTGCTAAAAACACAAAATATTAAAATGCACTAGTGTATTTATCCATTAATAATATATTTATAGGAAAGTAGATAGTTATAATTTTGTAGGTAGAGGATGTATCAAGACGGCACGAAGCTAATTAGGGGATGGTCTAGTAGAGCTATCACCAACTCTCAACCCTAACATAACATGGAGATTTTCCTAAAATGTCCCCTCAATTAATTAAACCACAATAATTTTAAACTACTCTTAATGGGAGCTTGCAAACACACCCTATGATGTATAAAAATTTGATTTAATTAGGGACCGTTTGATTGGGTAATGGAAATGAGTAATGAGAATTAATTCTATTTATGTTGCTTGATAGTATTCACAAATAATAAGAATAGAAGTAAACAATTGATTACATTCACCCACTCAATCCATCTCACATGATACCTATTGTTGATATTCTAACCAAGCTATAGCAATGCAATCAATAACTCATAATAATTGACCCCCTCAATGATACTCATTATCATTATCATTCCCCAGTCATATTAAGTGGACTCTAAAAAATATTTTATTTTTTCAACCGTCATAGCTTCTGTATATGATTGTGATATTTAAAAATAGATTAAATTTTTTGAACTCCAGAAACTTTGCTTTGCCTCGTTTTAAAATTGATCCCGATTTTTTTTACTTTTTAATTTTGCTTCTGTAAGTTACCAATTTTTTTGGAATTAGTCATTTAACCTGCCGCAGTACGTCATCAAACAAGTAACAATCATATATATAATTTTTTTTCTTTAATGTAGAAATGTTACTACACTTTTTTAATCCTAAAAATTTTGGGTTTAGGTTTTTCTGCGTATTTTTAGGGAGGAAGTGTGGTTTCTGCGTATTTTGATTTTTTTTTCCGATCAGTTTAGACCTGGTAAACTATCCCGATTCACTTTGTCTTTTAATATACAAATTATTTTTAAACTCGATCCAAAATTTGGCCAAAATTATTAGGAAAAGTTCAAATGGCCGACACTTTAAAATTAAAGGGAAAAAAGAAAAGAAAAAAACATGTGACAATTACCTATTTGGTAACCTACTGCAGCAGTAGGTTTAGTGATCAATTTCAAAATCTTTGGAAACTTAAAGGAACAAAAAAACTATAATCTTAGTAATTTCAATACGATGAGACGAGTTACAACTTTGCACAAATAACACACACCCATCCCAAAATATTAAATTGTCAATGTTCAACTTATGTCCCGTCCCACTATAAGACGATCCCATATAAATATGCCTCGAAATATAAAGCAATTTCAGGTGTTCTTTTTAACTTTTAAAGTACATTGATGTGTAAATAGCAATTTTGGGGGACCATTTCCATATGAGCCCCTCCTTTTGCTTTTCAAAAAGAATATGAGCCTTTTTCCGTTTTCGAAATTGGGCTTCCCCTAAAACTCCGGCCTGCTTCATTATTGAGTTACTCCAATGGGCCAAGCCCAAAATATTCAATCAACCCCAATGGGCCTCCCAATTCGCACAGACCACTTGGGCCTCGATTAAATGGGCCACACCACAGAATTATTTATTTCCAAAATTATGGCGGGAATTAAAACAATTATAATTATTTTCGGATTTTTCTCGCTCCCGCCAACCAAAGCCCTAGCTTCCACAGTACGCTCAAGCTTACTTCTATATAAACCCTAACCCTTGCCATTTCCCTCCATTTCACCCCCAATTTTCAACCCTAACCCCAAATTTCCCTCCAAAAGATACAAATCGCATTGGGAAAGGGGCTTATCTGAATCAATTAACGATGTTGGAGCTAAGGTTGGTGCAGGGGAGCTTGTTGAAGAAGGTGCTGGAATCGATTAAGGATCTGGTGAATGACGCCAATTTCGACTGCTCCGCCACCGGATTCTCTCTCCAGGCCATGGATTCGAGCCACGTGGCGCTGGTGGCGCTGCTGCTCAGATCGGAGGGATTTGAGCACTATCGCTGCGACCGCAATATCTCTATGGGGATGAACCTCAACAACATGGCGAAAATGCTAAAGTGCTCTGGGAATGATGATATCATCACCCTCAAGGCTGACGATGGCAGCGACACTGTCACCTTCATGTTCGAGAGTCCCAGTATGTTTTATTTCTCGTTTTCGCTAAAGAATTCGGCTTATTTTTTGCTATGTTTATTGATTATATTCTACTGATGTCTTGAATCAGATGCTCTAAAATATTACTGTAGTTAGGATTAATTTATTTTTTTATTGTTGTGAAATATTGATAATGATTGAGCGGATGATGTTTTGTGAAAGGATATCGTTTTTGGCCTTATTGATCTGTTTAGTCTCTTTAAGTTTTCATGAAGAAAGTGAGAAGTATGACATCTTTTGTTTAAAGCTTCTTTTAATTCTATTGAGTGAAAAAATTCAGCCAGAAGTTTGCCTAGTTATTTTCTGTCATGGTGTTTAAGTTTTGTGGTTGTTCTTCGCTTTACCTTCGATGATAAATGTGTTGGGATTGGAATTCATTGTGGTTCCTGTTTGGATATAGGTTGATTATGGGTTATGCTCAAAATACATCAAAGTTATGTAAAGAATGAGCTATATTTTATCATAGAAGTGGTAAAATTGTCTGATTATCCAGTCAAGTCGGTATTGTTTTGTGTAATTGTGTTTCTATTCGTAGCTTAAGGTTGGTTTTGTATCCGTCATCAGGATTTGCCAGCACTAGTTGTGCGTTCGTGTTTTCTTGTTGAAATTGTTGAGAGAGAACTAACTTATAAAATGTTTTAAGTGGTATATGAAAACTTAGCAACATGTGTAATCTGATGGGTGAACACCATATGGTATATGGACATGTGTGGCTTTTGATACTTGATGCATTCTATTTGAACTCCAGAGTCTTGTAAGATGCTACAAAATGTTTGGTATAGGTGAGTTTGTGACATGATTCAAAACATTGTGACCTGTGTAATTCTTTTAATTTCTAAACTGATATGTTTATTTAATTTAAATTTGCTTGCCCATTTATGTCCTGTATTATTCTTTTCACAGCTCAAGACAAGATCTCAGACTTTGAGATGAAGCTTATGGATATTGACAGTGAGCATCTTGGAATCCCAGAAGCTGAGTACCATGCTATAGTTAGGATGCCATCTGCAGAATTCGCAAGAATTTGCAAGGATCTTAGTAGCATTGGTGACACAGGTGATGTTCAAACATTCCTAAACATAAATTATTGGTTAAGATTCTTGCTTAGTATAATTGTACCAAGATTGACATTTGATTTTGTGCGATTGCAGTTGTCATCTCTGTTACAAAGGAAGGTGTAAAATTCTCAACAAGAGGTGATATTGGAACTGCAAACGTTGTATGCAGACAAAATACCACTGTTGACAAGGTTCATTCCTCATATTGTGCCATAATTCTCATTACCTTAGCATCCTACAATGAACTTTTTTGTTTGTAAAAAATGGATGTTGATCAATATCTCTCTTTGTTTCATAATATGCAGCCGGAAGATGCCACGGTTATAGAAATGAAAGAGCCAGTATCATTGACTTTTGCTCTTAGGTATTTGAACTCCTTCACCAAGGCAACACCCTTGTCAAGCACGGTCACCATAAGCCTGTCTTCGGAGCTTCCGGTGGTGGTTGAGTACAAGATTGCAGAAATGGGCTACGTAAGGTTCTACCTGGCACCCAAGATAGAGGAGGATGATGAAGAAACTAAGCCTTGATTTGATCCACAAGCCATAGGGTCGTGTACATCTTTCGTTTGCAGTTTATTTTGATATTGCTTTGTGAGTTGAACTATGTTGAATTTGAAACTTCATCTAGTTGCTGAACTTCTGAATCAATGTATGCTCTTCGTTTATGCTTATTAGATATTAAGGAACCAATCAGATTGTTACTGATCGGGGTGACCCTTTTTGGGTTTTCCGTTCAGAGAATCAGTTGATTGAAGTTAATTTCAAAAGCTTGAGATGATCAGGATGGCGATGGGTTGGGTTTGGTTTATCAAGAAAAAATTGGACCTAGGGCGTTTTATGGATTCTGCAGCCCTTGTTCCTATTTTTAGATAATTATTATTTTTAAATTATTTATAAAAAAATTTATATACAATTCAAATCTCTCTTAACAATCTGCTGCTCATCTTTGCCAGTCTCTCTATCCTGCAATTTTGTTCTAATTTAGAGGTAAAGAGATGAGTTTGGATAGACTAGTATTTTGTTCTAATTTAGAGGTAAAGAGATGAGTTTGGATAGCCAACTAGCCGAGGTGTCTTCCCTTATTACTGTCCCACACAAATACAATATTCTAATTTAGGATTCTACCAGTTCTCAAGTATTTTGTTTGTTAATTGTTAAAGTATAATTTATTGCATATTGAAGTATTATGATAAATAACAGTTGTGGTAATACGTGATGATATCACAGATAGAATAGTTTCTCATTGGAATATTACACATTCAAATAAGTACTACTACTATGTTTTATGTATTTTACATGTTATTCATTAAAGTATGGTTTAATTATTAATTATATTAGCATAAAAGCCGATAAAATTTTGAATTTCTTAAATGGTTTTGCTACAACCCACATAATTATTCATTGTAGTTGATTAATTTTGATAAACCCGCGTAAAAACAATAATATAAACTGAGAATGGGTATTTTTGCCCAACTTCACAACTAACTGAGAAAGGGACGGACTAAACTGGAAGAAAATCAACTAGGAATATAGTGACAAAGCAATCCGTAGTTGGATCAAGTCTTATTGCACCTTGTTGGTTTTGTAATTAAATTATAATAAGAGCATTCTCATATAACTAATCGAATTGAGAAAAAGTATGAAATCAAGCGAGCTAAAGCTCCAAATTATGCATCAAACTGCACTTTGCATCACGCAACTTTTGAGCAATTTAGTGGGATTTCCAAGCCACCATCACCTTAGGACCTTTCAAACCATACCCGTTATAAATCGATTTTTCCATCACTCAAAAGATGCCTAGGAAAATTCTACTGACTGCATCAAAGTAACAATTAAATTCTAAATCATTCTTGTCTATTTTGGAATTGACATTCAAAATCCGTAGTATGGTGAAATAGAACTCTTCTCTCCTGCACCTGTTTATATATCACCTGAACAACAGCTGTAGGCAGTAGACCTTCATCCAAGTTGCAACTCCAAGCTGCTCTCAGCATCTCATTATACCCGCGATAGGGGACCACTTGCCTTGTAATAACATGTTGGTGACGGAAAATCACCAGTGCTTCCAGTCGTCACCAGCATAAATTGCTTGATCTCCCAGCTCTTCCTCGATTCTCAGCAACTGCACATAATAAATGTTTAGCCATTACTTTTGTATTTTCACATCTTCCTAAGCAACAACAAACTGATGCACAACTAATACTTTTCAAAGAAAACAACTAACAATGTTCAGTGAAAACAGCCAATACCGATCAATTAATACCTTTTAATAAAACAACTAATACCATTAAAGTGCACTTGAATTGCACGGTGCAACTAGTCATAGAAGTATTTGCCAGAAAAAATTATAATAATACTGGATGTAAACCTGATTGTACTTGGCTAGCCTCTCTCCACGGCAAGGTGCACCTGCCTTAATTTGGCCAGTGGCAAGAGCAACAGCTAAATCGGCTATGAAAGAATCTTCACTTTCCCCACTTCTTTGAGATATTACCACTCCCCACTTGGCATCCTTAGCTAATTTCACTGCTTCAATGGCCTCTGTCACTGTTCCCACCTGGTTCACCTGATTATATTGTAAAAATTAGTATAGAAATTATTGATTGATTGTGTCATGATTAATGTGTTGCGAGGTATATGAAAAAGGAGGAGAGAGAGTAATAGAGTATCAAGTTGGGTAGATAATAAAAATCAAAAGTGGGTGATAACTGATTGAATGTGTATTGGAAATCGTGTTTGAAAAAGTAAAAAAAAAAAAAGAGTATTATAAGGTATACTATAGAGTGATCTTATACGTTTTGAAAATCCTATACCAAAATCAGGGTTGACAAATGAGGATTAGGATTTGGACTAAAAATGTGGGGTTGTTCATGCTCTATTCACAGATTACCGAAAATCAACTCAACAGAATAGCTTCCATTAGGAAAAATAATCTCATATAAAGGTACACCAATGTCTTATTCTACTTTTGAACGACTAAAAGGATTTTCATGATCTACCCACATGGACATTTTGTTAATTATGCAAAAATAAAACATCAAATTTGCAGTCTAAATTACAAAGTTTTTTTCACAAGTGACGAGCCAAAATTTGAAGGTACCTTAAGAAGAAGAGCATTGCAAGCAGCCTCCTGCACAGCTTTCTCAATTCGTTTAGGATTCGACATCAACATTTCATCTCCTACAACCTGAAAATAAAAGTCACTTTTATTATAACTAAATAAGTTCGCATGCAAATTCTTGGTTTATTAAATAATTTCAGCAGGATAAACATTGCAAACCAAAGTGCATCAACAGAATGATAAATCAGACCTGGCAAATGCCAAGAGTAGAGAAATATTTGGAGTGCTCCCAATCTTCCTTGTCGAATGGATCTTCAATTGACACAATGGGGTAGGCTGAGAGAGTACCATACAGGAATTTGAGAAAGTGAGACAATATATTGATAGCAAATAAATACAACTTTAAAGTAATTGTAGATAAAAATACAATTACAACAATTTGGCTGCAACTAAGATGTCTTTCCACAGTTCATTGCACATATAAGATAAAAAGAAACTGAAGAGGAATTACTGTTGGGATAAAGATACCTTCACATAGTTCTTTGTACATATCAATCATGTCCTCCCCTGATTTAAAATTTTGACCTGATTTATTTGGTGATTTGTAATCCAAATCATACTTGGTACCTAAATAAGGAAAGAAAAGAATAAAATGATTTTCTCCTCAACTATCTTTAAGCAGATCGGAAAAATAAACAACTCAAATGAGTCTGAGCACATTTTTTATTTGGTCAAGTCACAAATGTTACCAGTGACTTTATCACATTTTATCATACATCACTTCTACAAAATCCATTAACAATACACTTTGATAAGGATATTAAGAACAGATTGTAATAAAAATAAAAAATGAAAACCTAGCACATTAGCATGCCAAACTCAAAACTAAGTGCCAGAGTGTGAGCCACCTTAGGGAATGCAAATAGATATTCATTAACTTGGCCACATTTCCGTTGAAACAGTTCCTATTTTTTGATGTACTCTTTTGTATTTAAAATAGAAACTTATTCACATAATATGCAACACCACAAAGATCTGTTATTTTGACATAGCATGTTATGTTAAAATGCCGCATAAAAAAGTTTGGATAAAATGTATGAATATTGAATTCGTAAGTAAAAAATGAATACTTTAAACAATGCTGCTCTTTCTCCCAGACTTTGTTCAGACCATATTCAAAGAGTTCAATCATTTTTCCACAAACTTGAAACAATTTAAATTGGAGCAGAGAGTAACATTTTCATCTCCAGATCAATAAGCTTTAGTTGGGATGATTTAGTTTAACAAGCAAAATCGTCATTGTGCTTAAGAAAGAACACAAACTGTGAGGCCCTACAACTCCTTTATCTCAAAGTAATAGACGATCGAAGTTACTTTGAAGGATTTTTTTTAAAGACTCTGTCGCAAAGGTCTCTTATTTGGTAAATCAAGCAAGATCATATAATTTCTATGCTAATAAGAGTCACTTAAAACAACTTTACGGTCATTACCTATGCAAAATTCAGTAGCAGCAACACCAATTGATATCTTTATTTTCTCATTATATCCTGTTCTTTCAATAGCCTCTTTTACAAAATCCAAGCCTTCTTTTAAGCTGCAATTGGAAGATTTTAAGAACAATGCTTGACCGATAGATTGAAATATTGAAACAAAATGAGGAAACTTACCTGGATATGCTTGGAGTGAAACCTCCATCTTCTCCAACACTACATCCATGTGAACCGTATTTTTCTGTAATCACAGCCTGAGGAACCAAAATCAGTAAACCAATTATGCTATACATTCCTTCCAAACCAAGAGAAAGAGATGTGTTACTACGAAGTACAACTTTTATATTTATGGTCAGCTAAATGAAGGTACAACCTTCTATAACTATTAAGGTGTTAGTTTGCCTTATCCAATCATTAGACTTTAAGCATTTCTGTTATTAAGGCATTATAGAAATTTCAATTAATAACAAACTTTGACATTTGAAACATGACTTTTTTGGGGACAAAAAAGTTCTACAAGCATGATTCTTTTGTGCGGAGGGAGGAGATGGTCAAAAAGGCTTTTCCTTTTTCCGGAGACATAGATAAGAATTTAATGTTTAGCCTCCAAACCTTCACATTGGAGATGGCTATGTACAAATATTAGAAATAATTAATTAGCATACTAAAGCATACAAAATCTGCACGTGACCCAACATGATTCATCTATTGGTCCATGTAGCCTACCCCAATTATTTGGGATTAAAGGCTCAGTTTGTTTGTTTTGTTTTAGCATGCGAAATCTATTTGCATGTATTGGTTAACTGAGAAAGTAATTGAATCTATGGATTTTAATACTCGAAACAGACATAAATCAAGTGGTTTCAAATTGAATTTAAAATAGTGAAGCAGATATATAGATAGCAAGGTATCAAAGGGTTGAAATGCTAAAATGACCTTTCATTTCACATTGTAGAATATGATCGAAAAGCAGAGGATGATAAGAATTCAACAATGTACATGTGTATTCAAAAGAAATAACAAATGTAGACTTATATAAAATAAAAAATGAGAGCATCCATTTAGTTGGGAAAACTTCACCTTTAGATGATGGTAAGTCTCAGATCCTATTTGTAATGCATCCTCAAATTTTCTTGCCCCAACAGGAAGAATCATAATTTCCTGATGACATTTAGCTGACATTGTCATATAAGGGGGTTAAGGCTCATGAATATATGTGTACAAATTCCTTCATATAGAGCAAATAAAGCAACACAAGCCCTGTATTCCAGAATACGCGACACAAGTTGTTTGATCTGGTTAATCGCTCTGGTTAATCGCTCTTTAATTCTGGGATAATCAAATATGCCAATACATGAATTCTTGCTGAAAGAGTTTCCAAATAATAAAAAGATTAATATCATGATCATCTTGAATTTACTACAGTGTTTATAATCATAATGTTTCGTGAGAAATAAAAACTCTTGATGGGGTTCAAAGGCTTATGTTTCAAAAATGCTGGCAACCAATCGATAAGAGATTGCAAACAAAGGATTAGGGACTATATACATAATTGACACACTTTATCCCCTTAAAACAGACACAACATAGAATCTACATATACATATGCGTAATTACTAATATCGGATTTCCAAAAAAGCAATCATAGAATAAGCAGTATGCTGCTTAAGGAACTGGTACAGATAAATATTCCATCCATCCATAGTTATTAAAGGCGCGCCTGAGGCGCGCCTAAGGCGCCAGCACTCCGCCATCGCATCGCCATATAGGCCCAAAGGCGGTTGGGATTTTCAGGCGCTGCTTTGGGCGCTTTCGGCGCTTTTGACTCGGGCAAAGGCGCCCTAAAAGGCGTGCCTTTTATGTACATCTAGGGTTTGAAATAAAAAAAATGTTTTTTTTTGTTTGTCAAATAACATCAGAATAATAAAAAATACTATCTCTTAAGTCTTAATATTTAAGTGAATCACATCTAGGGTTTCAAGATTCACTTTTTATCAAGTATAATCGTGCGTATCTCTTTGAGGGATATAGATGAAAGCAATGAGTGGGTGGTTGGTCTAATGGAAGATGAAGATGAGTTGGTTCACCAAGGTGAAAATTTGACTTGGGGTATTGCTACAGAAGCCATGGTTAGGTTTACTAAGAAATTATCAAGGTCTTATGTTGTTTTTTCCAGGGATGCAAGGCGAGCGCCTAAGGAGCCAGGCGCGCCTAAGGCGCTAGGCGCTGCTTCTCGCCTTGTGGCGCCTTGCGCCATTAATAACTATGCATCCATCTCTTTTTAATTGTCTTTCGAGTGAAGAATTTTTTATCCAAAATAATTGTCATTTTGCACTAATCTATGAGAATTGAATATCATATTCCAATTTTGTCCTTTTACATGTTTTATGTGATAGTATGCATTAATTAAGGAAATTTGCTCCATGTAGGTAAACAAAAGGGTATAAATATCACATTGCACATAAACTTATTGCTATTGATGACTTCCATAATTCGCACGAAACATCCTTAAGGGAATATTAAATGAGTGACACTTGGTGCACCAGTTGCATCGTGCAACTTGCGCACAACGAATACTGTACAATGAAACAACTAATATTGTTCAGTGAAAACAACTAATATTGACCAACTAATACCTTTAAGTAAAACTAATACCATTTAAAAATGCATTTGATTTGCACGGCGCAACCGGTGCATAGAAGTATTTTCTGTAATAAATAGCCATTTACAAGCATAACTCAATTATAAATTTGCTTTACCTGAATTGCCAGGTTGTTCCCAGCATGTTTTCCACCAGTTATGAGAGTAAAAGCTGGTACGGGAAGGTGGTAGGTCGTTTTTCCAGCAAGATCAGCAATGTGTTTGTACAATGGAACCTGCATATGAAGGTTTACTTGGAATCAGAGAAAAAGGTTATTTGTCTATAAAAAGGAAAGCTTTTATTTAGGTCTGGAATTCATGCCTCCTTCTCAGCTGCTCCCGCTCTGCAAGCAGCCATTGAGACTGCTAAAATTGCATTGGCCCCAAGTTCACCCTATAATCAAGTACAGCAGCAAGCTTAATAAACAATAATTATCTAAATCTCTTGCATGCACATGTATAAACAATAAATTATATAGAAAAAAATAAATAACTCAAATAGAATAAGAGCTACCTTCTTATCTGTCTTGTCCAAGTCTATCATGGCTTGATCAATTTGAACTTGAAGAGTTGGATCCATACCAATTAAAGCTTCAGATATTTTCTCATTGATATTCGTAACAGCCCTACTCACACCATTTCCAAGATATGTTCCCTTGTCTCCATCTCGCAATTCTATAGCCTCATATCTGCATACAATTGCACAAAAGTTTTATACGAATCAGATTTCAGAATGTGATAATTTTGTCACTCTCTTTTATGTAACAAGTTCAGAGGTAATATAACTAACTAGTCTAAAGACGATATTTGATGAATAGATCATAACTTGTACAGCAGAACTAATTAAAGTAAACCAAAAAGTAGTTCCAAACAATTTTGATTAAAAAATGATGCGATTTTTAAAAGAGGAATGCTCGGAGTTTGAGTCTCACATCATGAACATAATAAGACTACTCCATTTATCTATCAGGCACCTAATGAATCATATTACTTGTTGCATAGGGGCATGAATGAGTTCAGTTGACTATTAACCGATCAAGCTCAGCTAAAATTTCATAAACTCTGAAATTATGATTACATTCTCTCGTAACCCATGAACTTACCAAATCAAAGATACATAAGCTATAGATGATCTCAATATTGGTATGTTAACACAAAAAGCACGAAATAACGAATCATAAAAGGGCATTAGCTCAAATACCTGATTCGTCCCCATTGCTACAGCATTTTACATACAAATGCAGACATAGAAAGAACAATGCACCAAATCGTGAAAATTATAAGATATACAAACACATAAACAATATAAGAGCATAGGAGAAGAGTGAGAGAGTGCTTACATCCCAGAGGTGGAGCCGCTTGGTGCAGACGCGCGATAGACGCCTTTATTGGTGAACAATTCGACTTCAACAGTGGGAATTCCTCTGCTATCCAGAATCTGCCGGGCTTTAACGTTGGTGATGACGGAGGGGACGGATTTCCTCATGTGATTGGAGATGAAGAGCACGGGATCGGGCGTCTTTGCCCTAACGGCGGCATTAACGGCGTCTTCTATTTTCCGGGAGAGCATATGCTTGTCCAGATATTCCTGTACCGACATTTTCTTCTACTTCTACTTCTTCTTCCGCGGCAACTGCAACTCAAATTCGGAGATTCAAATTCGTAGATTTGAATATGAATTGGGAAAATCGTAAAGTGTATTAATTCGGAGCCCTAATTGGAAATAGATTTGATGACGATGAAATGGGAGGGACAGCCGAATTCTGGGAGGTTTAGCAAGAAAAGAGTCCTCCTAGCTTGAAAATCTCACACCGCTGCTATTTTCTGTGATTTAATTTGCTTAAATCACTCGTTTATATTATGTGAAAATTCTCGAATTGTTTCTTTGTTTTCTGTAAATATTGAAGCTTTTTCTGTTTATTAACAATTTTCATAAATATATAACTTTTTTAATAAATAAAGGTGACCGCAAAAACACAAATTAAGAAAACATTATGTATATACTTTTTTTTCCATTTGATCGGATAATTCTATGTTTTATTATTATCATTATTATTTATTTCATCCATCCCGTAAAAGTATGTTTATTTATTTATTTATCTGTCCATTAAAAATATGCATATATTATATGAATGCAATCATTTTATCTATATCATTCAATCATCACCTATGTTGTGTTTGTTTCGATATTGCACTGGATGTGGAAATCATATACTTTGAAGTCCTAATATTATAAAATTTTAATGAATAATAAAATATATGTTTATTTTAAGATTTTGATAGTGTTTTCAAACTCTAAGTAAGAGGTTATAATCACTAATTGTTAATATTTTCCACAACTTTTTGCTTTTAGAAGTGAATCTCAATGTTGAGTAGTGATTGAAAAAACCTCCTTTATAGAGTAGGATAGTGAAAAAACAGATTGATGTTATATTATTATATTATTATCACAAGTATATTTGTAGAATAAAAAAGTAGATAATATGAACGTATTGAAAGAATAAAAATAAGAAGAGTGATAGGTGATAAGATACAGTATGATTAATAAAATTTGAGATTATAAAGTCGAAAGTACGATAAGAATGTCTTCGAGTTTTAGGTTTGGAGGAGAAGTTATGACTTCAAAATCCTATGAATTTGAAAATTTTGGTAAATAATGAAAGACAAAATTTTATATAAATCAAATTTATCATGTACTCCATAGTGTATTTGAGTTGAGTTCAACCTTTCTAATTGAGAACCAAAACACATTTTTTTGACTATATAAAAAGATTGAACCCAGCTCAAAACAAAAAATTTTGAAATTTGTAGAACATAGTTTTAAAAAATACTAGTAGAGTGGGTCTCATGTGCACCGTTGATTCGGTGAATTTTCATGGTTTAATTGCGTATTTATTACCTATTTTTATTTAATTTCATGCTTTTATTACCTAATTTTGGCTAATTGCACTTGATTTTAAAAAAAGGTCGTGTTTTATTATTTTTGTAGAAAAATTGAGCATTTTTGGATACAATATACGTACCTAATTTTTTAGTGAAGTCAAACAAAGGAAGAAATCGAGATTTAAGGAGAATTCTGATTTCAGATAGAGTTGAGACTTCAGCTCCAAGATTTTCAATGAGCATCTCTACTCGCTTCATTTCTTTCTCCGCAATCTTTGTATGCATATCCGCCAGTTTTGCTGTAGTGTGATTCCTTTTTGATTCTACCAATTGCCTGGTCTTCTCCTCCATCTGGCTCATCAGATTAGTTACCAGCAAATTGAAATGAGTTTCAATTCCATCGTGAATAGTCTTCGAAAGACGATCTAGGGTCTCAGGTGGAATCACAGCAACTCTCTCAGATGTTGATGCCTCACCAGCAAGGGTCTCCTCTGCTTCACCCTCAGCTGGTTCATCGGCAGCTTGCTCAAATTCAGCGTATTGTTGAGCAATTTTCCAGACCATCTGATTAGTCTCTTCAACATCTGGGTATCCCAATTTCCTGTTAACCAGCCAATTCACATCTTCATCAGACACCAACTCTGCAGCACTGTTCACACCAGCCAACTGCTTCATCTTCAACTCCATGTCCACAAACTCAGCATTACCCAGTACTCCCAGAATAATCAGAAAATCTTCAATATCTTGTACCCTGATATCCCTCCAGAACAAAATATCCGCTACCTACTGTCTAACTCCTGGGTGCTCAACCAGATGAGGAAAGTTTCTGTTCAAATAGATTTAAACTCTTCGCTATAGAAACTTTATTGCTGGGTGCACCGGTTCAGGTGATTCTGGTTTAAGAATGCTTCTGGTGTTGAATGGGTTATGGACAACAAATACAAACATTGCTTTCTGTTTGTCTGTTTGAATCTGTGGAGAGGGTTCTCTTGGTGGCTCAGGTTGGGCTATGTCAGATTGAGTTTGCTCTGGTGGGGGCTGTTCAGGTTGAGCAAATTCTGGTTGAGTTGGGGAGGGTTTTCTGATGGGTGAGGGTGACTTGGATTTTTCTAGAGAGGGTGATGGATATTTTGAGATAGGGGTTGGTGATCTGGGTAGGAACAATGGTTCATGAGTAGGTTTCTTGAAGAGGGAGCCCAGGTGAGCTGAATCAGCTGGCTCTGACTCTTCCTGCGCCTCAGCAGCTCCACTACCTTCCTCATTGTTGTAGCATGGATAAAATCGACCCCTGGTTTAGTCACATGAACGACGATTCACCTTCCCAATGCCACTTAAAGCGACCTGGGGATAATTGGCCACATGCTTGATCTGTCCATCAAGACTAAGTGCTCCTTACCCAGGCTGGAAGCGACGTGCATTCTAGATCCTCAGGCTGGAAGCGACTTGCATCCAAATAAGTCGCATATCCCGATAGTCAAAGGAAGCGCCCGGCAAGCCACGAAGTCTGCTCCACGATTGGCGCGCAGTAAAGACGGCGACCTCTGACTGGGCCAGGCGGAATCAGCGGGCTTCTGGATTGAAGCCCCTATTAGGGCACCTTTCCTTATGTAAGTTCCCGCCCAAGAGGCGGGAATCACAATATAAATAGGCCTTTAGGGCCACACTTGTAAAGGGTTGGAAAAAATATAACTTTTAGAACCTTAAGCAGATATAATCTAAACACTCCTGGCTTGGATGCCCCCATAGGTAGTCTTATTTACAAGACGAACTGGGTAACCAATGCTGGTGTCTGTTTCTTGTGTTGATCGTCTATTTTTCACCGTTTTCATTGAGAATTATTGTTATATTATATTAGAGATAAACCAATTACAACAACTGGCGCCGTATGTGGGAAGCTTTTCTGTTGAGTTGTTCCTAAATTCTTAAGAAGACCCACTCAATCTCACTCATTTGGCAATGGCGATTAACCAAGGTAACACTACCGAACATGAAACGGACGCCCACGATGGTGTCGAAGCCTCCCTGAGCTCAAAAGGCACCCGCCCCATGGCCCTGGTGATCACTCCTGACTGGTGGAACCAAGTACAAACACCAGAAGATGCAAAGGCCATAATGTCCATTCTCAACAAGAAACGCCTCGCCTTCGACGGCGAGGAGGGGCAGCCTCCAGTCAAAAGGACTGCCCATGATGCCAGAACCTCTAAAGGTAAATGTGCTCTTACCGAAAAGGGGTGGTCAACGGGCCAACTGGCATATGACCCGGCGAAACACGCTATCATCTGAATCGCCGACTCTTGGAGAAATCGGCGGGATCAGACAATGTGTTCAACCGTCTTGGGGACCTGGGGGCTCAAAAGGCTCCGATGGTCGTCGAGGATGAGGCTCAGTCTCAGCCTCGACACGCTGACCAGGTGGAGCGTGACCTCGTGTTGGCTTTGAACATACATCAAGATGAATTGCCGAGAGGCTCTGCTATCCACAATGGCGACCCACAAGTGGCTTTTCCTATTGGGGACCATCACGATGTACAGAGTTGCGGCACTGGACCGAATGGTCCAGCAACTTCTCGAATGAGTGGAGAATCAGAGTGGGTCGGCGGGGACAGACAATAACCTCATCATCCTAGATTCTCCACTCGGGACCATGGTTACTCTGGCGCCTACCCAGAGAAAAATCAGTATAACGTCCTTAGATCGCTACATTGGAAACTCAGACCCAAGGGTCTATGTGGTGAAATACAATTCCTACATGGCCTCTATGGGCGCATCCGACGCTACTAAGTGTCAGCTATTCTCTCTGACTTTGAGAGACCAAGCTCACAAGTGGTTCACCTCGCTGCCACCATTCTCGGTGGACACTTTTGAACAGCTCGCTAGGCTATTCTTGACCCACTTCACAGCGCTGGCACCCCGACCTGCGACCAGGCAGTGCCTCATGAACACTCAACAAGGAGAAACGGAGTTGGATCGGTCCTACGTTAAAAGGATCGACAAACTCATCCTTGAAGGAGATCCCATAGGGGATGAGGCGAAACTGCTTGGACCATCTCCGACATCAGGAAATGGACCAAGCTATGGCGGTGCATAACCGCCGAATACCCGACTAGCTATGCCGACTTCCGAAGGCGAGCTAGCAACATGATTCATACATCGAACTGCTGGAATCTTGACTCTCTGAGAATAAGGAAGTCGTAGACTCAAGGAAGGGTTCCAAGAAAACCGGGGGTCACTACAATGCACCCCGGCAGCTTCAAGCCATTCAAAGAAAACATCCCGGTGAAACTGATGGAGGCGTTAGGCATGACATCTGGATATGTCTACACTCAGATCAGAGGACGGGAGCTGCTCCTCCCGCCTCGCCCTATCAAAAATAAGGGCAAGCAAAAATCCAATAAGTTTTGCCATTTCCACGGACAGGCAGGCCACTACACGAGGAAATACAAAGACCCGCTTCAACAATTTTGGAGGCTGTACGAAGATGGATTGCTGGATGAATTTGTCAAACGACCTCAAAGGAACCACGAGCTTAATCAAAGAGATCGCCAACAAGGAAATCATCCCAGGCAGGCGGAACACGCCCAGGGGAATCCCGACCCGAGGGTGGGGCAGGGGGAGCGGCCCGTACCACCCATGCCCGAGGATGCGGGAGGTCATGTCATACACACCCTCTCTCCACTTGGGACAGTTTGGGGACTTTCTTCGACGACTTCGTCCAAACGGCGAATGAAGGCCGAAATCAGGGAGATGCAGAATGCCAGGAAAATGGTGCTACCAGTCTTCACGGTGGGAGAGGAAACCAACAAAATTGAGTTCGGCGAAAAAGATAAAGCTGGAATAATCTACCCAAACGTCGACCCCCTGGTGATCAAGGCAAACATCATCCACCCCTGACCACCATGGAGGGGCTTTCTGCAACATCCTCTTCAAGAAGACCTTAGGGATTATGATGCTTACATCACCCCTTACGACCACGTCGTGAAAGGCTTCGGAGATGCAAATGTGAAGACGTCTGGCTGTCGAACTAGTGTCTACCTTAAATGATAAGGTTAGGGCCACTAGACTGTTAGATTTCATTGTTATTGACCTCCCGAGTTCCTATAACGGTTTTCTTGGGAGGTCTTTTGAACACGGGTTCGAGGCTGCGTCCTCAACATTTTATTTTTGTGTAAAATTCCCCACCAAGAGTGGGTTGGTCGGCACCGTTAAGGGTGATCAGGTGGATGAAAGAGGTTGTTTGGTTTATTCTTCGTCTCTTCTCAATTCTGCATTACTATCAAGCAAACAAATACTTTAAATAGATAGCGAAAGACAATGTGAAGAATTGAATAATGAAAAAGCAAAGAAGAAGAGAAGCCGCAACGACCTCGACCCAAGAATGGGGCCGGAACCGGAAGAATTTCTACTCGAGGCCGAGATCGACGATCCCCGTCAAGATGGCTCTAGGGCCATCCCGGGGAAGAACTTGAGAAAGTCAAAGTAGACCCAGCTTGGCCGGATCTAGAAGTCATCATAGGCTCCAAGATACCAGATGTTGTAACATGGATAAACCTAACCCCCGGTTTAGTCACATGAACGACAATTCACCTCCCCAATGCCACTTAAAGCGACCTTGGGATAACCGGACACATGGTCGATATGTCCATCTAAACTAAGTGCACCTTACCCAGGCCATTTAGGCAGCATATCGCGAGATGACTTAAAAGATTTGCATAGGTTACAGGGTGACTTGCATTCTAGATCCTCAGGTCATAAGCGACTTGCGTCCAAATAAGTCGCATACCCCGATAGTCAAAGGAAGCGCCCGACAAGCCACGAAGTCTGCTCCACGATTAGCGCGCAGTAAAGACGACGACCTCTGACTGGACAAGGCGGAATCAGCAGGCTCCGGGATTGAAGCCCCTATTAGGGCACCTTTCCTTATGAAAATTCCCGCCCAAGAGGCGGGAATCGGAGTATAAATAGGCCTGTAGGGCCAAACTTGTAAAAGGTTGGAAAAAAGATAACTTTTAGAACCTTAAGTTGATATAATAAAAATATTCCTGGCTTGGACGCCCCTAGAGGTAGTCTTATTTACGAGACGAATTGGGTAACCAATACTGGTGTCTGTTTCTTGTGTTGATTGCCTATTTTTCATCGTTTTCATCTTCGATTATTGTTATATTGGATTAGAGATAAACCAATCACAACAATTGGCGCCGTCTGTGGGAAGCATTTCTATTGAATTGTTCCTAAATTCTTAAGAAGACACACTCAATCTCACTCATTTGGCAATGGCGATTAACCAATGTAACGCTACCGGACACGAAACGGACGCCCGCGATGGTCTCGAAGCCTCCCTGAGCTCACAACGCACCAACCTCGCGGCCCTAGTGATCACTCCTGACTGGTGGAACTTGGTACAAACACCAGAAGACGCAAAGGCTCAACAAGAAATGCATCACCTTTAAAGCGAAGAGGGGTAGCCTCCGGTCAAAAGGACTATTCACGATGCCAGAACCTCTAAGGGTAAATGTTCCCTTGCGGAAAAGGGGCGGTCAACGGGCCAACTAGCATATGACCCGGCGAAACATGCTTGGGGCCGTCTCCGGCCTCATGAAAGGGACCAAGCTATGGCGGCGCATGACCGCCGAATACCCAACTAGCTAGCGACCTGATTCATACATCGGAATTGCTAGAATCTCGACTCTCCTAGAATAAGGAAGTTGCGGACTCAAGGAAGGGTTCCAAGAAAACCGGGGGTCACTAAAAGACACCCGGCAGCTTCAAGCCCTTCGAAGAAAACATCACAGTAAAACTGATGGAGGCATTAGGCATGACACCTGGACATGTCTACACCCAGATCGGAGGACGGGAGCTGCTCCTCCCGCCTCGCCCTATCAAAAATAAGAGCAAGCATAACCCCAATAAATTCTACCATTTCCACGAACAGGTAGGCCACTACACGAGCGAATGCAAAGACCTGCTTCCACAACTTTGGAGGTTGTACGAAGATGGACTGCTGGATGAATTTATCAAACGACCTTAAAAGAACCATGAGCATAATCAAAGAGGTCGCCAACAAGGAAATCATCCCAGGCAGACGGAACACGCCCAGGGGAATGCCAACCCGAGGATGGGATTGGGGGAGCGGCCCGTACCAACCGTGCCCGAGGATGCGGGAGGTCGTGTCATACACACCCTCTAAAGAAGTATTATCAATAGGTTTGAAATCGCATCCTTGTAAACAATTCTATTAGTCAATAATAATGTCATTTCTTCTTTTCAAAATTCATGTGTTAAAACCGAGGGGGTCATGTATAAAAAAGCATTGGCCACCTGAGATACGACTTTTGACATATTGGAGGTGAGACCACCACCCAACGAGGTGTGACTCTCCCCCGACTTTATAAGATGACTAAGCAAAGTTCAGTATAACATCTCATTGATAATAAGACGACAATGAACAATTTTTTTTTAAAAGTCGTATAAGGAAATCAAGTCGGCGCAATAAAGGAAGGAAAAAGACGAAATTTTCATTAAATGACAAAGGCTCGAAGGCCGGTACATCAGAGAGCTTGGAGAAGGATTACATCAAATGTCCTCAAGCCAATGAAAAATAAAATACATCAAACCACCCATTCTAGCATCCTACCGACTACCTATCGTTGCTCAACCTCACCCGAATTCTTTGTGGCCTCCCTCCCTGCGATTTCCGGCAGAGGTTGGATCTCTTCAAGGGGGGTCTTAGGGATTGAATTGGTAAAACCGAGCTATGTCTAATCAGGGTCAGGAGTGGGACGCACAATCCGGCTTGGGTTGGCAAAGAAGGAGAGGTCGACACACATATCTTCCAAATCTTTGAACTCTAGCAGGACGCTAGGGGGGGTTGTTATGAACATAGTCGGACAGCTCGGTAACAAACCCGCTGAGGTCGCCGGTAAGGTTCGCGTTGTGATAGATCCATATAGCCCCGACGAACACCATCACATAAGCAAAGTTGGTGTTCAGCTCCTCGATCTTCTTAAAATGCGCCTCCTTGGCGGCCAACTCCTTCCTGGCCTCGACCTGCTCACCCTCGACCCAATCCACACTCGCTTTCTCCACCGAAAGCTCACCCTTAATATCCCCCAAGCGACTCTCAAGAGTCGAGATTCACTGGGTCAGCTCGGAATTGGACTTCTCTAGTTTCTTCTGAGTCTCGGCCGCAAATAGTATCGACTTGGCCTGATCAGCAACCCTCTCCTGCGCCTTCCTCAAGTTCTCGAGCTCAGTCTCGAACTGAGCACTAGACTTCTCCAGAAAGAAGGCCGCCTTCTGGGAGTAGACAAGGACCGAGTACAGATTGCCCGTCACTTTCTGATGGCGGAGCGTTGGCATGGTCCACTTGTGTCCAACCCTGGGGCAGATTCTGCAGGGCCCTTGAGAGATAAGAAGGCCAACCTTTAGGGACCCCTTCCAGGACAAGCTGGCGCGACCTCAGGAAGCTCAACGCCTCCGGAGAGAATTTGTTCGGTGTGATGTCTGGGCTGCAGAAAGATTCAAGTCGTTAGCGGAAAATAGTGATAAAAATCAAGGAAAGCACATGCAACCAGACTCACTCATTAACCCGGTCTGCGTCCCAACCCAACTAGGAGTCATCTTCCGGGTGACGACCTCCTTCTGGAGCAGAGGTGGGCTGTGAGGCCGGGCAAAGTGGCGACCTTCCTATTCCCCGATTTATCTCCGTCGATATGTGCCTATCTCCTACCTTATCGTCTTCCGAGCGGGCTCAGAGTCTGATGGAGTCGGCCCCTTAAATTTCCTCTTCCCCTTCTCAGTGGCAGAGGGACCAGAGGGGGTCGAGCTTGGAGGAGGGACATCGGTGGCCGCCACATCGAGTACAAACTTCTTCCGGGTTGCCATCACAGAAGCTGGTGGTTGACGTCGGTAAACTGGAATGTTAGGAACTGCCCACACAGAGGAAATCCAGTCAGACAAGTCTCGTATAACTATCAACTAAGTACTGACAAGTAAACTTACAAGGGATCTTGAGATGATGGGGATATGTGTATAGGCTAGCTTTAAGTCGATCGAGCTCGGAGTTCAGAGCATTGACATCTCGATAGCTAGGGAGAGTATCACGAATTATGTTAAACACCTCCAAGAAACCCCAGTACAGATCCGCAGGTTGGGGTGTAAACACTGCAAGATAAAAAAAGAATTAGATCAATACGACTTCAGAATTAAAGATAAAAGATTTACCATATTCAACTCGAGTTGCGTAATCTGTCGGGACACGTATGGACAATGTGCTTGAAGGATCCACGGACTCCCATGCCCCTCCAATGAACCACCACTTTCTATGCCAACCATCGACTTTGTTGGGAATCCCACTCACAAGCTCCCTGCCCTTGCAAAGTCACACGACATTGTAGTCGCTGGCTTAAGCGATGGGCATCATCACATAAGATATTTCGCCTGGATTCGGCAACCGAAATAATCTGGCTTGTCCCAACACGGTCATGGTAAAGAGAATATAACTCCAACCATTTGGGGTAATCTGCGTGAGGCTCTGGTTCCATGCCGCGAGCAGGTGAGAGATAGCCGGATGCAATGAAAAACCCGGCCTCCATAGTATGCTCATTCACGGCAATCATCCCTGGCGGTGGCTGGTCAGCACTCTCATCAGAGGTCGCTCTATAAAAGTGTACGTCCCGAGGCACCATGTATAAGCGGCGAAGAGAACACACATATCGATCAGACAGAACTGACCGGTATTTTTCTTCGGATGCCACAAAAGCCTAAGAGTGATAATCAAAAACCCGCTCATAGGCTTCATAATCTTGGGCCAGGGCAGAGGAACCCGCTACCATTATCTTCTCCGGTGCGGCGATGCGGAGAGGACTAACATTCAATACAGGAAGATGGGTGATATCTACCAATCCTCCAGAAACTGTTCATCATCGCCCTCATCATTACTCCCATCATCCCGATTATCACTCGAGGCATAAGCAGTTGAGGATCTCCCCACATTGGCAACGGCGGAGCTGGAGCCATGGTGGCGGCGAAGTTGGGCTATAACGACATTGTCCTCATCAAAGGACGACAATACCATGGGTTGAGAGGTGGCGGGAGTCGTCGAAGAACCAGCAGCCATAATAAAGATTAAGAAGAAATTGAGTTTTACCTGAATCAATCCTCGTCAATCCTCGAAAGTCCGTCAGAAAGCCGTGGGATTGCACGAGAGTTTTTGCAAAGACGAAAAAGGGTTTAAAAGCCTAAAACCCTAGCCTATTTATAAAAGATGAGGGAGGGACGGGGTGTAATTTAGCCAAACTCTAGACCTGTCCCAACAAAGAAATCGCAGAGATCGCGCATTGTCAACAACGCGATTGCCTATTGGATCGATTTGCGGCGCATAAAGTCATCAGCCTGTCACGCCATCATGACAAATCTGCAAATCCGAGGTCAATCTGGTGGCTCAGGTTGGGCTATATCAGATTGAGTTTGCTCTGGTGGGGGCTGTTCTGGTTGAGGGTTTTCTGATAGGTGAGGGTGACTTGGATTTTTCTAGAGAGGGTGATGGGGATTTTGAGATGAGGGTTGATGATCTGGGTAGGAACAAGGGTTCATGAGCAGGTTTCTTGAAGAGGGAGCTCAGGCGAGCTGAATCAGATGGCTCTGACTCTTCCTGCGCCTCAACAGCTCCACTACCTTCCTCATTGTTGTAGCATGGATAAACCCGACCCCTGGTTTAGTCACATGAACAACGATTCACCTTCCCAATACCACTTAAAGTGACCTGGGGATAACTGGCCACATGGTCGATATGTCCATCAAGAGTAAGTGCACCTTACCCAAGCCACATAGGCTGCAGGTCATGAGATGACTTACAAGATTTGCATAGTTGCAGGGCGACGTGCATTCTAGATCCTCAGGCCGGAAGCGACTTGCACCCAAATAAGTCGCATATCTCGATAGTCAAAAGAAGCGCCCGGCAAGCCACGAAGTCCGCTCCACGATTGGCATGCAGTAAAGATGGCGACTCTGACTGGGCGAGGCAGAATCAATAGGCTCCGGGATTGAAGCCCCTATTAGGGCACCTTTCCTTATGTAAGTTCCCGCCCAAGTGGCGGGAATCACAATATAAATAGGCCTTTAGGGCCACAATTGTAAAAGGTTAGAAAAAAGATAACTTTAAGAACCTTAAGCAGATATAATCTAAACACTCCTGGCTTGGATTCCCCAAGAGGTAGTCTTATTTAAAAGACGAACTGGGTAACCAATACTAGTGTCTGTTTCTTGTGTTGATCGTCTATTTTTCACTGTTTTCATTGAGAATTGTTGTTATATTGGATTAGAGATAAACCAATTACAACACTCATCTCCTCTTCCTTCTCTTTCACATTCCACAACTGTTTCAGCAACAACAATCACCTCCAGCTGACCAGTTCTTTCTTCAGCAACCTATTCCCTTTTTTGCATTGACTGTGTGCTCCGAACTCACAATAGTCTCTTCACCAGGTTCTTCCACAATCTGTTCCTCAGTTATCATCTCTTCTGACTACAAGATTTCAACATCACTATCTTGGTCTTTCAGTCATCCAGATGGCATACCCGACTTCTTAGGGAGATGGAAGTGAGTTTTTTCTGCTTTTTCTCACTCACATCTTCAGCTTTGCGAGCTGGTCTGGTCGCCATCTATTTCCTCTTCAACACTCTCTTGGGAGGTTGACCCTTGGCTTTTGATTGAACAGATGAGTCCTGTGCCTTATCCTTCTTTGATTTGGGTACATATGGCTCAGGATCATCATCTCGTTGGCCGAAAATTTCCACATCTTTCCACATAATAGCCTTATATTTCATCTGATAAGGCTTCCTTCCATGATCTGACCACCAATGGTTTGGAAACTTATCGGCCAGAATTATGGCACCTTGTGGATGTTACAAATTTTCTTCAACAAGAAAACTTGATTCTTCTCATTTACTACAAATTTGTCAGTTTCTTGTAGCAGGTGATGCTTGAACAAACCCAGCCAATTCATGTATTGTGCTTTTTCAATTTTGGCAGTAATCACTTGTTGCTTTAGCTGTGTCAAAGCATTAGGACTAAAGGCTATTCCCAAGATTACTTTTGAAACGATTTCAAAGAGCAATCGGTATTTCCTCTTCAAGTGGGGCTACTTCACATTTACCACTTGTTCTTTGTTTGCAGGTCTGAGAAGAATGGTCTGTAAGTATTCTTTGTCACTTACACCAGCCGTGTATTCATCCGGAGCATTCCTTCCTGCTGGTAGACCAAAAATCCTTCTCAAATCATCATTCGATACATTAACTGTAGTTCCCTCCTTGTTTTCTGTCTCCTTTAGATTCCACAGAAATTCCAAGGATTCGTGCGTATAGACACTGTCCAAATGTCTATAGCAAAATTGCTCTAACCCAGATGCTCGGATGCAATCCAAAATTTCGAGCGATTCTTAATCAGTAGTGACAGTGAAGATTACATATTTTTCATCTATGATATCTTTTACCATAGATGCGTAATTGCATACTTCATTAGTCACAGATGAAGTTGCCATTTCTGCAAAAGGTAAACTTCTAAATTAGATTCAAGAAAATTTATCACAATTGATCAAGACCTAACATATAAGCATTTTCAGAATCATTTACTCCAATATTTACCCAACATATGTGCAACTCATAAGCGATGAACATCCAACACTTAATTTCAGACATACAAGCAATAACACATATGTATAAACCTATAACCCTAACACATAAAATATATAATCATAATAAACAAGATTAACAATTACTAGAAATGCAATTTGAGATGCGAGGAAAGTGAAAACGAAATCGCTCATATTAAAGTTTTACGAATGCAAAGCTTTATGGAAAAGTTTGATAATTTTTTAAAGAAGAGTAATGCGAAAGGTTTTCTGAAAATATAGGTCTAGGGTTTAAATAGTTGAGAGGGAAAACATTTTGCATGAATTTTTGAGAATACTTGAGTATCCGTGCTTTTAGATCGGACGGTCAAGATTAGGCGGTTGAAAAGTAATTCGATCGTGCTATTGAGGTTTTAGAAGTGCAGACTTTTGGACTTAAAAACGCGTAATAAATGCATTTAATACATAAATCCCACGTCCATATTTAATGCTTGCAGGCATGACGTCATAAAGTAATGCGCACAGTAATGATCACATAGATAGGATAAGTTCAGATAAATGAAATCAGAAAATATATCTGACTGATTGATATTGTAATCAATCAGTTACCACTTGGTCGAGTCTGACTTGTTTGATTTATGTTGATCTTACTGAGTGTAGCCCGTTCCTCAAAATTTTCCCAACAATGTTCCACTGTTCTGATCAGGCGTCTCCTAATTCTATCTTATGAGTTGAAGTTCCCCCTTTAATTATTATCTATTATCAGATCAGTATTATCAGTTGAAGTTCCCCCTTCAACTGATTCTCCTTACCTGGTCAGTTTCTTAACCAGATGATCTTAGAGACCAATCCTCCAAAAAAATCACGAACATCTTCACCTAAGTCCAGAAGTCCTAACTCGACTGATAATTCTCTGAATCTGACTTCAGCTAACGGCTTGGTTTAGATATCAGCTCTTTGCTTATCAGTATGGATCTTTTCCATTCTGATATTCTTCTTTTCAACATGATATATGATGAAATGATGTCTGATGTCCACATGCTTGCATCTTGTATGCAAAACTGGGTTTCGTGTGATTGCAATGACACTATTATTGTCACAAAATATAGGCACATTTGTAGCTACAATGTTATAATTCCTTAGCTGCTGACTTAGATAGAGCAGTTGGGAGCAACAACTTCCTGCGGCCATGTATTCTGCTTCAGTAGTAGATGTGGCAACAAATGTTTGTTTCTTTGAGAACCAAGAGACCAGTTTATTGCCTAAGAACTGACATGTTCCTGAGGTTGACTTTCTGTCTATCCTGCAACCTCCATAATCAGAATCAGAATACCCATTAAGCTCTAAATTATCATTTGATGGGTAGTATAATCCAAGATTAACTGTCCCCTTCAGATACTTAAGAATCCGCTTAGCTGCTTCCAGGTGGCTTTGCATCAGATTTGCCTGGAATCTGACACATACACCTACTACAGAGGTTATATCTGGTCTGCTGGCAGTTAGGTATAGCAACGATCTAATGAGAGCACTATATTCTTTCTGATTAGTGTTCTGACCATTCTCGTCTGGATCCATCTTGAAGGAAGTCATCATGGGAATTCTGGCAGTCTTGCAGTTCTGAATTCCATACTTAGCCAACATATTTCTGGTATACTTGGCCTGACAGATGAAGATTCCTTCAGTACTCTGTCTTACCTGAAGACCTAGAAAATAGTTCATCTGACACATCATGGACATCTCAAATTTTCCTTGCATTGGTTTGCTGAACTTCTCACATAAGTTCTGATTGGGAGATCCGAAGATAATGTCGTCCACATAGGTCTGAACCATCAGAATATCATCTCCGTCTTCAATTCTGAACAAGGTTCTGTCTATAAGTCCCTTAGTGAATCCACTGTTTATCAAGAACTGGGATAGTGTATCATACCAAGCTCTGGGAGCTTGTTTCAGTCCATAAAGAGCTTTTCTTAAACGCTACACTTGGTTGCCCGATTCAAAGCCAGGAGGTTGTTTGACATAAACTTCCTCCGCTAGTACCCCGTTTAAGAATGCACTCTTTACATCCATCTGATATATAGTAAACCCTCTATGAACAGCATAATCCAGAAGCAGCCAAATGGCTTCTAGGCGAGCGACTGGTGCAAAGGTTTCATCATAATCAATCTCTTCTGATTGTGAATACCCATTCGCAACAAGTCTTGCCTTATTTATGGTTATCACATTGTGCTCATCCTTCTTGTTCTTGAAACCGACTTAGTGCCAATCACATCTTGGTACGTTGGTCTGTCTACAAGTTTCCAAACTTTATTCATTTGCTCTAATTCTTCTTGCATGGCAAGAATTCAGTTTGCATCAGCTAGTGCTTCTTCAAGAGTGAGGGGTTCCTTCAAAGACAGATAACAACAATACATAGCACTTTCATCAATCTGGTTTCTAGTTTGAACCCTACCAGATGGGTCTCCAATGATCAGGTCAGTAGGATGGTCCCTTAACCATGTCCTTCTTTCCTGAGTGAGTTAATAGAGATTGGGAGAGGTACGGTTGTAGGATCCACTTGGCATGGACATGTCTCAGCTAGAGTGGGTTCCTCCATATGTTGAAGTCTGTCTGCCGGAACATCAGATGTTCCCCCTGAACCAGATGGTCCAGTTGTTACTGTCTCAGCTGTACCAACTTTTTCATCGACAGTTGTACGTACCTTAGGGTCTGACTAACCTGGTGAATCGTCAAGATCAAAGTTAGGAACATAAACTGTGATGTGATCTGATTCCTTTTCTTTGATACTCAACTGATCCATTTTCTGAGCAGCAGGTACTTGTTGATCTGGTACGACATGTTCTAAGGCAGATTTCTCCTATTCAGATGTTGATTCATCAAAGACCACATGAGGTGTTTCCTCCACAACTAGAGTTCGCCTATTGAATACCCTGAAAGGCTTGCTGGTTGAGGAATATCCTAAGAATATACCCTCACCTGACTTGACTTCAAAGATTTTCAACGGACTCTTCCCATTGTTGTGAATAAAACACTTGCACCCAAAAACATGGAAGTAAGAAACACGAGGTTTTCTGCCCTTCCACAGTTCATAGGGTGTTTTGAAGTGGATCTTAGTCAGAGAACATTTGTTCTGAGTGTGACATGCAATGTTGATTGCTTCTGCCCAGAAACGATTTGGAGTAGCATGTTTAACCTGTTAGTGTTAGTGTCTTAGAGACAACTTATTATAAGGACATAATACTCGATGATATTAAGTTTGATTTAATATTATAGTTAATATTAATGTATGACAATGCACTTGTTTGAATATTATGTTTGATTGTTTGCATTTATTCGTACAAGTGTTCCCATGAGTCATTGCTGTCATTCAGGTTGTGAGAACTCAGATGACTTAAGCATGATTCTGAAATAGCCCCGATCAAGGATCATCAAGAATGAGATATTGATGATGCAATGGAGATTGGTGTGCGATCTGCATCATACTCTTAGAGAGTGTAGTAAGATCTCACTTACTACGAGATACTAGGTATCTCATGATTGATGCACAAATACCTTAGAGGGTATTGGTATACCCATCCAAGAAACCGTTTGATGTATTTCCACTATATGTGTCTACTGATGTCTCGGTTAGTGGGAGCAATGCGATACTCCTTTGACTTGAAGTCAATACGCACGAAATGTGTGGGATGATGAACTTTGACCATGACCGACGCTTGCACCCTTCCATGGGTAGATATGGCTTGGATTGGGTTCATCACGAAGTGCATGTGCGTGGTAGTTGAGCCAAGAATATGATTCATTCCTCAAAGTGAATTTAGAGAGAATACTCATCTTCTCATCATAATTGGATCTAAGTCATCGGCAGATGCACGTCAACTTAGAGTTTGTGGCTAAGTGTGACATACATGATCAATTAGTGATTAGAGATAACATGATTAAGTTATTTGAATAAACACTTCATTATGTTCAAGACTTAATCGAGTATTCACGAATGAAGGGAGAAAATCGTAATAACCCATGTTTGAGTTACAAGTAGTTGCACATTTCCTCGCAACGTACCTCATATATTGATAATGTCTGATTTATTATCTAGGGTTCAATTAAGACCGTTAGTTTGACTAATCACTCGACATATGAGGGCCTATGGGTCACACAACAAGTAATGGTTGCTTACTAATTATAGTTGGTTGATTAAATATTAAATAAGATTTAATATTTAATTTATGGAGAAGTAATTAATAATAGATTAATTTGAAATTAATTATTATTAATGTTTAATTAAATTGGATTTAATTAAATAAGAATTCCCAATAATAATATTTGGAATATTATTGTAGGATTTAATATATATAGAAATAAATCGTAGAGATTTGTCATATATGAAATTTAAATCCGTAGCGATTTATATGTGGGAAATAAATCTAAGAGATTTATTTAAATAAAGATTAGGGATTTTATTTCCTAATTAGATTAGCTTGAGACTTAAGCTAATCCTCTCCTATATATATGAGCTCTTGGGAAATTCATATTTCTCCATAAAATCTCTAAGTTAGAATTTTCCTAGCAAATTCATCTCGGGGATTCAACGCTGGCAGATCTGTGTGAGTTAGTAAATGACTTTTACGTGGATACCATAGTTGAGGAATCCGTGTACGTATTTCTGTAAGAATTCTATTTACGTTTACTCGTAATTAATTATGCAACTAATTGTTCGTTGTTGGTGAACTTTAATTTCTGCTGCGCATGTATTACGTGTTTACGTGCCTCTATATTCCAACATAGCCAACATTGTGCGAGAAGCTTCCTTGAGTGTTCTGTTCCTCCTCTCTGCTACACCATTCTGTTGTGGCGTTCTTGCGGCTGATGTCTCATGTTGTATCCTAAACTCCTTGCAAAAATCAGATATGAAAGAATTTAAGAATTATGTTCCCTTATTTGATCTGATTTTCACAATACTGGCACCTTTCTCATTTTGTAATCTCTTGAGCAGCTCATGTATCTTTGTTGTAGTTTCATTCTTCTTATACAAGAATGCAACCCAGGTGAACTTGGATAAATCATCCACAATCACCAGAGTATATTTGCGTCCGCTGAAACTAAGTGGCGTGACTGGTCCAAAAAGATCCATGTGAAGCAGTTACAATACTCTGCTGGATGGAGGTGAAGGAATCCCTTTGAATGAAGCCTTGACTTGCTTTTCCTTCTAACAAACGACACATGTCTGATCCTTAGAGAAAACTTCATTCGGTAGCCCCTCAACCAAGGATATCCTTGCTATCTTGTTAAGAGTTTTAAAGTTCAGATGATTCATCCTTTTGTGCCAGAGCCAACTGCAACTTTTGGAACTCTTAACAAACAGGCATGCATTTCTTGGACAACTGTCCCAATCTGTAGTGTAGATCGTTCCTTTTCTGGAACCAGTTAGCAGACTATGATGAAGCCTTTGCACCTGTTGCAAGACTAGAAACATTAGATTGTTTCTTGGATATGCTGCTCACATGAAGTTTATTGTATATCAGATGGATGTGAAGAGTGTATTTTTGAATGGTGTGCTTAAGGAAGAAGTTTATGTGGAATAACCTCCTAGCTTCTGTCAGAATGATCAAGTTTACAAGCTCAGGAAAGCCTTGTATGGTCTAAAGCAAGCACCCAGAGCATGGTATGATACCCTTTCTCAATTTATTACTGACCATGGTTTTATTAAAGGAATTGTTGATAGAACACTGTTCATAATAGAAGATGGAAAATATATCTTACTAGTTCAGGTTTATGTGGATGACATCATTTTTGGATTTCCAAATCATCAGATTGTGAGAAGTTCTCAGCCCTGATGAAAGGAAAGTTTGAGATGTCAATGATGGGGGAGATGAATTTCTTTCTAGGACTTCAAGTCAAACAATCAAAGGAAGGAATATTCATCAACCAAGCAAAGTACACCAGAGATTTAATTGCTAAGTATGATGTACAACATTGCAATGCTGTTAGGATTCCCATGAATACTAACTACAAGATGGATCCTGATCCTGAAGGCAAATCAGTCAACCACACTGATTATAGAGGGTTCATTGGATCATTGCTATATCTTATAGCAAGTAGGCCTGACATTACTTTTGTGTTGGGAAATTTATAATTTTGATGGAAGTTCCAAAACAGGTGTAATAGGACCAGCCAAACCTGTTAGCTGACTGATGATTTAGAAATTAGAATAGGATGACCAGCTGATGTAATAAATAGGTCACATATTGAGGGGGAACTCAATATGTATAGGGTAAGTCTTGAAGAAGATCAGAAGATCAGTTAGTCAGATAGTCAAGTGAGACATCAAGCTGAAGACTCAGAAGACCCGGAGATCAGAAGACTAGCTGTGTACAAAACTAGAAGACTCTACGAAGACCTACATAAGAAGAACATCACAAGAGTCGATAAGATGTGTGCTAAGATAACCTACATCAGAAGACTCAATCGGTTGACATATCAGTCCGAACTGATCAGGTCAGTTCAATCAGGTAACATGCAAGTGTTTACCCAAGGCGTACAAGTCAATCAGACAAGAAGAATGTCAACCTAAGTTGGTTAATTAAGCGCCTAATAAGTGTACTTGACAACCAATGAGAGAGAGAGACACGTACGTACGAAAGTGATGTTGCAGGACAAAGTGGTTCAGAGTCAAACGACTATAAAGGACGATGAAGCAATCATTTGGCCATGCCGCCTCTGAGCACGTCAAATCAGACATGCATACCTACTTTAAATAGACCGAAATTCAAATTGCTCTCTAATGTCTAATTCGATTGCGTGCCTATAAATATGGGATCAAACCTTCAGAGTAAGGTTACGGAAATAATACACAAGCTCAAGCACAAGCTATTATCACACAAAGAACACCAAGAACTCTAGAATATTCTAAGTGTTCATCCCATAGGTTCTTAGCAAGAAATATCATCCTTTAGCTTTAGGCTAATCAAATACTAGGATAGATTTCCAGTTGGAAACCATACAAATCTTACCCCAAACCGAGTGTTAGGATAAGTTTGTTTTTTCAAGATCTCAAGTTAGGGTTTCTAGTCTTGATTTTTTGGATTGTTGAGTGAGAACTCCATAAATATCTGTTTGTACTATGTTGGACTAACACATTAAACTAAGTCCAGTTGGTTAAGTGAGTGCCCCTGCTGATAGGGAAGAGTGGACGTAGGACCAGTTGTCCGAACCACTATAAACCTTGTGTTGTTTATCTCCTATACACTCTAACACACACACCTAATATTTTAACAAACATACATATTCTAAGTAAGGATCAGTTCTTCATCAAGCAGCTGATCTGATCAGTTTTATACTTTGTCATCTAATCTGGATAAGAAAACTTAGAATCTGATTTATATAAACTGGTTTTTCTACACGGGTTAAAACAGCTTCCGCATATCAGTTGACCTGATAGACACCGAACTGATCTTCTTTATAGCAATCAGTAAGTTGGATATCAAATCTTACCGATTCTCACACGTACTCTATCAGCACTTATGTGCCCTAACACGCTGATCACGAAAAGTTTTGGAAGTCTATTCACCCATCCCCTCCAGACTTCCACCTCACAAAACCCGTTAGGGACCTACAAGTGGTATTAGAGTAGTGGTTCTATGGACCACTGGCTTTGAGTATTATTGGTTCTTGAGGAAGAACCATTGTGGTCACTTGAACAGATCTTTGAAAAAATCTGTCTTTAAAATTCATCTGATTTGCTCACAAAATTCAGCATGGATAACACTGCTGGCATGTATCATGATCTGCCAAAGTTTTCTGTTGATGAGTATGCAGACTAGACTATCCTTATGGGTAACCATCTGGGTTCAATCAGTTCCAGAATGATGGAAGTTATCGAATGAGGACCCATCATCATATATCATCAAAATCCGGCTACTGGTGGTGTTGAAGGAGAACTAGCTGGAGCTATGGTTCAGAAAAGTGTTACTCTGATGGATGCTGAAGAAAGAAAGCTGCATAATCTAGATACAGTTGCAAAACATATCATCATGAAGACGGTGGACAAGACAACTCGTGAGAAGATCAAATATTTGAAGACTGCCTATTGTAACTGGCTATAATTTACCTAGTTAAACAATGGTTATGGTGATAGTTATGAGCAAATGACAATCAAAATAAGGGGAAATAACAAACAATTGGTGACCCGGTTCATCCTTTAAATCAGACTACATCCGGGGGTGTCCAAGCCAGGAATTTGTATATAATATAATTGCCTAGACACTAAGATGTTCAACCTCTCTCCATAATGACCATATAGGCCTATTTATACTATGATTCCTGCCTCTTGGGTGGGAATTTACATAAGGAATAGTGCCCCGAAGAGGGGCTTTAATCCCGAAAACCGTTGATTATGCCTTGACGGGCTAGAGGTCATCTGTCTTTAATGAGCGCCAATCGTGGGGAAAACTTCGGGGGCGGATCTCGTGGCTTGCCTGGTACATTCTTTGACTATTTAAGCTATATGACTAGGACCTACACAGGTCGCTTCCGACCTGAGGATTTAAAATGTAGGTCGCGCCGTGACTTTCTAAGTTGCCGATTCTTAGTCGCCTAGCGACTTACCGCTTTCGCGACTTGAGTGTTGCGAGCTTCACCTTGATGGGAAAGTTGTTCATGCGGCCTTCCTATGGTGGCCGCTCTATGCGGTATTTGTTAGATGTTTTGCTATCCGTGTGACCAACATTATTATCCATACCGGAAATAAATTTTCACTTACAAGATTTGGTATGATAAAGCTTCTGAGCCCACCAAAGGGACAAATCAAGCAAGACGTGCTTGCACACGATTCTCCATATTAAATCTTAGCAATCGTCATGTAACTAATAATATTGCCCAAGATATAAGGTATCGAATCATGTTGATTCTCTTCCCATCATAATTCAAAGCAATAGTTATTAATTTCACACGATCCTATTTAAGGGACAGAGATTAAAAAATAATGAACCACTGAGGTCTAATTCTTCTATGTTTAGTACTGCAGAATTTATCCTCCTGTAGGTCCTATTCAGCGCATCATAATGCACTAGTGTAATCTCTTGGTCAAGACAAGCCAATCTGAGTCTTACACTTCAACCTTTCATGATGGATTGTTCATTTACATCTAGGTTGTGAATTTGTACTTAGTTACGAGGAACTATTAATTTGATCTTCCGTGATCTGGTATCACCAAATTAACTACAATGTAATACATACTATTTATTGAACATGTATGCAGTAAATATATAACATTCAATCATATTTAATGCAAATTAAATAATTTATTCCAGTAATTAAATAAGAAATTCAGTTTGGTTATACAAAGTAAAAAATATACTTTCCAGTATAACCCCAACATATGGCTGTCAATAAGCTTCGAAAACTAGGACGTGAAATGACTGATAAGGATATCAACTTTAAGATTCTGAGATCCCTGACCAAGAAATGGGACATGAACGTAACAGTAATTAAGGATTGTCAAGATATTGCCAAAATGAAGCCGAGTAACATGTTTCTCAGCCTGAAAGCTCATGAATTTGACCTGATTGAAAGAAGATGAATCATCTGCTGAAGCTACTCCTACCACGACAAAAGATGTTGCATTTCAGGCAACAAGTAGCAGTTCCATATCTACTAAAAAATCTCCTGAAAGATCATATTTGAGAAGAGATTCACCTGGCAAAAGAAATTCTGAGGATTCTAGAGCGTGCTTCAACTGTCAGAAACCAGGTCACTATAGTGTCGACTGCCCTGACCTGACCCCTAAAGAAAGAGAAGATAAGCGGAACAAAAGAGAGCAAAGATACAAGGACAAAAAAGCAATGGTTGTAGACACTTTTGGTATCGACAGTAAGCTAAGGGTTGAGAACATTGGGCTTGTAAAAGAGAATGCTACAAAAAGAGCAGCTAAACTGAAATCAGTTGAGATAGTTCAGAAGATGACTACAAAACTGGAGTTTCTGAAAGTCAGTACTTCTGATCAGGGTAAACTGGATAAGGAACATCAAGCTGTCAACTTGAAACAAGCTGAAGATCTCAAAGTCCTTCAAGCTAAATTTGATGAACTCTTCCGACTGCATGAGAGTCTAAAAATGAGTGAGATAATTTGCGAAAGAAAGTAGAAGTTTTTGGAAAAACCTCCAAAAATGTTGATGAAATAAAAAGCTACTTTCGGAAGCCAACTGATAAGAAGGGTATTGAGTATGATAGCCCTTCTGAATCCTCATATGTCCAACCTGGTTCACAGTCCAAAGGTGAATTTAGGATGATTTTTGGAAAGAATACACATTATGCTAAATCTGTATTGGACATGGGAAAAAGGCCAGTTGATCAGGCAAGGCAAGTGTCTGAAAAGAGAGGGAACAGAAATGGACCCTGTTGGGAAATGAATTTAATAAAGATATGATTTTGATTAGATCCCAAAACCCCTGAGTATGACATGTTCAGGATAATCTTGATAGTTGAGTCAGGATTCGGTTTTTAGAGTATTCAGGATGTTATCTGCAAAATGTATAATCAGCAGATATAGATCAGGTTAGGATCTGAAGATTCTGAAGAACTCAAGAAGTTTCAAGAAACCGGTTTCAAGATGAAACCGTTTCAAGTTTTAGTATGAAATCGAGAAATCAAGACTCAAAGAGAAATCGAGATATCAAGACTCAAGCAGAAATCGAGATATCAAGACTCAAGATGAAATCGAGGAATCAAGACTCAAAGATGAAGACTCAAGATATCACCAAGATATCCAGAAGACTCGAACCCCTCAAGACTCGTAAGACTCAAGACACGTACATGTAAGACACAAGAATCAAGATCAAGAATATCAAGAATATCAAAGAATTATCAAGACTCAAGAATGTATCAATGCTTAGTATAAACTCAATGTTCCGAGGCAATCAAAATATCTATCCGGGCGATGCAATATCGGAAGATCGTGATTCCTTAGAAAAATAGATATTGCCCAAGACATTCAAACGCATAAAAATGAACTAAGACAAAGTGTTGTTAAGGTTATATAACTCGAGATTGTAACCAAAAGAGCCGCTGAGTTGTCTACTTTTAACCGAGACAAAAGTCAAAAAGAGGAAGACAACATCGCACCATACATCGACAATCGACAAATGACAGTCACTAAAAAGATGTCAGAAGTACTAAAGTTCCAGACTGCAAAAAGTGAAGACCGGCTACATGAAAGGCTATTACCTAAAATGTGTTAGGGAGTGACAAAACCTAAATATAGCCGTTTCTCACACACCATAAGAAGAAACTCACGAAGCTATCTCTCCAACAGATAGTTTTTCAAGAGTGACCTTGGTGTATGCCTATAAATACTTGTGACCTTATACATTGTAAGGTTACAGGAAATTTGTAAGCAACTCAAGAGCTCAAACTTATTATTGCAAGTTGAAGCACTCGAAAACCCAAGAATTTCCCAAGTGCTTTAAATCGAAGAGAGCTCATTCCACTAAGCCTAGCTTGATAAGATTTATCCAAAGCTTAGTCGAGATATCCTAGCCTTTGCATTGTTCTTTATTGTAAAGGACATCTCATCCTAGTTGGAAACCAACCAAGAAACCCCAAACCCTTTGTAAGGTAGTTTGAGTGTGATTGTTGGTGAGATTGGAGTTGTACAGAGTTAGTAAACTACAATGAGGTAGTCAGAAAGCTCTAGAGAAGAAGTGAGTAATCTATCTTGGATAGACAGAAAGCTTGTGTGAGTTTTGAGTTAGTAAACTACAGAGGTAGTCAGAAAGCTCAAAATTAGAAAGGTTAGTAAACTACATAGGTAGTAAAAAAGCCTTAGGAAGTGATTAGTGAATTTCTCTGAAGAGATCAGGGAGAGTGGACGTAGGAGCTTGAGTCTCTGAACCACTATAATTTGCTGTGTTCTTTGCTTTTTGTTTTGCTTGATTTATCTGTTGCATTACCTTGTTTTGAAAGCATATTTTCACTGATATTTCAGTTGGAATCAATCCAATCGAAAAGTTGCATATAATTGAATCACAAATTTAATCACTATTCCATTAAAGGAAGGTTTTCAAAGAAAAGCTTAAAACGAGTATAAACTAAGGGCCAACCATTCCAAGACATCCGAGTAGCTAGAACAGATAGTTACCAAACCGAACTTACTCTTCCGAGGGTTCAAGAAGTTAGTTATCCGATCCAAGCAACTCAGATCTCTCAAACTCGTGACTCGGTTGGGATTATCCGAGGTATCCGAAAGCTCAGATCACCGTCGATATGGAAAATACAAAAACTATTACAGAATCACAAAACCGTAAGAAAAACCTGAGGACAAATCAACTGAGAAGAAGAAGGACCTAAAAGCTGAGGGATCTTCATCCAAAAGAAAGGACTCCAAGTCCAAAGAAGAAAGTGATCAGGATGATGATACCAACAAATGCTACAATTGCCAAAAGAAAGGTCACTTCCAAAGATGATTGTCCCCGACCGAAAAGCTAAGGAGAGAAGAGAAAGACAAGCTAAAAAAGACAAGAAGTTCTCTCAGCAAAAAGGCCATGGTTGCGTAAGAAGAACATTCGAGGAAGGATCTAGCTCTTCGATGAAATCTTCTCGCATAAAGGAAAGTGATGACCTCTGTCTAATGGCTATTGAGGAGGTAAACTCTTCTTTCTCTGTTGTTGTTGCTCCTACACTAGCACAAGAGTTATCAAGTTCCATTGTAAACATTCATTTTGACCTGATGGATTATTTTGAGAGTCTAATGAAGGACTATGCTGTTTTACAAGAACTGCTAAATGAAACTCAAGAGCAGAATAAGGAATCAAGGTCAAAATCTTAAATGGAAAGACTCTAGCAATATCAAATCACTTCTCAATTAATGGGAGCTACTTGATGAACCGGATGTTCTCGAAAGTACAACTCCCGTAAAAAAAGAGAAGTTGATAGTGACCTCAATGAAAAGCTAGAGAAATCCACCCAAGAGATTCAAATTGATCGTAACCAAGTTCAACGACCTCTCCGAGAAGCATGAAAACTCTACAAAATGTGAGGATAGTCGCGCAAGAAGCTAACTCTATCAATAATCGATCTAAGGTAATAGATGAAATTCGAGTTACCGAGATCCGCCACTATAAAAATCTGGATTGGGATACATTCCAGGAAACCTCACAAGGTCATCCTAATGTCGATCAAGTCAAGTAAAAGAAGACAATCTTTGTAAAACCAGTGGCAAACCACACTTCAAACCGAAGAAATGCCCAAGGTTGTAGACAAGGAAAAAGGACCTATGGTTCCAAAGAAAAAACCGAATGATCGTAAAGAAAGTTTAAACCTCGTGAAGGCTAGAAAACCCGAGCACTCACTGAAAAATTTCGCGAGGTACTTCAAAGCCTCGTGCTAAGAATGCAAACCCGAAAAGGATCTACATCAACCATCGAGGGAATCTTCGAAGAGAAACACTCAGCAGAGACATTCTCAATCAAGAGACCAAGTCCTCAAGATAATCGAAGAGACTCAAATTTCAAGACAGTAACCCAACCCCACTTGCCTAAGGGTAAAGGTTACCAACCCGAGTCAACAAAGATTCGCACGGCCACGATGACAGAAGCCAAAGCAATCGAACAAAAGGCCTGTACTAAAGAAAAACTCTAAGGCTCATGTTCATGCTAAGGCAAGCACTCATACACAAGAAACTGCTAAGGCACCCAGAGTAGTAAATGTGTATGTAGATATTATTGAAGACAGATCAGCCACTCTAAAGTGATTAGAGTTGTCAGGCAGATTTGGATTCCGAAAGGTACAGCTAACCTTGTAGGACCCTACACAAATTGGGTACCTAAGAATTGATCTGTTTTTCAGGAGGAAAACAAGGGCACTGAGCTGATTGAAGATCACATAGAATTGATGAGTAGAGATGAAAAAGCCCCTGCTGTATGGTATCTTGACAGTGGATGCTCAAGACATATGACAGGATTCAAGAAGATACTCAGTGACTATGTTGAACAAAGAGGCCCTCAGATCACTTTTTGGAGATAACTCCAAGGGACAAACCAAGGATATGGAACTTTGGAAATCGACTTTGCCTTATCCATGGTGTTTCATATGTATCCGGATTGAAGCATAACTTGCTTTCAATAAGCCAATTTCGTGATAAGGGTTTTAATGTTGAGTTCTCTAAGAACTTATGTTATGTGAAAGATGATATCACACGTAAAAATATTACCGATCGGGTACTAGAAAAGGAAAACGTGTATCTTGGTTTATTGAGTTCAACTCCTAAAGATACATGTTTGGTTGCAAAAAGTTCCATATATACCAGTTGGTTATGGCATAAAAGAATGAATCACCTGAATTTCAAAACCCTGAATAAACTTTCAAGATTAGCTCTTGTGAGAGGGTTGCCTAATGAAGTGTTCAGTAAGGAACATATTTGTGATGCATGCCAAAAAGGAAAACAAGTTAAAGCATCATTTAAAAGCAAAGTAGATGTTTCTACTGAAAGAATACTTCAGTTGTTGCATATGGATCTTTTTGGTCCAATAACACCAGTAAGCACTAATGGCAGGAAATACACACTAGTAGTAGTTGATGACTACTCAAGATATACTTGGGTCATATTCTTACTCAGTAAGAAAGAGACTCAGATAAAGCTGTCTGAATTACTGAAAAGGCTCAGTATTGAGAAAAATCTTAGTGTGGTCAAAATCAGATCTGACAAGGGAACTGAATTTATAAACCATATTATATCTGATTATTGTGCAGCAAATGGAATTACTCATGAAACATCAACTGCAAGGACCCCTCAACAAAATGGTGTTGCTAAAAGGAACAGGACTCTGAAAGAAGTTGCAAGGACAATGATAAATGGGTCGATATTCCTAAAAGATTTTAATCAAGTCGCCAACACTGCATGCTATTCACAGAATAGATCCATGCTGACCAAGAGTCAAGGCAAAACACCCTATGAGCTTTGGAATGAAAGGAAGCCTCTTGTTTCTTTCTTTCGTGTGTTTGATTGCAAGTGTTTCATACACAATAATGGTAAAGATCAGTTGAAAACATTTGATGGTAAAGTTGATGAAGGAATATTCTTAGGATATTCTGAAGTCAGTAAAGCTTTCAGAGTTTACAACTGTAGGACTCTTATTGTGGAGAAACACTTCATGTTGTTTTTGATGAATCTACTTGTGTTCAGAAGAAACAGGAACATGATGCAGAAGAACTGACCAAGAGAATCACCAGATTAAGCCTGAAAAGAAATGACAAAACATCCACTGAACCTGAAAAGAAGAAGTCAGCCACTTCCTATGATTGGAGTGACTCAGACTCGATAAAGAAGTTCAGATAGAACTGGTAAGACTCAGATGGAAAGTCTTCACCGAAGGAAAACCAACACACCGGAAAGTTGACCAAACTGAACAGACACCCGCCTTCACTCGTATGTGATGCCAATGAAGATGTGGTCACAAATGAGGCAAATTCTCAATCTATCAACCAAAGGGGAACAAATGTCTCGACAATGTTCTCAATAGAATTTCCCGAGGAAGATGATTCCTTTCTCCTTTTCTCGTGTTCCCGAGTTTATTAAACTAACTGAACCTAACATTTCAAATGTTGAGGATACTATTGAAGGGGGAACATCTAGAAGAAGATGGTTAGATAGTCATCCTACAAGTCAGATTGTGGGTGATCTAACTGAAGGTGTCAAAACAAGAAGGTTCCATGGTGAGAGTGCACTATTCTCACGCCGCTTCCTATCGAGAAAAAGAGCCTCATCGATATTGGTGAAGCTCTACAAGATTCTCATTGATTATCGCTATGCAAGATGAAATAATCAATTCTCAAGGAATGAAGTATGGGAGCTAGTGGATAGACCTGAAAGGCACAATGTTATTGGAACCAAGTGGGTATTTAAGAATAAAAGAGATGAAAACAACAACATTGTAAGAAACAAGGCAAGGCTAGTTGCACAAGGTTATTCCCAAGAAGAAGGCTTGGATTATGATGAAACCTTTGCACCAAGCAAAAGACTAGAAGCCATCGATTGTTTCTTGCATATGCTGCCCACATGAAGTTCACATCTATCAAATGGATGTGAAAAGTGCATTTCTGAACGGTGTGCTTAAAGAAGAGGTTTATGTAGAACAACCTCCCGGTTTCGCATGTAATGACCAAGTTTACAAGCTCGTAAAAAAGTCTTGTATGGTCTTAAGCAAAGACCCGCAGCATGGTATGATACTCTTTTTCTCGCTTTCTTCGACCATGGTTTTGTCAAAGGAACTGCTGATAGAACTCGCTCAAGATAGAAGATGGGGAAGATATCTTATCGTTTCGGGATATATGTTGATGACATCATTTTTGGATCTCCAAACCATCACCGTGGTGAAAAGTTTTCAACACCGATGAAAGGCAAGTTTGAGATGTCAATGATGGGAGAGATGAATTTCTTTCTAGGTCTTCAAGTGAAACAATCAAAGGAAGGAATCTTCATCAACCAGGCAAAGTACACCAGAGATCTGATTTCCAAATATGGTGTACATAATTAAAATGCAGTTAGAATTCCTAATACTAACTACAAAATGGATCCTGATTCTGAAGGCAAATAAGTAAGTCATACTGATTATAGAGGAATCATTGGATCATTGCTCTATCTCACGCCAAAGTAGGCCTGATATAACATTTGTCGTTGATATGTGCAAGATACCAAGCTAATCCTAAGGCTAGTCACATGGAGGCTGCCAAAAAGATACTGAAGTATCTTAAGGGCACAGTGAATAGAGGATTGTGGTATCCAGCTGATGATAACCTTGAATTAACTGGTTACTCAGATGCTGATTATGGAGGTTGTAGAATTGACAGGAAGTCCACTACAGGAACTTGTCAATTTCTTGGAAGTAAGCTGATATCTTGGTTTTTGAAGAAATGCACCTCGAAGAGCAAACCAATACTTACCGGGCTAAATAAATGATCGGAGGAAGTCATTGTGTTTTATTCTTTTTGCCTCGCATAACAATTAAGGGATTTTAAAGTTGTAGCCAATGAAGTACCAATATTTTGTGACAATAATAGTGCCATTGCTATTTCACAAAAAATCCCAGATTGCACACCGATGCAAGCATGTGGATATCGACATCACTTCATCGTAGATCATGTCGAGAAAAAGGACATCGATGGAGAAAATTCATACCGATAACAGAGAGCTGATATCTTGACTAAACCTTTGGCTGAATCAAGATTTCAGGAACTATAAGTTGAATTGGGGATGTTAGATCCAGGTGTATAAAGTAAAATCTGAAAAATTGAAGGTTTTCAGATGTATGAAGTTTTCTCAAAATTCTACTGAGAAACTCAGGATAAAATGGAAATACTGAATCGAGTCTCGTGAAACTCAAATTTATCAAGGTCAAGATTTCAAGAGATATCGAACCCATTCAAGACTTTCGAAGATCATAATCGACATTTTATCAAGGTCAATACTCAGTAAGACTGATAGAGGGAAATTAGTCTGAGGAAGTAATGACTCATGCGACTCATTTATTGCTTAAGTGAAACTCAGTAATCATTTGCAATAAATACAAAACACGGAATGTTTTTGGGCGGGATCTTTGAAATTCCTAAGAAGGTCAACAGTCATTAAATGCTCTGTTACATTTAATAACCAATGAGGTTAAAATGGCGGCTTACTTTTCGGAGGATCGACCTTTCGCATACCCGATTAATCTACGATTAATCTCAACCGTTGTTTTTCACCTAACCGGTACGATTCCCCACGATCTCACAATATATATTCTTTGAGAAGCCATTCAAGCCAAATTTTATTAAACCCATCATTCCCAAAAACCTCTGCAATTAAAATCCCTCTTTTACCCAGAAAAGCTTCATCGCTCCAAACCCTAAAATCTTCAAATCTCAAATGGCTCCTACCATATTTGAAAGATTGGCCGAAATAAATAAGTCATGGTATGAGTACGTGGTTTCTCTGGAGAGTACTTCCAATGCCAAGCACGAAGAAGAGGCGCTCCACTTGATTTGATTGGCAAAATTGATGAACCTTGTCGCGAACCGACCGAAGGCGGAGTATACTCGCGAGGTAATAGAGTTTGTCGCTAATTTGGAAATAGATGAGGATGATTGTATTGAGTCCAAGATTTTTGTTTCGCATCTTGAACAATCAATGAAGTATGTGGATTTTGTTCGAGAGCTTTATATTGTCCCTAAGCATTTAAACGACATTTTTGAGTTGTGAGATAGGGGAGATGACCCCTCATTGTATATGTTGGGACGGGAGTAAGAGTATCTTGATGGGATTACTGAGAATCCTGTTAAGTTTGAAGCAAATCTGCATAAGCGGCATCTAAAGCCGAAGTACAGAGTATTGATGGATATTGTTGGAAAGTGCATCATGAGTCGATCTGGAAGCTTTGAGCAGATCAGCACTCCCAAACTCCGACTGATGGCGACGATTGAGGACTCACCCACCAAGGATTTCAACTGGCTGAAGTATCTGATCAAGGTGGTGAGTGAGCAAGCCAAGGTCATAAAAAGGGAGGATGGCGTAATATCGATCAAAGGCAGGATCCTCCATGCCACCAAAATAGCTTTTATTTTGGAAATGTGCCGAGAGGAGGAGGATATCTTTTCCAACTCTACTCCATTCCCTAAGTCCAAAGTAATGTTCAAACCCATTGCTGCAAAGAGGACTATCAAGGGAAAGAAAGAGAAAAAGGTGGAATCACCAGTTGCGGCTGCTGCTGAAGAAAGCCAACAAACCAGGGGGAAGGTTTTGTTGGATGCCAAGAAGGAGCAGGGTGAGAAATTGAAGAAGCAAAAGACCCTTGCTCCAAAGCGCAAAAGAATGGTGGTTCTCACTGATGAAGATGAGGAAAGTGAGACTGAGGAGATTCAGCCTGAGAGCCAAACTGCTCAGAAATCGCCTTTACTTGTATTGGCTCAGACTATCTCAAAGGCACAGGATCAAACTGAGGAGCAAGTCTTCTCTGAGGTTCTTGAGACATCGCTTAGTTCTGATAAGTTCTCTCAAGAAATCTTTCAAGGACCTCAGACCTCAGAGCAAGTACAGATTCCTGCTGAGGAAGCACCTGCTCAGACCTTAGAAAATGTTCAGATTCCCTCTGAAGAAGTGCCCACTCAAGTCTCAGAGCAAACTGAAATTCCCACTGAGGAGGCGCCACTGGACCTCGTAACCAAGTCGATTCAGATCGAGGAGTCGCCTACCCAAACCTCAGAGTTTGCTGAGCCTCAGGAGCTGATGAATTTTGATGATCTCCTGAATGAGCTGTTAGTCGATATTTCAGCAGACTTTCCAACTAAACCTGAGAGCCCGATGCTCAAGAAAGGTGAAGCTAAAGAGACCGAATGGCGAAGCAAGGGGGAACGGTTCATCATTGACCGCTACCCTGAGCTTAGTTCATTCCCTGACCTCCAAAAAATCTTCTTCAGATTGAGGTCAACGGTCTACATCCTCAACCAGACTCTTCCGAAGATGCTCAACATTGCTTCATTCAGAGGCGAAGACTGGTGGAACGAGGAGACAACTTTTCTCACTGAATTCTCAGGGTTCGAAAAACCAAGCTCAGGATGAAAATCTCAGACTTTGATGAGCTTGTGAAGAGGAAGGTTGCTGAGAGGATTGCTGAAGTTGGTGCCCCGAGCTCCAAAGACAAATCTCAGGATGGGGACCAACAAGGGGATGATGAGAGTCAATCTCAGAAGGAGAAAGACTCAACCGATCTTGATCAGTCATTGTCGAACATCCTCGATCGGGTTAGCCTTTAGATCGAGACTCGGGATGAACAAACAACTCGGGAGGCATAAAGCAGTCGATATGCTCTTGAGATTGATCTCACCCCTGTGATGGAGAAGCTGGAGAAGGTTGAGCCAATCATGAATAAAATTGCTCGATCGAGGAGGCATTGGCAACCAAACTCGGAAGATTGACAAATTTTGAGTTCTTCTTCTAAACGTGCTACTTCAGATACTCGACAGCATGTCGACCTCCATGGAAGGAAAATTAGAAGAGAAGATGGAGGGGGTCAAGGCTGAGCTTAATGCAGAGCTAAAGCAGAAGCATCAGGAGCAGACTCAGATTCTAGAAGCAAAGTTGGTAGAGAAGAATGAGATGCTGGTGAAGAACGCTGTTGAGGAAATGAGCTCAATGCTCATGGCCAAGATGACAGATATGTTCAAGGAAGCTCTCTCAAACCAATTTGCTCATCTGTCTGAAGAATTCTCTGTGGCGAAGAACCACCTCAGAAGGCTCGAGGAGGAGCAAGATCAGATGGCAGGGGAGGTGCGGAGTGTCAGTAAAGAACAATACCATATGGACACAACACTCTCCAGGCTTCTGCCAGAGTATGGTTCCAAAAAGGGGGAAAGACCTGGAACTGATCTCAGGGTTTTATTGGAACATACTCTGAAGGGCAAAGTTGTCAAGGATGCTGAAAAGAAGATCATTGCCGAAGCCATGAAGGAGATAGAGGCCACTGAGAAGCTAAAGTTCAAGAAGGTGGAGAAGCCAATCTACACTCAGGTTTCAGAGGAAACAATGCAAGAAGTTGCAATAGAGAAACTGAGTGGTAGAGGAAGAATTGGTACAAGCCTAGCTGGTGCTGAATTGCCCATCAAGAGAAAGGCTTTGGCGATGGAAGAGCCTGAGGGCAAAAGAGCAAAGGCTTCTAAGCCAATTCAGAGGAAACTATTGCTGGATATTGAAGAATCTGAGGTTGAGCCAAAGAAGAAGGTCTTCAATACCAGAAGCGCTCTGAAAACACTCCAAATTGAACAAGCTAAAAAGACTGCTGCTTCTATTTCTGGTGTACCAGTGATAAGAAAGAAGGTAGAAGAAGAGCAGAAAAGAAGGAGTGGGTTCAAAAAGTTCGCAAGCAAGAGGAGAGGGAACACAAAAGCACAGAAATGGCCGCATGTTGACAAATGGATGCCAGTCCAGCTCAACGATGCATGGGAAGAAATTAAGAGAACTTTTTGGTTCTATTATGATGTGCTCAGAGAATGGAGAGGGGAGAGCTCAGATCCCAATGAGGCTTTCATCGACTATCTCCTGACCTTCTATCCGAAATATCTTCAAGGCTGGATAAATCTTGTGGATGAAGGAAAGGTGCAGATAACCGCCCCTGGTCCATACGTGTACCCTCCTCCCAGGCTGGAGAATGGCTATGTAAATGAGAAAGCCATTGCTCAAGAAATATTTCAGTACGCCATTCAGTTGGGTCTGACAGGGAACAATCCTAATATCATTAAAGAAAGAGATGCGCTGAAAAGAAGATATTACGGAATGTTCAACCTTGAAGTCCCTGCTGATGAGGTGGAAGAAGATCAGAACTAAAGAGCCGAACTGAAGAACAGAGCTGAAGAGCAGAAGAAGACAGAAGATGAAGACTCAGAAGATTCATGTAAATCCTTTATCTTTTTTTTGTCTTTTTTATTTTGTTCAGATAAGATTCATTGTAACTTGTAACAGTCTAACTATCATCAATGAAAACTTATCATTTATGCTCAAAAGATAATATCTCATTATCTTATTTACATGTCTTTTACTTTTGATATGCCTGAATGATTGTCTCTGAATTAATTATTGGGAGATTCTCTACTTAGAAAATTGTTGGGAGATTCTCTGTTTAGGAAATTGTTGGGAAATTAATTGTTGAGATTATAGGTCAGAAATTGTTGAAAATAAACCAATCTTGTAATAGGATAAACTGAAACCTGAGTATAAGTCAAGTATGTTTGTAACAAGATAGGTTTTGGCATCATCAAAAAGGAGGAAATTGTTGGGAAATGAATTTAATAAAGATATGATTTTGATTAGATCCCAAAACCCCTGAGTATGACATGTTCAGGATAATCTTGATAGTTGAGTCGATTTCAGCTTTTTAGAGTATTCGTAATGTTATCCGCAAAATGTATAGTCGCCAGATATAGATCAAAGTTAGATCTCAAGATTCTCAAGAACTCAAGAAGTTTCGAAGAAACCGGTTTCAAGTTTCAAGATGAAAATCGAAATCAAGACTCAAAGGAGAAATCGAGATATCGAAAACTCAAAGCAGAAAACGAGATATCAAAACTCAAGATGAAATCGAGGAATCAAGACTCAAAGATGAAGACTCAAGATATCACCAAGATATCCAGAAGACTCGAAGACCCTCAAGACTCGTAAGACCTCAAGACTCGTAAGACTCAAGACACGTAAGATGTAAGATCAAGAATCAAGATCAAGAATATCAAGGCACAAGAATTATCAAGACTCAAGAATGTATCAATGCTCAAGATAAACCTCAATGTTCCGAGGCAATCAAAAATATCTATCCGGGGATGTAATAATGAGAAGATCGCGATTCCTTAGAAAAATAGATATTGCCCAAGATATTTAAATGCAGACAAAAGGAACTAAGACAAAGTGTTGTTAAGGTTATATCACTCAGAGATTGTAACCAAAAAGAGCCGTTGAGTTGTCTACTTTTAACTGGAGACAAAAGTCAAAAAGAGGAAGACAACATTGTACCACATCGACAAATCGACAAATGACAGTGTCAATCAAAAGATGTCAGAAGTACTAAAGTTCCAGACTACAAAAAGTGAAGACCGGCTACATGAAAGACTATTACCTAAAATGTGTTAGGGAGTGTCAAAACCTAAATATAGCCGTTTCTCACACACCATAAGAAGAAACTCACGAAGCTATCTCTCCAACGGATAGTTTTTCAAGAGTGACCTTGGTGTATGCCTATAAATACTTGTGACCTTATACATTGTAAGGTTACGGGAAATTTGTAAAGCAACTCAAGAGCTCAAACTTATTATTGAAGTTGAAGCACTCAAAACCCAAGAATTTCCGGTGCTTTTAAATCAAGAGAACTCATTCCACTAAGCCTAGCTTGATAAGATTTATCCAAAGCTTAGTCGAGATATCCTAGCCTTTGATTGTTCTTTATTGTAAAGGATATCTCATCCTAGTTGAAACCAACCAAGAAACCCCAAACCCTTTGTAAGGTAGTTTGAGTGTGATTGTTGGTGAGATTGAGTTGTAAAGAGTTAGTAAACTACATTGAGGTAGTCGTAAAGCTCTAGAGAAGAAGTGAGTAATCTATCTTGGATGTATGTAAAGCTTGTGTGAGTTTTGAGTTATTAAACTACGAGGTAGTCGAAAAGCTCAAAATTAGAAAGGTTAGTAAACTACATGAGGGTAGTCGAAAAGCCTTAGGAAGTGATTAGTGAATTTCTCGTAAGAGATCGCGAGAGTGGATGTAGGAGCTTGAGTCTCCGAACCACTATATTTTGTCGTGTTTCTTTGCTTTCTGCTTTTGCTTTATTTATCCGTCAGATTACCTTGTTTTGAAAGCATATTTTCACCGATATTTCAAATGGAATCAATCCACGTAAAGTTGCATATAATTGAATCACAAACTAATCACTATTCCATTAAAATAAGGTTTTCAAAGAAAAGCTTAAAACGAGTATAAACTAAGGGCCAACCATTCCGACATCCGAAAGTAGCTAGAACAGATAGTTACCAAACCGAACTTACTCTTTTGAGGGTTCAAGAAGTTAGTTATCCGATCCAAGCAACTCAAGATCTCTGAAAACTCAGACTCGGGGCCAGGGATTATCTCGAGGTATCCGAAAGCAACCAGATCACTTTGTCTCAAGAGACTTTGACTCAGAGCGATTTGTGCTTCTCAGACCAAATCATCGACAACCCCGACCCAAGTCGACTCAAGAAAAGAAAAAAGTTTTAAAAACACTGAACACGTGTATTCCCCCCCATACACGTGTAAGACTCGTTTGCACCGGGACCAACAGACCCCAACTAATCAGACATCAGTCAAGGAATCAACAGAAGAATCCAATTCTTCTGAAGAAACCTCAACCTAATCAATAGATCAGAAATCAGCCTAGACCATCTCGCAAGAGACAGTCACAACTGAAATCTGATCAGGTCACAATGCCTAACCAGCATGCTAAGGGTAAATTGATGAAACCATTTGAGCAAAAGAGATATGAATCTTTTGATGGTAGCAGTCATACATATCCCTTCAACCAGAAATTTAGGACAGCTGCACCTGAGCCACACTGGATTAAAAGAAGACAGACTAACAAGAAAAATCAGAAGTCTTTTGATCCATCCAAGGCTCACACTCATAATCATACTGACTAGAACACACATGAAGAGATGTATGATTATGTAGATGCTTTTGGGAGACAAATTAGGTCTTCTGATCTTGATGATTATCAAAGGAGTGCCCTGTTTGTTTGGACCCCAAAAGGTAACACTAACCCCTCAAGACCAAACCCCACTGGGGTACCTAAAGCATGATCTGATTACATGTTCGCGTGGGTATAGCCAATAAAGGAGGTGTACAAGCAACTATCGGGTACATCGATAGTGGATGCTCAAGGCACATGACTGGCAACAAACATCTCCTCAGCTCATATGTAGAACAAGAAGGCCCACGTGTACTCTTTGGTGATGATAACATTGGTTTTACAAGATGATTCAGAACCTTAGTTAATGGTGATGTACATGTTTCTGGAGTTTCGTATGTTGATGGTTTAAAGCATAACCTGTTATCGGTTTCTCAATTTTGTGACAACAGATTCAGTGTTGAGTTCTCGACTGATTAGTGCACTATCAAGAATCGAGCTACTCAACAGATTTTGCTCAAGCCTTCTTCTTGGGAATGACCTTGTGCTACTAAATTTGCCTTTGTTTCTTACAATGATGTTGTTCTAATCTCTTTTGTTCTTGAAAACCCATTTGTTTCCAATTACATTGTGCTTCTTTGGTCTATCTACTAACTCCCAGACTTCATTCCTTGTGAACTGATTCAACTCTTCTTGCATAGAAACAATCCAAAAGGAATCTTGAAGAACTTCTTCAATTTCTGTAGGTTCTTTCTTTGATAGGAAACAACAGAATAAAGCACTTTCACCATGGAACTTTCTGGTTTTAACACCTTCTGATGGATCACCAACTATCTGACTTGAAGTGTTTCTATCTAGCCAAGATCTTCTTGATGTCCCCCCTTCGGTTGTATTCTCATTATCAGAAATGTTGGGTTCAAATATATCATTAAATTCAGGAAACAACAAGAAAGGAGAAAGTGAATCATCTTCCTCAGGGGAAATTCCATTCAGAACATTGTCAGTGACTTTTGTTCCCCCTTGATTGATAGATTCAGAATTTTCCTCAGTTGTGACCACATCTTCATCGGCATTACTTACCTGATGTTTAACTAGGGTCAGTTCAGATGGATCAACTTCTGTATGTTGGCTTTCTTTCAGTGGAGAACTATCATCCTGAGGTCCACCAGCCTGAGTATTTTAATCCTGAGTTGCTTCTTCTGAGTCAGATTCACTCCATTCATAGAAGGTGACTGACTTCTTCTTTTAAGGCTCATTGGATGATTTATCAGCATTTTTGTTCTTCAGGCTTAGTTTAGTGATCCTTTTAGTAAAGTCTCCTGAGTCATGTTCCTATTTTCTATGAACACAAGTAGATTCATCAAAAAAAATATGAGGTATTTCTTCCACAATAAGGGTCCTACAGTTGTAAACTCTGAAGGCTTTACTAACTTTAGAATATCCCAAGAATATTCCTTCATCATCTTTGCTATCAAAAGTTTTCAACTGATCTTTACCATTATTATGAATGACATACTTACAACCAAACACACGAAAGAAAGAAACAAGGGGTTTCCTTTCATTCCATAGTTCATATGGTATTTTTCCTTGATTCTTTGTCAGCATGGATCTGTTCTGAGAGTACCATGCAGTATTGATAGCTTCAGCCCAAAATCTTTAGGGAATATCAGCTTCAACAATAATTGTTCTTGCAGCTTCTTTCAGAGTCATATTTCTTCTTTCAGTAACACCATTTTGTTGTGGGGTCCTTGTAGCTGATGTTTCATGAGTTATTCCATTTGCTGCACAATAATCAGAAATAATATGCTTGATAAATTCAGTGCCTTTATCTGATCTGATTTTGACCACACTTAGGTTCTTTTCATTACTGAGTCTCTTCAGTAATTCAGGCCGTTTTGTCAGGGTTTCTTTCTTACTAAGTAAGAATATTACCCAAGTATATATAGAGTAGTCATCAACTACTACAAGTGTATATTTTCTGCCATTAGTGCTCACAGGTGTTATTGGACCAAATAGATCCATATGTAACAATTGAAGTATCCTTTTAGTAGACACTTCTACTTTGCTTTTGAATGATGCTCTTATCTGTTTGACATTTTGACAAGCATCACACATATGATCTTTACTGAATACTTCATTTGATAACCCTCTCACAAGTGTTAATCTTGCAAGTTTGTTAAGGGTTTTGAAGTTCAAGTGATTCAGTCTTTTGTGCCATAACCAACTGTTCTCTGTAGTTTTCTTAGCAACTAAATATGTATCCATAGGAGATAACCTCCAATCAGCAAGATACACATTTCCTTTTCTAGTTCCAGTTAGTAGTACTTGATGTGACACATTATCTTTTTCATAACATAAGTTCTTTGAGAACTCAACACTGAATCCTTTATCACAGAATTGACTAATAGAAAACAAGTTATACTTTAAACCAGATACATAAGATTCACCATGGATATGCACAGTATCAATTTCAAGTGTTCCATATCCTTCAGCCTGTCCTTTGGAATTATCTCCAAAAGTTATCTGAGGGCCTTTCGCTCAACATAGTCAAGGAGCAAGTATTTATATCCCGTCATGTGTCCAACATCCACCAAAATACCATGCAAAGAAAAAGCAACTTCATCTCCACTCAACAGGGCTATGTTGTCTTCATACAACTCATTGCCCAACTCCATCACCTGAACCAAAATCCGGCCTTAGGTACCCATTTGGTGTAGGGTCCTACCATGTTAGTTGTACCTTTTGGAATCCAAATCTGCCTCACAACTCTAATCACTTTAGAGTGGGTGATTTGTCTTCCATAAACATCTACATACTCATTCACCACTCTTGGTGCCTTAATAGTATCTTGTGTATGAATGCCAGCCTTAGCATGAACGTGAGCCTTAGAGTTCTTCTTGGGTTCAGGCCTTTTGTTCAGATGCTTTGGCCTTGGTGCAACTGGTCTAGGTGTCTGTTGACTTGGGTTCAGAGGACCTTTACCCTTAGGCAAGTGGGGTTTGGGTCTTCTGTACTGAAATTGGGGTCTTTCACTGTTCTGAGGACTTGGTCTTTTCAGTTGAGAATATATACGGTGAGTGCTTCTCTTCTGAAAATTCCTCTGGTGGTTCAATGCAGATTTCTTCAGGACAATATTCTTGGCCTGAGACCTTGAATTACTAGTCTGAGAATTTCCTACTGAGTGTTTATGGTTTCTAGCCTTTTCCTGAGGTTTGAGCTTTCCACTCTGAACCTTCAGGTTCTCTGAAACCATAGGTGCTTTACCCTTGTCTAAAATTTGTGGTTGTTCTTCAATTAGAAGGTCAGTACGAACCTAGGGTTTAACAAAAACTATCGTAGTGCCACTAGTTGAAGCAGCATTAAGTTGATCTTGTGAAGTTCCCCCTGGAATGTAACCCAATCTAGTTTTTATAGTTGCAGGTCTTTGATAACTCTGAATTTCATCTATTGCACTAGATGCCGAATTCAATAGAGCTAACTTTCTCCGCAGATTATCTTCACATTTCTTTAGAGTTTCATGTTTCTCAAAGAGGTAATTAAATTCATTTTTGATTAGCTTATTTTCCTCAGTGGATTTCTCTAATTTTCCATTCAGGACAACTATCAGCTTCTCTTTCTCTGAGAGTTGTAATTTCAGAACATCTAGCTCATCAGTAACTCCCATCAATTGAGAAGTGATTTCACCAATATTAGAGTTTTTTCGCTTTAGATTATCAGCAATCCATTTCTCATTCTGCTCTTGAGTTTCAATGAACAGTTCTTGTAGCACAGAATAATCTTTCAGGCTCTCAAAAGAATCCATCGATCGGGTTATCACATGTAAGAACTTGAAAACTCAGATGCTTGTGTAGGAGCAGCAACATAGATAGAAGAATTTACCTCCTCAATAACAACAAGGCACACATCATCACTATCACTATCTGAAAACATCTCTTCCGAAGAGCTTGAACCTTCCTCTTCAGCATCATTTTCCTCAGCAACCATTGCCTTTTTGCTAGAGTACTTCTTGTCGCTCTTTGCTTGTCTTTCTTTTCTTCTTTGGAACTTAACTCAGATACCATATCGAAGTGACCTTTCTTCTTACAGTTGTAGCATCTGTTGGCATCATCATCCTGATCACTTTCTTCCTTGGATTTGGAATCCTTCTTCCTGGATAAGGAACCTTCAGCTTTGTGGTCTTTCTTCCTGTCAATAGTCTTGTCCTTAGTTTCTGAGTTGTTCTTGTTCCTGTACATGGTATCCTTATAATACCTTTTGTACTTTCCAAATCTGCTATTGAGTGTTTCAAACCTCCTTGCCATCAGGGCATATGTTTCATCTTTTTCATCCTAATCTTTGGCAGGTGGGTTCTCGGGCTCTTTAACTTTACAGATTTTCTCTTTGACATTAAAGGCCACATTTTTGCTAGATGAAGATTCATCTTTGCTGTCAATTTTCTTAGTTTTCTTATCAATTACAAACTCATAAGCTTTCAGGTCAAAGAAAACTTGTTGATATGGCATAGGTGCAACATCTTTGGTGTTTTCAATCACCACAGCATGTATATATCATTTCTTAGAGAGTTCTCTAAGGATTTTCAGCGCAATTTCTCTCTTTTGATATCTTTTTCGAAGAGCACTCAAATCATTCATGATACTAGTGAATCTGACCTCAAGTCTTTCAATAGATTCACCATCTTCCATTTCAAAGCCATTAAACTTTTCAATGGCTACATATAGTTTATTCTCTTTGATATGATCAGTGCCCTGACACATAATAACAAGTGTGTCCCAAATTTCTTTGGCAGATTCACAGTGAGAAATCATTCACATAACACCATCATCAATAGTGCTATATAGAGTATCCTTAGCAATATAGTCTAACTTAGGAAATTCATCTCTGGGATCCTCTTTCTCAGCATTAGTAGTTCTGGGATTCACAACAATATACACAAATGGTCCTTGAGACACAACTCTCCACATTCTTTCATGTTTAGAGTATAGATGTGCCTGCATTCTCAGTCTCCATAAGTCATAGTTCTCAATAGAGAACATAAGTAGTTTCTTAGAAGGCATGATGAATGAGCCTTTGTAATATATCAACAATAAGATCTATTCAATAGACCACCAAAGTCATTTAGTAAGTAAGACTATGGCTACCAAAGCAAGTGGTCAGTTGAACCACTGCTCTGATACCACTTGTTGGTCCCAAGTACGAGTCACACACGTGTATGGGGGGGGAATACACGTTTATAGTAATTCTTAACTTTATACTCTGCTGATCAATGAGTTAAGTTATACGGAGTTTTAGTCCTGAAAAGCACAAATCACCCTGAGTTAAAGTCTACTGAGACAATCACCATTGTTCTTCAGATTAGCTCAACTGATCCTGAATGCTAAAATCCTGAGTAGCTTTGCACAAATAACCAACTTACTGAGTACTCAGAAGAGTGGCTCAGTTTGGTAGCTATCTATATTAGCTGACTAAGGTGCGAAAAGTGTAGGCCCTAAGTTTATACTCATTTTACTTTGCTGAAAATATATTTTCCTTTATGAAAACAGTGATTAAGGCAGTGATCAGTTTAATGCAAGTTCAGTGGATTGATTCCAACTGAGTCAGAAAACCTTTAATGCTTTTAGAGAAATATGCAAACAAGCAAATGCAGTACAGAAAGTAAATAACACAGTAAACTTATAGTGGTTCAAAGACTCAAGCTCCTATGTCCACTCTCCCTGATCCTGAGGAGAATTCCTTAAACACTCCAGGAATCTGCTTGGTTTAGAGTGCCAAGGTACACTGACCAAATCACCTCTCAAAAGCAATCTAATCCCTATGATCTACTTCCTGAGTCCTAGTACTCAGAACTACAACTCTCTCAAGCTTTCAGATTGAACAACGCAGCTTACTAACTTTTACAACTCTCTCAACTTCTAAACAATCAACTACTTAAACTACCTAACACTTAGGGTTTGAATTTTGGTTTGGTTACCAACTAGGGTTTGTTGGAATTGAGAGGCACGTAAACACGTAATACATGCGCAGCGGAATAAAATAGTTCACCAACAACGAATAATTAATTGCATAATTAAATACGAGTAAACGTAAACAAAATTCTTACAGCAATTCGTACACAGATTCCTCAACTATGGTATCCACGTAACAGTCATTTACTAATCCGCACATCCTGTCAGCGTTGAATCCCCTAGATGAATTTGCTAGGAAAATTCTAACTTAGAGATTTTATGGAGAAAATATGAACTCACGTATTATGAATTCCCAAGAGCTCATATATATAGGAGAGACCTAGCTTAAATCTCAAGCTAACCTGATTGGAAAATAAAATCCCTAATATTTATTTAAATAAATCTCTTAGATTTATTCCCCACATATAAATCTCTATGGATTTAAATTCCATATATGACAAATCTCTACGATTTGTTTCCATATATATTAAATCCTACAATAATATTCCAAATATTATTATTGGAAATTCTTATTTAATTAAATCCAATTTAATTAAACATTAATAATAATTAACTCTAAATTAATCTATTATTAATTACTTCTCCATAAATTAAATATTAAATCTAATTAAATATTTAATCAACCAACTATAATTAGTAAACAACCATTACTTGTTGTGTGACCCATAGGCCCTCATATATCGAGCGATTAGTCAAACTTACGGTCTTAATTGAACACTAGACAATAAATCAAACATTCTCAATATATGAGGTACGTTGCGAGGAAATGTGCAACTACCTGTAACTGAAACATGGGCTATTACGATTTCCTCCTTTCATTCGCGAATACTCGATTAAGTTTCTATTCAAATAACTTAATCAATTTATCTCTAATCACTAATTAATCACTTATGTCACACTTGTCCACAAAGTCCTAGTTTACTTGCATTGTCCAATGACTTTGATCCAATTATGATGAGAATATGAGTATTCTCTCTAAATCCACTTTGAGGAATGAATCCTCTTCTTGGCTCAACTACCACGCACATGCACTTCGTGATAAACCCAATCCAAGCCATATCTACCCATGAAAGGGTGCAAGCGTCAGTCATGGTCAAAGTTCATCACTCCACACATGTCGTGCGTATTGACCTCAAGTCAAAGGAGTATCGCATAGCTCCCACTAACCGAGACACCCGTAGACACATATAGTGGAACTACATCAAACGATTTCTCGAATGGGTATACCAATACCCTCTAAGGTATTTGTGCATCCATCATGAGATACCTAGTATCTCGCAGTAAGTGAGATCTTACTACACTCTCAAAGAGTATGATGCAGATCGCACACCGATCTCCATTGTATCATCAATATCCCATTCTTGATGATCCTCGATTGGGGCCATTTGAGAATCATGCTTAGGTCATTTGAGTTCTCACACACTCAATGACAACAGTGACTCAAGGGAACATAGATAAGAACAAATGCAAACAATCAAACATAATATTCTAATAAGTGCAACGCCATATATTTAATATTAAATCAACAATAATATTAAATCAATACTGACTATTATCTGAGCATTATGTCCTTACAATGGATTATCTCTAGGACACTAACACTAACAATCTCCCAATTGAACTAGAGCCAATCACCTATATGTCTAACCCTTAGATCATCAAAATATCTAGTGTGTACATGAACACTCAAAGCCTTGGTGAAAGGATCAGCCAGGTTATCCTCCGTGGGGACACGTTCTAACTCTATCTCCCCTCTAGCGATTATCTCTCTTATCAAGTGATAACACCTCGGTACATGCTTGTTTCTGTTATTGGATCTCGGTTCCTTAGCTTGCGCAACCGCACCAGTATTATCACAATACAACTTTATTGGACTGCTGGCACTCGGAACAATCCCTAGTTCACTTAAGAACTGTTTTATCCAGACAACTTCTTTGGCAGCTTCTGCCACAACAATGTACTCAGCTTCGGTTGTTGAGTCTGCGGAGTCTCTTGTTTGGAACTATTCCAACTAACTGCCCCACCATTAAGAACGTAAACATAGCCCGACTTTGACTTGTAATCATCATAGTCGGATTGGAAACTTGCATCAGCATAGCCAGTTGCAACTAGCTATGACTGTCCTCCGTAGACTAAGAAGTAATATTTGGTACGTCTTAGGTACTTAAGAATGTTCTTGACAACAATATATTGAGGTTCACCTGGATTCTGCTGGTATCTACCAGTGGTGCCAACAGCGAAGGCCACATCTGGCTTTGTGTAAGTCATGACGTACATGATGGAGCCAATTGTAGATGCATATGGTATATCCTTCATGCGCCGGATATCATCTTCCGTAGAAGGACAATCCTTCATAGACAACTTTATCCCATGACATGCCAGTAGAGAACTCTCTTTGAGTTCTCCATCGTAAATCATTTTAACACCTTATCTACGTAGGTTGACTGTGACAGACCCAACATCCTCTTGGATCTATCCCTATGGATCTTGATCCCAAAGATGTAGCAGGCCTCACCAAGATCCTTCATCATGAAGGTCCTTGATAGCCAATCTTTAACCGACTGCATAAGAGGAATGTTGTTTCCCATAATCAGTATGTCGTCGACATACAAAACTATGAAAAAAATATTTCTCCCACTGCGTTTACGATAAATGCATGGATCTTCCGAAATTCTGATGAAGTCAAACGATTTGACAGCTTCATCAAATTGGATATTTCAACTCCTAGAAGCTTGCTTTAATCCATAAATGGATCGTTTAAGCTTGCACACAAGATTATACTTTGGCTTAGATATAAAACCTTCCGGTTGAGTCATAAACATCTCCTTATCAATGTTGCAATTTAGGAAGGTTGTTTTGACATCCATCTGCCAAATCTCATAATCTAGATGTGCTGCTACCGCAAGTAAAATTCGAATGGACTTGATCTTGGCAACAGGTGAAAAAGTTTCATCATAGTCAATGCCTTCGCGTTGATTATAACCTTTTGCCACCACCTAGCCTTGTAGGTTTGTACCTTGTCGTTTGCATCAGTCTTACGTTTGTAGATCCATTTGCAACCTATGAGTTTGACCCCTTTCGGCAACTCAACCATGTCCCAGACTTGATTGGTGTACATCTAGTCCATCTCGGATTTCATGGCTTCATGCCACTTCTCTGAGTCAACATCCAATGTTTCCTCAATGTAAGTTCTGGGATCGTCTTTATCCGGAATCTCCACGTCATCATGTTCCTCTACGAGGAAACCATAATATCTAGTGGGCGGATTATGAATCCTAGTGGACTTACGGAGCTGTGGTTATGCAGGCTGTACATTCTGATCGTAAAAATTTTGTGGTGCATCGATTTCATCAATGTTCGGAGAGTCCTCAAGAGCAACACTTTCATATGCCTCTTGGGCGGGAATTTGAACTATGTTGTTCTCATTCAACCCACTTGGAGTTTGTTGCGAAGGCAATGCAACTCCAATTACGCTCCCACTGGCTGAAAGATGATTACTAAGTGATAAACTTCCACCATGAGAGCTGCTGAATGCTCCCACTGATTCCTTGTAACGTTTCTTTGACAAGATATTAGTCTCTTGGTTATCCATTGGTTCTTGAATTTCTTCAAGTTCTATCATCTTACGCTTCCTTAAAGACATAGTCTTCTTCGAGGAACTTGACCTACCTAGAAACAATTACTGTTTGTTTCTTAGGTAGATAGAAATAATATTCTCTCGTTTCCTTAGGATATCCCACAAGGTAACCCTTTTCACCTTTGGATTCCAACTTATCATTGAGCATCTTTTTTCACAATTGCGGGGCAACCCCACATTTTGATATGTGTAAAAGTTAGCTTCTTGCCACACGATAGTTCATATGGTGTATGCTCAATCGATTTGGATGAAATCCTATTCAGAATGTAAATTGAGGTTTTGTAAAGCGTATCCCCATAAGAATGCTCAAAGATAGGAAAAAATAATCATGGACCTTACCATGTCTAACAAGGTTCGGTTTCTCCTCCTGACACTCCGCTCATTTACGATGTTTCTAAGAGTCCATTGTGATTGATTCCATGTAACTTTAAGTAATCCATGAACTCATGGCTAACGTATTCACCTCCTCGATCCGATCTAAGAGTCCTGATACTCTTACCAAGTTGCTTTTCTACATCAGCTTTGAACTCCTTGAATTTCCCAAAAGACTCGTATTTGTGTTTCATAAGATATACATATCCATATCTTGAGAAATCATCAGTAAAAGTGAGGAAGTAGGCGAAGTGACCCCTAGCTATGGACAATGGTCCACATACATCATCGCTGATCTCGATGGTCCCGTGGAAAACCCATTTTGGCGCTGCAAGTAAGCAAAACATTTCGTTATGGTGCATATAAAAAAAGCGGGGTGAAGGAATGGTGATTACAGTTTTTTGCGTTTTAAGCTCATGTGTTGTGTTTTGCTTATAATCGAATGCATATGACAATATAAGAACATAAAGCAGTAAACAACATAACAATGTATAGTGGTTTGGAGACTCAAGCTCCTACATCCACTCTCCATGTTCCTAGGGAAATTCCTTCCAACTGGACTTATCACCCTCTCGGGTTTGCCTCTAGATGTTTAACGAGCTCTCACTCAATCGGGACTTATCACCCTCCACGGGATTGCCTACAGATGTTTATCGAGTTCACACTCCAACGGGACTTATCACCCTCACTCGGGATTGCCTACCCTCCCTTTCGGGATTGCTAGATGTTTACCGAGTTCACACTCACCTACAAACTTAACCAACTCTTGGGTTTGGGTTTGTTTGGTTTCCAACTAGGTTGAGATTTTCCCTTACATTTGTTTAGCCTCAATGCTAAGGTTGGGAAAATCTCTCTAAGCTTAGGATACATCGTGGTTTGCTTAGATTGGGTTCTAGAACACTCTTTGAATATATATATGTATATCTCTGCACTTGTGTTCTAGGGTGGGAATGCTAGATTGATTTGGCTTGATGGATGTTTCACGATTTTCCACACTAATTATGAAGGAAGAACTTGTATTTATAGTGTGGATTTGAATGTTACCGCTTGGATGAAGTCACATTCAAATCCATACTATTCTCAGAAATTTCTTGCAAACTTTCCAGTCGGTTGTCTTCCTCTCATCGTCCACGCCACCGATTCTAACGGCTATATTCCTCGATTCCTCGCCTTGAATCATTCAGATTCTCTCGAGTCTCAAAGTCTTCACCTATCCGAGCCTTCAGTCTATCCGAGCCTTCACCGACTTTTCAAATGACATTTATCCGATCAGCATATCGACACTCAAAGCTAACCGAGTTCAAATTGCTTTTATATCCCGACCCTCGTGTCACTAGCACTTCAGTTAACCGATCATCGCCAGCCGCTTCGATTCTCGAATATGACTTCAGATGACTTCTCTTCGATGACTTTTCACCGATCCGTATGCAGATTGGGTTTTTCGATATATGATTTCTTCTCGATCGATCCGATCAAATTTCACATGATCGATCAAGATAGCATCGTCAAGATATCGGTTTTATCCGTGATCGATTAGTACATCAGTTTAATATATTAGGTTAGCATATCGTTAGCACATCCGATCTCAATCACGCTCGATCTTGATCATCCGCTTCATCTTCATATCTAATCTCGATCACGCTCCGATCTCGATCGGGCCCATCCGCCTCCTCTTCTCGATCCGCAACCTTCTTCTTCGATCTTCCTACGGTTTTTTTCTTCACTTTTGTTTGCTCTTCCATCACCAGATCACTCGTCTGTTCTTCCGATCATCGATCACCTTCGCCCTTTCTTCCATCCGATCATCCGATCGTCTCGTTTCCGCCATTTGATCAGTCATATGGTCATCTAATCTTCCGATCACCGCTTAGCTTTTTTCTTCTTCGATTTTGCTTTCACCATCGCTTAACTCCGAATTCATCTTACTTATCCGATCTCGACAAGCCTCGCTCGGCACTTCGCCCGATCTCGATCATCTACGCCCGATTTCGTGAGTTCCCCTCAATTTGTTCTTCGCCCCCTCAACTTGTTATCCGTAAATTAGCTTCAATAACACAAGTTGATAATGTTTTGGCATAATTCATCAAAACTAAAATATCCCAACAATTTCCCTTTTTGATAATGAAGCCAAAACATTAGAATATATGCATTTTAAAGAAACGGGTTTTTTTTAAAAGATCGATTCAGTGGTTACTTTGAAATCGCTGAACTGCTTTTGAACACCGCTTTGATACCAATTGATGGTATCGATCGAGACAGTTTTAAAATAGATCCGCTTTCGCCATCACATTGAAAAAGTAATCTTTTGAGCACCCGCCTGATACTAATTGATGGTCCCGGGAAAACCCATTTTGCGCCATGGAAGCAAAACATTTCGCTTCTGTGCATATAAAAATAGGGGTGAAGGAATGGTGATTACAGATTTTTACGCGCTTTTAAGCTCATGTGTTGTGTTTTGCTTATAATCGAATGCATATGACAATATAAGAACATAAAGCAAGAAACAACACAACAATGTATAGTGGTTCTGAGACTCAAGCTCCTACATCCACTCTCCCCTGCTCCTAGGGAAATTCCTTCCAATCGGACTTATCACCCTCTCGGTTTGCCTTCTAGATGTTTAACGAGCTCTCACTCAATCGACTTATCACCCTCCCCGGATTGCCTTCACAGATGTTTAATGAAGTTCACACTCCAACGGGACTTATCACACTCACTCGGGATTGCCTACCCTCCCTTTCGGGATTGCTAGATGTTTACCGAGTTCACACTCACCTACAAACTTAACCGACTCTTGGGTTTGGGTTTGTTTGGTTTCCAACTAGGTTGAGATTTTCCCTTACATTTGTTTAGCCTCAATGCTAAGGTTGGGAAAATCTCTCTAAGCTTAGGATACATCGTGGTTTGCTTAGATTGGGTTCTAGAACACTCTTTAAATATATATGCGTGTATATCTACAGACTTGTGTTCTAGGGTGGGAATGCTAGATGATTTGGCTTGATGGATGTTTCACGCATTTTCCACACGAATTATGAAGGAAGAACTTGTATTTATAGTGTGGATTTGAATGTTACCGTTGGATGAAGTCACATTCAAATCCATACTATTCTCAGAAATTTCTTGCAGCCTTTTCCAGTCCGGGTTGTCTTCCTCTCATTGTCCACGCCACCGATTCTAACGGCTATATTCCTCGATTCCTCGCCTTTGAATCATTCAGATTCTCTCGAGTCTCGGTGTCTTCACCTATCCGAGCCTTCAGTGTCTATCCGAGCCTTCAAATGACTTATCTTCACGGACCTTTGTCTCGATCAGTATACCGACACTCAGCTAACCGAAGTTTAAATTTCTTCTGCTTTTCGACATCCTCGACCTCGTGTCACTAGCACTTCAGTTAACTCGATCATCGCCAGCCGCTTCGATTCTCAAAGGAATATGACTTCAGATGACTTCTTCCGATCCGTATGCAGATTTTTTTTCGATATCCGATTTCTTCTCGCCTCGATCCGATTAGCTCACATGATCGATTAAGTATAGCATCGGGTCAAGATATCGCTTTATCCGCATCAGTTATTAGTACATCGTTTAGTATATTAGGTTAGCATATCGTTAGCACATTTGATCTCAATCACGCCCCGATCTTGATCATCCGCTCATCTTCATATCCGATCTCGATCACGTCCGATCTCGACGATCTCATCCGCTTCCTCTTCCGATCAAACCTTCTCTTCCGATCTTCGCCGGTGATTTTCGATCGGCTTTTGTTTGCTCTTCTCCGATCACCAGATCACCACATCGGTCTTCCGATCATCGATCACTAAATCGCTCTTCCGATCATCCGATCAGTCCGGTTCCGGCCATTTGATCAGTCATCCGTCATCTAATCTTCTCGATCACCGGGCTTAGCTTTTCTTCTCTTCCGATTTTGCTCACCATCGCTTAACTCCGAACTCATCTTATTATCTCGATCTCGACTACCTCTGCTCAGAGCCCTCGTCTAATCTCGATCATCTACGTCTGATTTCGTGAGTTCCCCCTCAATTTGTTCTCTCGTTCCCCCTCAACTTGTTATCTGTAAATTAGCTTCAATAACACAAGTGGATAATGTTTTGGCATAATTCATCAAAACTAAAATATCCCAACAGGATCAATTCTAGAACTTCTTTGGCACGAACCCCTTTCCCAGAGAAGAGTTTGTTGGTCATCTTGCCCTTGAGACAGGATTTCACAATTTCCATAAGATTCAAAGTCGAATGGGGTTAAGTAGTCTAACTTTCTTAACCTTGCAATCCTATTCTCATTTGCATGACCAAGTCTGCAATGCCACAAGTAAGTTGGGTTTTCATGATTACTAAGTTTGAGTCGTTTGTTTTGTATATTAAAAATATTATATCCACAATGCAACAAGTATAAACCATTCGATAAAGGAGCATTTCCATAAACATCACCATTAAGCAAAAAATAACAATTATTGTTTGCAAAGTGGAAGGAAAACCCTTCAATGTCTAACATAGGAATATAAATAATGTTGCGAGTAATAGAAGGAACAAAATAACAATTATTTAGTTCAAGTCTAAAACCAGAGGGTAAGTTTAAAACATAAATGCCAACACGTTCAACAGCAACTCTTGCTCAATTCCCAACGTGTAGGGCGACTTCACCCGGCCTAACTGCCCTGCTATGCTTGAGACCCTGCACATTAGTACAGATGTGTGAGCCACAAGTGGTATCTAATACCAAGTAGTTAGTATCATTTGTGGACATGTTTATCTCAATAACAAACATACCTGTTCCAGTGGCTGAGACACCTTGTGTCTTCTTTTCAACTACTAGAACCTTGCAGTCCTTCTTCTAATGCCCGCCCTTTCGCTATAGAGAGGCATACATTCTTGTCCACCCTCCACTTTTTTGAATTCCACCTTTGGGCTTAAGGAAGCTTGGCTTAGAGCCTTTTTTTGCCTTGCCCCTTCGGTTTCTTCTTTCTTTCGAGGCGAAAAGAAGTAGAGGCACTCACCATAAGCACGGCCTTTTTTTTTAGCAAAGGAAGACTCAAAGGTCTTTAAGATGTTATACAAACCGGGGTAGCAGGATTAGCATGTCCAACACGACTCAATCTTTTTTTGCCTTAAGCACCAAACGACGCTTTCAAAAAGCCGAGAAAATTTGGCCCAAAACCAATTTGTTCGCTTCAAAATGGTTTCACTTCAACAATCCTAGAGTAATAAAATAAAATGGGAATTAAAACACATAATTCCTATGATCAATATTCAACAATCAAAATAAACATGACCTTTTCAAATTTATTTTGTCTCCATTATTTTCACATATTCAACGACCTTATCTAAGAATAATAAATTTATATCTAATATAAATCATAATGGACTAGATCCACATTCGCATTATCATAATATCTCGCTGACCGATTACTATGATAGCGTAATCGTAGGTTCTCAAACCAATTGCAAAACCGCAATTCCTAGTTGATTGAACCTAGTTCAATCGATGCCCTCGACTTTCGCTTCGCTGGGTGGGTGAAACAAAGTCAAGTTGATTTACAACCATCAAGCGGTGACACTACGTGTCCCTATAAAGGTCCCGGTAGATGTAGATCCGAGCAAAAGACTTGGGCCTTAAATACTCATTGGAACAAAATCTCCGGTTTACTTTTAATTTTGATGGAAGGCATTGTTCAACTTAATGAAAATCATATTTTAGTGAGGAACGTTTTAAAGGTGGGGTATTAATTGCTTAATTGAGATCCAACATGTTAATCTATATCACATTTGAGCAATTATTGGGCGCCGCCTACCCAAACAATTATAAGCGGTCCTTAAAAGACATAAACAAGTTCAAACAGACAAGTTAACGTAGTGGGATTTAATAATCAAAAGTTAAACCAAGTTTAAAATCAAATTTTAAAAGTTTAAATAATTCTTTAAACGATTATTAAAATAATTAATCCAATTAATTATTAAACAAAATCCAATTTCATTTTATTAATAGAAATAATTAATCCAATTATTAAATAAAATCCAATTTTACTTTTAATTTTATTCAAAATAAATTGTTTTTTGTTTAGGGGGCTCAGGTGCAATTTCCAAAATTGCATGAGAGGGCCTGTCTCAAATCGAATTTGCAAAACAGCCCCCCCACATCATCACCCATCCAAATTAGATCCAATCTAAAAATTTCGACCAGTCCAAATTCCAAAAACCCATCAATTGTTCATCATCCATAGTTTCAATTCAGAATTAATCCAATTAACCCATCATAAAAAACAAACAACAATCAATCGAAGGGACAACAAAACAGGGAGATGCATTCGCTGAACCAAAATGAGTCTAAGACACTCGAAGTCCGACGAAAAACAATTGCGACGAAAAATGCCCAGACGGTTTGCCCCGTGTCCCGCGAGCTCACGTGATGAATCGTTGTCGCTCCGCACACACGTGCGTTGTCTCAGTTAATCGAGGTCATCATCGGAGGAGCGGCGAATCGATCGGTGCAAAAATCCATAGCCACGTGGAAACGACGCGCCTTCCCACCGAAGTGAGGAAAACACACCGCACCCACCGGATGGTCTAAATCGCGATAAGAACGAAGGAGTGCCGCCATCGATCGAAGAACAAGAAGACAGAGGGCCGCCGCCGTTCATTCGTTCCGCCATAAGCTGCATTACGCATTCTCACGATCGAAGCGAGGCGCGGCGCCTAGCGCCCGCCTCGAGCGACTATGTGTGATGCCGTCGCACAGTCATGCGGCGGATGGAGGAGGTTTTCACAGAAAACCCTAGAATTTTTGGAAAGACGAAGTGGGCATGCGAAAAACAAAGAGCCAAAACTAATATGCAACATATAATACTCAACCACACAAACAAGTGCACACACGCACCAAATAAACAAAACATCGTGAGGTCAATCTAATTTACAGTACGTGCTTGATTTATAAAAAAAATAATCTACAAATCAATCAATTAGCAATTAATCAAGAGCCTGAGCTCTGATATCACTGTTGGAATTGAGAGACACGAAACACGTAATACATGCGCAGCGGAATTAAACAGTTCACTGACAACGAACAATTAATTGCGTAATTAAATACGAGTAAACGTAAACAAAATTCGTACAAAAATTCGTACACGGATTCCTCAACTATGGTATCCACGTAACAGTTATTTACTAATCTGCACAAATCGCCAAATAAGTGAATCCCTAGATGAATTTGCTAGGAAAATTCTAACTTAGAGATTTTATGGAGAAAATATGAACTAACGTATTATGAATTCCCAAGAGCTCATATGTACAGGAGAGACCTAGCTTAAATCTCAAGCTAACCTGATTGGAAAATAAAATCTCTAATCATTATTTAAATAAATCTCTAAGATTTATTTCCCACATATAAATCTCTAAGGTTTTAAATTCCATATATTACAAAACTCTATGATTTGTTTCCATATATATTAAATCCTACAATAATATTTCAAATATTATTATTGGGAATTCTTATTTAATTAAATTAAATTTAATTAAACATTAATAATAATTAATTCCAAATTAATCTATTATTAATTACTTCTCCATAATTTAAATATTAATTATAATTTAACATTTAATCAACCAACTATAATTAGTAAACAATCATTACTTGTTGTGTGACCCATTGACCCTCATATGTCGTGCGATTAGTCAAACTAACGGTCTTAATTGAACCCTAGATAATAAATCAAACATTCTTAATATATGAGGTACGCTATAGGAAATGTGCAACTACCGTAATAAAAACACGGGCTATTACGATTTCCTCCTTTCATTCGTGAATACTCGATTAAGTCTTGAACATGATGAAGTGTCTATTCAAATAACTTAATCAATTTATCTCTAATCACTAATTGATTGTTGGGAGATGAATTTAATAAAGAGATTTTGATTAGATCCCAAAACCCCTGAGTATGACATGTTCAGGATAATCTTGATAGATCGAAGTCGATTCAAAGATAGAGTGTTCGTAGTTATTTGCACCATGTATAGTCAAGCAGATATAGATCAAAGTTAGATTTTGAAGAAATCAAGACTCAAGAAGTTTCAAGAAATCAAGACTCAAGAAGTTTCAAGAAACCAAGACTCAAGAAGTTTTGAAAAATCAAGACTCAAGAAGTTTTTGAAGAAACTCGTGAAGACTCAAGAAACCAAGAAGAAATCAAGACTCAAGAAGCTATTGAAGAAACTAAAGACTCAAGAAGATATCAAGACTCAAGAAGTTGTCAAGAAATCAAGACTCAAGATGACATCAAGACTCAAGATGTCATCAAGACTCAAGATGACATCAAGACCCAAGATGTCATCAAGACTCAAGATGACATCAAGACTCAAGATGACATCAAGACTCAAGATGACACTAAAGACTCAAGATGTCATCAAGACATCAAGACACTAAAAGACTCAAAGATGTCAAGATTCAAGACATCAAGACTCGTAAGACACTAAAGACTCGTAAGACATCAAGACTCGTAAGACATCAAGACTCGTAAGACATCAAGACTCAAAGATACCGAGACTCAAGAAGATCGAATTCAAGACATCAAGACTCAAGAAGATATCAATACTCAAAGGAGACTCAAAAGCCGAGGACGATACACCGAGAAAAGAAAGGACCGTAAAAACAAGGATCCTCATCCAAAAAGAAGGACTCCAAGACCAAGGAGGAAAGTGATCGATTGTCGATATTTTAGTTTTGATGAATTATGCTGAAAATTATTATCAACTTGTGTTATTGAAGCCGATTTACGATAACAAGTTGAGGGGAACGAGAGAACAAATTGAGGGGAACTCACGAAATCGATGTAGATGATCGAGATCGACGAGGTCAGAGATTTAGACCGACGAGATCGATGAGTAAGATGAGTTCCGAGTTAACTCATGAGCCGAAAGCAAGATCGTAAGAGCGCATAAGTCGATCGTAAAGAAAACCAACCGTAAGATCGTAAGAGAAGGTTGCAGATCGTAAGAGGAGCAGATGAGATTGACGAGATCGACGCTATCGAGATCGATATAAAGATGAGCATGATCAAGATCAAGATTGAGATCGACAAAGCTATAATCGATATGCTAACCTAATATGCTAACCTCGATGTACTAATCTGATGCAGATATACCGATATGTCGACTGATGCTATAATCGATCCGATCATGTGAGCCGATCAGATCAAAGCAGAAGAAATCGATATCGAGAACCGTAAATCTGCATACCGATCGTGAAAGAAGTCATCGTAAGAGAAGTCATCCAAGTCATATTCATCGAGAATCGAACGCCATCGATGACCGGCCAGCTGAAAAGCAGTGACCGAGGGTCGATGTCCGGTCAAGAACGGAACTCAATCACCCTGAGTGTCAATATGCCTGATCAGGCAAGGTCCGCTGAAGAGAAGTCTGCTGAATCAAGAAACCTGAGACTCAGTATGTCACCGGACACCGAGGCTCGAGAGACCAAGGCTCGAGACACACCAAGGCTCGAGATAGACCAAGGCTCGATAGAATCAAGATCCCGAGACTCGTAAGAATCAAGAATATAGCCGCTGTAATTCAAATTGACGACCAATGAGAGGAAGACAACCACCGAAAAAGTCGCAAAGAAGTTATATAATAGTATGGATTTGAATGTGACTCCATCCAACGGTAACATTCAAATCCACACTATAAATACAAGTTCTTCCTTCATAATCATCAGGTGGAAAATGCGAAAAAATCCATCAAGCCAAATCATCTAGCATTCCCACCCTAGAACACAAGTCCAGAGATATACACGATATATTCAAGAGTGTTCTAGAACCCAATCTAAGCATAAATGCCATATCCTAAGCTTAGAGAGATTTTCCCATCCTTAGCATTGAGGCTAAACAAATGTAAGGGAAAATCTCAACCTAGTTGGAAACCAAACAAACATTACCCAAATCAGTCGGTTAAGTTTGTAGGTGAGTGTGAACTCGGTAAACATCTAGCAATCCCGAAAGGGAGGGTAGGCAATCCCGTGAGGGTGATAAGTCCCGTTTGAGTGTGAACTCTAGAAACATCTAAAGAATCCCGAAAGGGAGGGTAGTAATCCCGCGAGGGTGATAAGTCCCGCTTGAGTGTGAACTCGGAAACATCTATTGGGTGTTGACTAACACGCTAAACTAAGTCCAAATTGGTTAAGTAGGTGCCCTCGCTGATGATAGAAGAGTGGATGGAGGAGTTGATTCTCAACCACTATAAAATCGTGTGTTCTTTACTGCTTTATGTTCTTACTTGTCATATGCATTTGATTATAAGCAAAACACACATCGTTCTTAAAAGCAAAAATTTGTAAACACTCTGCCCTCACCCCTGTTTTATATGCATCGCTTTTAAAAATGTTTGCTTCCGCACGCGCAAATGGGTTTTTCGACATTCAAATCGGGACCATCAAGGATGATGATACCAACAGATGTTACAACTGTCAGAAGAAAGGTCACTTTCAATATGACCGCCCGAAATGAAAAGCTAAAGAAAGAAAGGAAAGACAAGCCAAGAGAGACAAGAAGTTCTCCAACAAAAAAGCTATGATTGCTGAGGAAGAAGAACATTCTGAAGAAGGTTCCAGTTCCTCAGATGAGATTTTCTCGATAAAGGATGATGATGATATCTCGCCTTTATGGTCAGAGGAGGTAAATTCTTCTATCTCTCGTTGTTGCTCCTACACAAGCACATGAGTTCTCAAGTTCAACTCAAAATGTAAAGAATTTTGACCGATGGATTCTTTTGAGAATCCTATGAAGGACTATTCCGTGTTACAAGAATCGCCATCAAACTCAAGAGCGTAACAAGGAACTCGATCACGAGAATCAAGTGGAAAGACTCTAAAAATGCCGAGATCACTTCAATTGATGGGAACTATCGATGAACTAGATGTTATGAAAGTACAACTCTCGTAAAAAGAGAAGGTGATAGAGATCCCGAATGGAAAATTAGAGAAATCCACTAAAGAGATTCAAATTTTATCGTAATCGAAGTTCAATGACCTTTTGAGAAGCATGAAACTCTAAAGAAATGTGAGGATAGTCTTGTGAGAAAAGTTAGCTCTATTGAATTCTCGTATATACAAAGAATAGATGAAATTCGTAGTTATCAAAGACCAAGAACTATAAAAGCCGGATTGGGATACATTCCAGGGGAACCTCACAAGGTCTTCTCGAATGCCGCTTCTAGAAGCACCAAGACCGCCTTTTGTTAAACAAGTGGCACCTAATCTTCTCACCAAGAACCGCCTGAAGTTTTAGACAAGGGTAAAAGACCTATGGTTTCGTAAAAAATCAAGGTTCAGGGAAGAAAGCCTGCACCTCGTGAAAAGGCTAGAAAACCCGACCACTCAAGAGATGAAATCTTCGATTATAGTACTTCAAAGCCTCAAAACTAAGAATACCAACCTAAAGAGATCTTGGTAAATGACTTTGAACCATCGGAGGAATTTTCGATGTTAGAGAAAAACACTCAATAAGTTTCAGAGATATTCTCAACCTCTCAGATGAAAAGACCAAGTCCTCGACATCGAAAGTCCCCAATTTCAAAGACAGTAAAAGACCCTAAACCCCACTTGCCTAAAGGGAAATAAATGTTTCTAACCCAAGAACCCAAGTCAGAGACAGAGACCGTTCCGACAAAAAGCTAAGGCATTTGAACAAAAGGCCCCGAACCCAAAATGAAGAACTCTAAGGTTTCATGTTCATGCTAAAAGAGCTAACACTCATACACAGATATCGCCAAGGCACCTAGGGTGGTGAATGTGTATGTAGATGTTTATGGGAGACAAATCATAGCCGCCACTCTAAAGTAATTAGAGTTGTTAGGCGATTTGGGTTCCAAAAGGTACAACTAACCCGGTTTAGGACCCAACACCAAACTGGGTACCTAAGAACCGATCTTTTTATGTGAAGAAGGAAAAGGGCACCGAAATAATGAAGATAACATAAAGACTGATGAGTGGAAATGAATTGCTCTCAAGATGGTATCCGGATGGTGGATGTTCAAGACATATGACAGATATAAGCAACTAATCACCGACTATGTTGAGCAAAAAGGCCCTCGATCACATTTGGAGACAATTCCAAAGGACAAACCAAGGATATGGAACTCTTGAAGTTGACTTGCTCATATCGATGGTGTTTCATATGTGTCCGGTCTAAAGCATAACTTGCTTTCTATCGCTTAATTCGCGGACAAAGGATACAATGTTGAGTTCTCAAAGAACTTATGTTATGTGAAAGACAATACTTCTACGTAAAAATTTTACCGACCGGTACTAGAAAAGGAAATGTGTATCTTCTCTGTCGATTGAGTTCAACTCCTAAAGATACATGTTTGGTTTCAAAAAGTTCCACCGATACCAGGTTGGTTGTGGCACAAAAGAATGAATCACTTAAACTTCAAAACCCGAAAAAACTTGCAAAGATTAGCACTTCATGGACGGGTTACCCAATGAAGTGTTCAAGAAAAGAACATGTATGTGATGCTTGTCGAAAGGAAAACAAATCGAGCATCTTTCAAAAAAGCAAAGTAGATGTTTCACCGATAGAATACTACAAATCGTTACATATGGATCTCTTTGGTCCAAGAATAATTGCGAGCACTAATGGCGAAAAATACATACTTGTGGTAGTTGATGACTACCTAGATACATGGGCCATATTCTTACTCAAGAAGAAAGAGACTCAGATAAAAATCGCATGAACTACAAAAAAGGCTCAAGATTTGAACAAAAAGAATCTAAGTGTGGTCAAAATTAGATCGATAAAGGAATCGAAAAGTTTATCAATCATATTATATCCCAAATGGGTATTGAACCGATCTGCAACAAATGGAATAGCTCATGAAACATCAATCGCAAGGAACCCACAACAATCACCGATGGTGTTGAGCAAAAAAAGGCCGAAAAGAAGAAATAGGACTCTTTGAAAGAAGTTCGCAAAAGGACAATGATTGTTGAGTTCTCCGATATTCCTAAGAGATTTTGGGTTTTACAATACTAAGGAAATCAACACCGAGTTCATCCTACTCTTTGGTTTCAAAAGTTCCAATCGATCCATGTTGTGGCACAAAAGAATGACCAAGAACCAAGGAAAAACTCCATATGAGCCGTGGAATGAAATGAAGTGTTCAAGAAAGCCTCTTGTTTTTTTCTTTCGTGTGTTTGGTTTCAAAAGTGTTTCATACACAATAATGGTAAAGATCGGTTATGAAAACTTTTGATAGCAAAGTCGATGAAGGGATATTCTTAGGATATTCAAGTCAAGAAATTCTTCTCAAGAGTTTACAAAAACCGCGTGAGGACTTTATTGTGGAAGAAACACCTCATGTTGTTTTTGATGAATCTACTTGTGTTCGTAAGAAATAGGAACATGACTCGAGAACTGATCAAGAGAATCACCGACTTAGCCCGAAAAGAATGATAAAACATCCTCTAACTCGAAAAAGAAGAAATCACCACTTTCTATGGATGGAGTGAATCGACTCGCATAAAGAAGTTCAGGATGGAAAAACTCGGGATGGTGAGACTCGGGATGGAAATTCTCCAATCAAGAAAGCCAACACACCGAAGTCGACTAATCAACATACACCGCCTGCACTCGTATGTAATGCCGATGAAGATGTGGTCACAAATGAGGCAAACTCAATCTATCAACCAAAGGGGAACAAATGTCTCCATAATGTTCTCAATGGAATTTCCTAGGAAGATGATTCTTTTCCCTTTCTCGTTGTTCCCTCAATTTAATGAACTACCCGAACCTAACATTTCGGTTGAGGATATTACCGACATCAAGGAACATCCAGAGAAAATGGTCGATAGTCATCCTAAAAGTCGATTGTGGGTGATCTATCGATGGTGTCAAAACAAGAAGGTTCCATGAAGAAAGTGCTTTTGTTCTCCGCTTCCTATCCTAAAAAGAACCCATCGAGATTGAAGAAGCTCTACAAGATTCATTTTTGATTATCGCTATGCAAGAAGAGTCAATCAATTCTCAAGGAATGAAGTTTGGGAGCTAGTGGATAGACCTAAGAGGCACAATGTGATTGGAACTAAGGGGTGTTCAAGAATAAGAGAGATGAAAACAACAACATTGTGAGAAACAAGGCAAGGCTAGTTGCACAAGGTTATTCCCAAGAAGAAGGCTTCGATTATGATGAAACCTTTTGCACCTATTGCAAGACTAGAAGCCATCGATTGTTTCTTGCATATGTCGCCCACATGAAATTCACAAACCATCGATGGATGGATGAAAAGTGCATTTCAATGGTGTACTTAAGGAAGAGGTTTATGTAGAACAACCTCCCCGTTTCGCATGTAATGACCAAGTTTATAGGCTCGTGAAAGCCTTGTATGGTCTTAAGCAAGACCCCCGAGCATGGTATGATACTCTTTTCTCGCTTTCTTCGACCATGGTTTTATCAAAGGAACTGCTGATAGGACTCGCTCGTGATAGAAGATGGGAAAGACATATTACTTGTTCAGATGATGTAGATGACATCATATTTGATCTCCAAATCATCAACAGGTGAAAAGTTTTCACCCCCGATGAAAGGAAAGTTTGAGATGTCAATGATGGGGAGATGAATTTCTTTCTTGACTTCGTGAAACAAACTAAGGAAGGAATTTTCATCAATCAAGCAAAATACACTAGAGATCCGATTGCAAAGTATGGTGTATAGACTGCAATGCGCTTAGAATTCCTATGAATACTAACTACAAGATGGATCCCGATCCTCGAAGGCAAATCAAGAATCACACCGATTATAGAGGGATCATTGATTATCGCTATATCTCACAAAGTAGTAGGCCCGATATAACATTTGTTTGTTGATATGTGCAAGATACCGTTAATCCTAAGGCTAGTCACATGGAGGCCGCCAAAAAGATTATGAAATATCTTAAAGGCAATCGTGAATAGAGGATTATGGTATCCAAATTTATGATAACCTTTGAATTAACCGGGTTATTCGGATGGTGATTATGGAGGATGTAGAATTGACAGAAGTCTACCACATGAACTTGTCAATTTCTTGAAGTAAACCGATATCATGGTTTTCAAAGAAACAAACCTTAGTAGCAACTAGTACTACATCAAGTTTAATACATGGTCATAGGAAGTTCGTCAGGCACAAATTCTTTTTGCCTCGCATAACAATTGAGGGATTATAAGATTATATCCAATGAAGTACCTATATTTTGTGATAATAATAAGGCAATTGCTATTACACAAAATCCTAGATTGCACTCCGTATGTAAGCATGTTGATATCGTACATCACTTCATCGAGATCATGTTGAGAAGAAAAGACATCGATGGAGAAAATTCATACCGATAAATGAGAGTCGATATCTTGACTAAACCTTTGGTCAATCAAGATTTCGTGAACTATCGCTTGAACTATCTAGTTGAAAAATTGAAAAATTTTTTTCGATGCATGAAGTTTTCGTGTTTTTACCGAGAAACTCAGATAAAATTGAAAGTAATCAACACCGAGTCTTGGGAAACTCGCTTATTCTCAAGATCAAGATCAAGATATAATCGATCTCATTCAATACTCAAGATATATCGATCTCGCCAAGACTTTCATTATTATAATCGATCTCATTCAAGATTTATTATTATAATCGACCTCGCTCAAGATTTCAAGATTGTACCGACTAAGTATCAAGCTCAAGATTTTCAAGATTATAATCGACCTCGCTCAAGACTTCAAGATTATAATCGACATTTTATCAAAGCCAAAACTCAGTAAGACTGATGGAGGAAATTAGTCCGAAGAAGTATTGACTCATGCAACACATTTATTGTCTAACTGAATCTCAGTAATCATTGGCAATAAATAACAAAACACCTGAAGGAATATTTTTGGCGGGACCTTTGAAATACACAAAGAAAGTCAATGGTCTGCAGGAACAGTAATTAAATGCACAGTTCATTAATCACCAATAAGGTTAAATTGACGGCTTAATATTTGTGAAATCGTCCTTTCATATACCCGATTTAGTTGGTGTTTAATCTCAACCGTCGTTTTCTTCATCTATACGATTTTCCATGAATCAAATCCTATATATCTATTGAAGAATTCCTTCAAAGCCTGATTTCAAAAGCCTCCATCTTCTCAAAACACTATGCGAAAAAACTCTCAATTGCCCAGAAATATTATCATCTTTCTCAAAACTCTTTACCGAAAATTCTTCAAAAATGACGTTCTCTGTATACGACAAGCTTGCCATCTCTAACAAACCTTTGTATGAATACGTCATATCTCTTGAAAGCTCATCAAACGCAACTCACGAAGAGGAAGCGTTACATATGATTCGATTGGCAAAGCTCATTTGCTTCGTTCATGAATCAACCGTAGGCGTATCACGCAAAAAAGAGGTAATAGAGTTTATCTTGAATTTGAAGTTAGATGAGGAAGATTGTATAGAATCACAGATAACTGTATCGCATTTAGAGCATAGTTCAAAGTATGTGGATTTTGTTAGGGAATTGTACATTATTCCTAAGAATCTTAATGCCATATACGAATTGAGCGATAGAGGTGAAGACCCTACGGTTTATATGATGGGTAGGGATCAAGAATATCTGGATAGAATTGCAGAGCATCCAGTTAAGTTCGAAGCAACTCTGAATAAAAGGCATTTGAAGCCTAAGTATCGAGTATTGCTGGACATTGTAAGTAAATGCATCATGAGTCGGTCTGGCAGCTTTGGAAAGAATAGGTACGCCAAGTTGAGGTTAATGGCGGCAATTGAAGATTCACCCACCACTGCATTCAACTGGTTACATTATTTAATCAAAGTGGTGAGTGATCAAGCTAAGCAAGTACAGAAGGTGAATGGATCTGTTGTTATCAAAGGGAAGATCCTACATGCAACCAAGATTGCATATATCTTGGAAATGTGCAGAGAAGAGGAGGATATCTTTGCCAATTCCCATCCTTTCCAAAGTCTAAAATCCTGTTCAAACCACCAACAACTAAGAAGACTTTGAAAGAAAGGAAAGAGAAAAGCTCGAAGTCTTAGGAGGAGACCACTGAAGAAGGAGCTGATGAAGCCCAACAAGCCAGGGGGAAAGCCCTGATGGAAGTGAAACGGGAAAAGGGAGAAAAACTGAAGAAGAAAACACTGGCCCCTCAGAAACGCAGAAAGCTTCAAACTATTAATGAGGAGGAGGTCAAAGACATCGGCGAAGTCCAACTCAAGGCCAAAGAAGGACTGAAATTTCCACTGCAAGTTCTGGCTCAGGTTGTGACAATTGCACAGGAAGAAACTGAGGAACATATTTTCTCTGAGGTACTCGAAACGTCTCTGAGCTCAGATAAAATTTCTCAGGAAATATTCAAGGGACCTCAGGTTCCTACTGAGGAGATACTGCTCGCACTCTCGATTACCGAGCCTCGAGTCAGCTGAATTTGGATGCACTCCTGAGTGAATAATTTCTCAATCCCTCAGCACCTGAACTCATTCAATCTGATCCTACTGATCCTGAGAGCCCAAAGATGAAGAAGGGAGAGGAAGAAGAAACTGAATGGCGCAGCAAGGGGGAACGGTTCATTCTGGACAGATACCCTGAGCTGAGCTCATATCCTGACCTTTAGGATCTCTTCTTCAGACTCAGAACCATAGTCTATATCCTGAATCAAACTCTTCCAGAGATGCTGAACATAGCCTCCTCAGAGGAGAGGATTGGTGGAATGCTGAGACCGCTTGCTCGACAGAAGTTCTTCGATTCGTGAAGACAAAGCTCAGGATGAAAAATGCTGATTTTGATGAGCTAGTCAAGAGGAAGGTGGCCGAGAGAAGGGAAGCTGTTGGTGATGCCTCCAGTTCTAAGGATCAAGATAAAGAGGGTGACCAACAAGAGGATCCTGAACATCAATCTCAGATGGAGAAGGAAACTGATGCTGGACAGACTGCTATCTCACATCCTCGACCGAAAGTTAAGACTTTTCAGTAACTTTTCGCACTATTAAACATTATGCCAAAACTACTGAAGTTCCTATCTTTAAATCTGTTATGTCTGATATGCAGACTGAGGCTCAGGTGGAGCACCCAGCTCAGGTGGAAAGAGTGGTACTCACTCTAGAGATTGATCTCAATCCTATCTTGGACAAATTAGAGAAGGTGGTACCAATGGTGGAGAAAATGACTCAAATTGAATAAACCTTGGCAAGCCAATCTCGTGTTTTAAACTCGAAGTTCATCTTCGCATCCTACAAACTACAAACATCTCTTGTCGATAAAATGACTACCTTGGAGGAAAGGTTGATGTAGTCAAACCGAGCTCAATGCAGAGACGATGATGTATCGAGAAAGAACAAATTTATCTAGAAGCCAAGCTGGTTGAGAAGAATGATCTAATGATCAAGACAGCTGTTGAGGAAATGGGCTCTATGCTCATGACCAAGATGACAGAGATGATGCAAAATGTCTTCTCAAATAAGTTTGCACCTCTTTCTGAAGAGTTCTCAGTAGCTAAAAATCACATGAGAAGGCTGGAAGATGAGCACGATCAGTTGGCAGGGGAAGTGCGATGTATAAGCAAAGATCAATATCATATGGATACCTCACTTTCTCAACTTCTTCCAAGGTATGGTGCCAAAAAGGGGGAAAGGCCTGGTGGCAAACTTAGTGAGTTGTTGGCACAAACCTTGAAGAGGAAGGCTCAGAAAGAAGCTGAAGAAAAAATAATTGCTGATGCCTTAAAAGAAGTAGAAGCAACTGAGAAGCTCAAGTTCAAAGAAGCTGAAGAACCTATCTACACTCAAGTATCTGAGCAAACTATTCAGGAAACAATTTCTGAGAAACTGAGTGGTAGAAGGATGATGGAAACAAGCCAAGCCGGTGAAGAACAAGTCAAACCTGGAAAGAGAAAGGCTATGGAATTTGTGAAGCAAGAGAAGAAGAAAAGAGCTAAAGCTTCTAAGTCTACTCAGAGGAAATTGATTATAGATTTTGAAGAATCTGAGGAAGAAGTTGAAAGAGAAGTCTTCAACACCAAGAAAGCTCTGAAAACCCTTCAAGTTGAAAAGGAGAAGAAAACTGCTGCTTCTATATCAGGTGTTCCTGTGATCAGGAAGAAGAAAGAAGAAGAGCAGAAAAGAAGAAGTGGTTTCAAGAAGTTCTTGAGCAAAAGGAGGGGTACAGAGAAAGCTCAGAAATGGCCGCACATTGACAAATGGATGCTTATTCAGTTCAATGATGCGTGGGAGGAAATCAAGAGAACCTTCTGGTTCTACTATGAGATTCTGGGAGAATGGAGGGGGAGCAGCTCGGATATGAATGCAGCCTTCATTGAGTACTTATTGACATTCTATCCTAAGTACTTGCAAAGTTGGATCAACTTGGCAGATGAAGGAAATACTCAGATTGTTGCCCCTGGTCCATATACTTACCCAACTCCAAGACTTGAGAATGGCTATGTGAATGAGACAGCCATTTCTCAGGAGATTGCTCAGTATGCCATCCAACTAGGCCTAACAGGAAACAACCCAGATATCATAAAAGAAAGGGATGAATTGAAGAAAAGATACTATGGGATGTTCAACCTGGAAGTGCCTGAGGATGAAGTTGATGAAGACTGAAGATGATGAAGATTGAAGATTTTGTACTTCTGTTTTTGTTTTTGATTTTCATTGTAATCTGTAACTCTGATCTTACATCAATGAAAATTCTATCTTTATGCTCAAAGATAATATCTCATTATCTTTTTACATGTCTTTTATGTTTGATATGCCTTATGTTTTGAAACTGTTGGGAAAATTTGCCATTTTGGATTGTAATAGAAAAACTGAAACTTGAGTATAGGTTAGGTTTTTGTAACAAGATGATTTTGGCATCATCAAAAAGGGGGAAATTGTTGGGAGATGAATTTAATAAAGAGATTTTGATTAGATCCCAAAACCCCTGAGTATGACATGTTCAGGATAATCTTGATAGACTGAGTCAGGATTCAATATATAGAGTGTTCAGAAGTTATCTCGCACTATGTATAGTCGCAGATATAGATCAAAGTTAGATTTTGAAGAAATCAAGACTCAAGAAGTTTCAAGAAATCAAGACTCAAGAAGTTTCAAGAAATCAAGACTCAAGAAGTTTCAAGTAATCAAGACTCGTAGTTATCAAGAAAACCAAGACTCAAGAAGAAATCAAGACTCAAGAAGCTATTGAAGAAACTAAAGACTCAAGAAGTTGTCAAGAAATCAAGACTCAAGATGACATCAAGACTCAAGATCTCACTAAAGACTCAAGATGACATCAAGACCCCAAAGATGTCATCAAGACTCAAGATGACATCAAGACTCAAGATGACACTAAAGACTCAAGATGTCATCGAAGACTCAAAGATGACATCAAGACTCAAGATGTCATCAAGACACTAAAGACTCAAGATGTCATGACATCAAGACTCAAGACATCAAGACTCGTAAGACATCAAGACTCAAAAGATACTAAAGACCTAGTAGTTGCTGAAGACTCAGTAAGATACTGAATACTCAGTATAACCTGAATGTTCCGAGGCACTGAATAATATATATCTGAAGACTACAAAACTGAGAAAAACACGAAATATTCAGAAACATAGATATTGCCCCAAACATTCATATGCAGACAAAATGAACTAAGTCTAAGTGTTGTTTAAGGTCATCTCATTCAGAGAGATTGACCAAAAAGAGCCGTTATGTTTGTCTACATTTACTGAAGACAAGAACCAATCAGAAGAAGACAAAGATCAGATTTTTTTATCGACAATCGAAAGCGATAGGTCACTGAAGCATGTCAGTAGTACTATGTTCCAGACTGCAAAAAGTGGTGATTGGCTACATGAATGCATATTTCCTAAAACATGCAAGGGAGTATTCAAACCCTAAAAATAGCCGTTCATCAAACACCATAAGAGGAAACTCATGAAGCTATCTCCTCCAACGGATAGTTTTCCAAGAGTGACCTTGGTGAAGTTGCCTATAAATACTAGTGACCCTTTACATTGAGGTTACGGGAAATTTGAAAGCAACTCAAGAGCTCATTCGTATTATTGCAAATTGAAGCACTAGAAAACCCAAGAATTTCCCAAGTGTTTCACACTGGAGAGAGCTCATTCACTAAGCCTAGATTGATAAGAAATATCCAAAGTTTAGTAGAGATATCCTAGCCTTTGCATTGTTCTTATTGTAAAGGATATCTCATCCTAGTTGAAAAAACAACTGTAAACCCAAACCCTTTGTAAGGTAGTTTGTGTGTGTTTTGTTGGTGAGTTGGAGTTGTAAAGAGTTAGTAAGCTACAAAGGAGTTAGCCGTAAAACTCTAGAGAAGAAATTAGTAAGCTACTTGTGGTAGTCCAACACTTGTGTGTGTTTGAGTTAGTAAGTTCGCAGTGAGTCACCTGTAAAACTCAAAGTAGTAAAGTGAGTAAGCTACAAAGAGTTAGCCGTAAAGCTTTAGGAAGTGGTTAAGAATTTCTCCAAGGTCGAGAGAGGAACGAGGAGCTTGAGTCTCTGAACCACTATAATTGCAATGTTGTTTTGGTTTCTGTACTGCATTATTATCTGTTGCATGTTTTTCACTGAAAGCATAATTCACTGATATTCAAGTGGAACCAATCCACTGAACTTGCATCAATTGATCACAACCTTAATCACTGTTTTATTAAAAGGAAGATTTTCAGCAAAGCTAAAAACGAGTATAAACATAGGGCCAACCATTCCGCACACTTGAGTAGCTAGAATAGATAGTTACCAAACTGAACTAACTCTACTGAGGGTTCAGTAAGATAGTTATCTAATCCAAGCGCCCAGAACTCGATAAACTCAGTTCAACAATCAATCTCAAGCTTCCGAAAGCTTTCAGATCATTGTCTCAAGAGACTTTGACTCAGAGCAATCAGGCTTCTCGAGAGCAAATCATCAGGACAACCTGAGCCATCTGACCTCAGTAAAAGAAAAGTTTTAAAAATCACTAAACACGTGTATTCCCCCCCATACACGTGTAAGACTCGTTAGCACCGGGACCAACAGATCACTTATGTCACACTTGGCCACAAAGTCCAAGTTGACGTACATTGTCTAATGACTTTGATCCAATTATGATGAGAAGATGAGTATTCTCTCTAAATCCACTTTGAAGAATGAATCTTCTTCTTGGCTCAACTACCACGCACATGAACTTCGTGATGAACCCAATCCAAGCCATATCTACCTATGGAAGGGTGCAAGCGTCAGTCATGGTCAAAGTTCATCACTCCACACATGTCGTGCGTATTGACCTCAAGTCAAAGGAGTATCGCATCGCTCCCACTAACTGAGACACCCATTGACACATATAGTAGAACTACATCAAATGGTTTTTCGGATGGGTATATCAATACCCTCTAAGGTATTTGTGCATCCATCATGAGATACCTAGTATCTCGCAGTAAGTGAGATCTTACTACACTCTCAAAGAGTATGATGCAGATCGCACACCAATCTCCATTGTATCATCAATATCCCATTCTTGATGATCCTCGATTGGGGCCATTTGAGAATCATACTTAGGTCATCTGAGTTCTCACGCACTCAATGACAGCAGCGACTCAAGGGAACATAGATAAGAACAAATACAAACAATCAAACATAATATTCTAATAAGTGCAATGCCATATATTTAATATTAAATAAACAATAATATTAAATCAATACTGAATATTATCTGAGCATTATGTCCTTACAATGGATTGTCTATAGGACACTAACACTAACAGGGTTGAGATATCCTCTACAATAAGAACAAATGCAAAAGTTAGGATATCTCTACTAAGCTTTGGATCTTAGAAAATACTAGGCTTAGTATGTGAGCTCTCTTCAATGTGAAACACTTGGGAAATCTTTAGGGTTTCAAGTATTTCAAAACAAACTTGAATAAGTATGAGCTCTGGAGTTGCTTAATTTCCTGTAACCTTGAATGTGTGCAAGACCTTCAGTATTTATAGGCAACTCTAAGAGTCACTCTTGAAAAATTATCCGTTGGAGGAGATAGCTTCAAGGGTTTCCTCTTTTGGTTAGTGATAAACGACTATATTAAGGTTTGAACATGCCCTTGCATGGTTTGGGTAATAAGCAGCCAAACAAACAATCACTTGCTTCTATAGACTGGAAGATATCAGTCCTGACATTTCCTCAGTGAAATATCATTTTCTGTGTCAGTAAAGTACGTTGTTATCGCCTCCTCATTGGTCGAAATCTCCCTTTGATTCTGAGACAAACAAACGCCTCTTTTTGGTCAACTACACTAAACTGATACATTCCTAAAAGCCTACAAATGCATAACATTCTCTTTGTTTGTACAAAGATTGAACATAACACTATTCATAGAATAGTTGTTCAGGATCTTATACTTCGGTGCAAAACATATTTAGGATCTTTAGTATTCAGGATCTTCAGGTCTTCAGGGTCTTCTGAGTCTTTCAGAATACTTCAGAGTATACTGAGTTCCCCCTCAATATATTCTTTAGTGTTCAGTGATGTTTTAGCATCCTATCTATCCTGATCTATATCTGCTGATATACATGGTGCAGATAATCCTGAAATATAAACTATTTGAAACCTGAGTCCTATCTACCAAGATGTCCTGATACATGTCATACTCAAGGGTTTTGGGATCTAATCAAAATCTCTTATATTAAATTCATCTCCCAACACCAAGAAAGTAATTGACCAGACCAAGATGTTTAATAGAAAATTTGAGATGGACAGCATGAATAAGGGATTGAATGGCCTGATTATCACTGCCTGTAATGAGGATGTCATCCACATAAACTAGAAGCAGAAGTGTGTAAGAAGCAGTGTGAATGTAAAAGAGGCAATGATCAGCACTGGAGTGAGTAAAGCCATATCCCACAAGAAAGCCTTTAAATTTGTAATTCCAGGCCTTTGGAGCTTGATTTAGGCCATATAAAGCCTTTTCCAGCTTACAGACATGAGATGGATGAGCTGAATCAACAAAACACTCAGGTTGCTTAATATACACCACTTCATTCAAATCTCCATGAAGAAAAGCATTGTTGATGTCCACCTGTTGAATAGACCACCCTTTGGACACAACAATGGGGAACAAGATTCTCAATGTGAGTGGCTTAATCACAGGACTGAATGTGTTGAAGTAATCAACCCCAGCTGTCTGTTGAAAACCCCTAGCCACCAGTCTAGCCTTATATCTCTCCACTGTACCATCTTTGGCATACTTCACCCTGAATAGCCACTTGCAGGTGAGAAGATTCATATCAGCAGTAGAGGGACCCACCTTCCAGGTTTTATTTGCCATGAGAGCATCAAACTCAGATTGCATGGCCTTCTTCCACTTAGGAATGAGTAAGGCCTCATAAACTGTGTCTGGTTCTGAGATAGGGGGAATGAGAATGGCAGAGAAAAGTTTAGGTTTTGTGATGCCAAATTTGGATCTGGTCTGCATATGATGTTGATGAGTAAGGGGAATAGATGGGGGAGGAGGTGGAACACCATCAAAAGATGAAGAAAAAGAGGACCTTTGCATGGAAGAGTCATTAGAAGAGGGTTGATGAGCTGGAGAGTTAGTAGAAGAAGATGAACTATCTGGAGAGCTGAGAGGGATAGAGGGAAGTATAGGTGTTTGAGTAGTGGGAATGAAAGATTGAGTACCAGCAGAAAGAGAAGTTTGTGAGGGAAAAAGAGTAGAGTAGGTAAATTCATTTTCATTGAATGAAATAGTAGAAGCTACATACACCCTTCCCGAAGGATGAAGACAAAGATACCCTTTGTGAGAAGTGTTGTAGCCAATGAAAACACATTTAGTTGATCTGAATTGTAATTTTGAGTGGTTGTAAGGCCTGAGAAATGGAAAGCAGGCACACCCAAACACCCTGAGGTCAGTATAAGAGGGAGATGTGTGAGGAAGAAGAGTATGTGGAGATTTATGCTGAGTTGTGGGAGAGGGAAGGATATTGATGAGAAGAACAGCAGTGGCAAAAGCACTCCATCAGAAGGACATGGGCATGTTGCTGTGACTCAACATGGATAAGCTAAGTTCAATTATGTGTTGATGTTTCCTCTCAACTAAACCATTCTGTTGATTAGCGTGTGGACAAGAGTGTCTCATTGAGATGCTAGTAGAGATGCAAAAACTCTTAAAGAGCAATAAATTCACCACCCATATCACTCTGAAACATCCTCACTTTAGTATTAAACTGTCTTTCCACCTTACTGACAAAGTTAACAACAATACCAGCAACATCAAATTTAAGCACCAAAGGAAAAATCCATGAGTATCTTGTAAAGTCATCAACAATGACAAGATAATATATGTAACCCTTAGTTGAGAAAACTGATGTAGGACCCCCCACACATCCATATGCAGTAATTCAAGAGGGACAATAGTAGTATGAGGCACAGACACAAAAGACTTTTGATGTATTTTGCCCAGTTTGCAATAATCACAGAAACTATCAGACTTTATTACAGCTTGAATATGCAAAGAAGGAAGCACAAATTTCAATGAAGCATCACAAGGATAACCTAGTCTACTGTGCCATAGTTTGAAATGTGAGTTTACAAGTGCAGAAACTGAATTACATTCAAAAGAAGCATTATCAGGGGACTTATTCTTCCATGAGCCAATGTCCAGCTGATATAATCCATTCTTAAGCAGACCTTTCAGCAGGATCTTGTTTGTTGTCACATCCTTTATCAAACAACCATCAGCATGATACTCAATAATTGCAAAATTATCTTTAAGAAACTGAGAGATGCTAAGTAAGTTCTTCTTAGTGTTAATGCCCTAGAGACAATATATTGTAAGGGAATAATACTCGATGGTATTCACTTTGACTTAATATTATAGTTCATTTAATATTAATGTATGGCAATACACTTGTTTGAATATTATGTTTGATTGTTTGCATTTATTCATGCAAGTGTTCCCATGAGTCATTGCTGTCATTGAGGTTGTGAGAACCTAGATGACTTAAGCATGATTCTCAAATAGCCCCGATCAAGGATCATCAAGAATGGGATATTGATGATGCAATGGAGATTGGTGTGCAATCTGCATCATACTCTTAGAGAGTGTAGTAAGATCTCACTTGCTACGAGATACTAGGTATCTCATGATGGATGCACAAATACCTTAGAGGGTATTGGTATACCCATCCGAGAAACCGTTTGATGTAAGTCCACAATATGTGTCTATGGGTGTCTCAGTTAGTGGGACCGATGCGATACTCCTTTGACTTGAGGTCAATGCGTATGATATGTGTGGAGTGATGAACTTTAACCATGACCGACGCTTGCACCCTTCCATGGGTAGATATGGCTTGGATTGGGTTCATAACGAAATGCATGTGCGTGGTAGTTGAGCCAAGAATAGGATTCATTCCTCAATGTTGATTTAGAGAGAATACTCGTCTTCTCATCATAAATGGATCTAAGTCATCGGCCGATGCACGTCAACTTAGACTTTGTGGCTAAGTGTGACATACATGAGCAATTGGTGATTAGAGATAATATGAGTAAGTTATTTGAATAGACACTTCATCATGTTCAAGACTTAATCGAGTATTCACGAATGAAAGGAGGAAATCGTAATAGCACATATTTCCATTACAGGTAGTTGCATATTTCTCTCAACGTACCTCATATATTGAGAATGTCTGATTTATTGTCTAGGGTTCAACCAAGACCGTTAGTTTGACTAATCGCTCTATATTTGAGGGCCTATGGGTCACACAACAAGTAGTTTCCTTTTACGGATTATAGTTGGTCGATTAAATATTAAATTGGATTTAATATTTAGTTTATGGAGGATTAATTAATAATAGATTAATTTAGAATTAATTATTATTAATGTTTAATTAAATTGGATTTAATTAAATAGGATTCTCAATAATAATATATGGAATATTATTATAGGATTTAATATATATGGAATTAAATACGTAGAGATTTGACATATATGGGAATTAAATCCGTAGAGATTTTATATGTGGGAAATAAATCTGAGAGATTTATTTAAATAACGATTAAGGATTTTATTTCCCAATCAGGCCAACTTAGGGTTTTTAAGCTGGGTCTCCCTATATATATGAGCTCTTGGGAATTCACAAACAACGTTAATTCATATTCTCTCTGTTGGGAAATTTAGAGTTTTGATGAAAGTTCTAAAACACATGTAATAGGACCAAATCGGACACTTCAAGAATGATCGATGTTTTTAATACCGCTTATAAGATGACCAACATAACTATTATATGTAACAACCGATGTATAAGATAGGTCACATATTAAGGGGGAACCTCAATATGTATAGGTCGATCTAAAGATCGGAGAACAAAAGATCACCAAGTCCGTCCGACGATCTTTATAAAGTCGATAATCCTTGAAACATAAATTCGAAGACCAAGATCGAAGACTACCGTAAGATCGATCTTATAAAGACAACCGATAATCGATCAAAGTCATCTCACACCGTGGTAAATCGATGTTTCACCAAGTCATACGCTGTTGATTTGAACAAGAAGAATGTCAACTTTAGAAACAAACAAAAGTGATTTTGTTAACCAATAAGAACAAGACACGATGAACGGAGCCGATAATACGGATTTGGTGCCTAAACGGCTATAAAAGACAATATTCATGCTTTTTGCCATGCCCCCTAAAGACGCCACATCAAATCGCATATATCTACCAAATATAGCCGAAATTCAAATTGCTTCCAACGGTTTTTGATTTCGAGGTCTAATAAATATGGGATTACTTTTTCACCGTACACTTAAATTATCAAGAAACTCATACTATAGCAAAATTCCGCATCGAAGAACACAACCTTGAAGACTAATTTTCTCGTTGTTCATCCCATAGTTCTTAGAACGTAAATCTTATCCTCTAGTCACTAATTTAATTCTAGGAAAGATTTCAAAGTTGAACAACAACAAATCTTTCAACCCAAAGTTAGGTTAAGTTTGTTTAGCAAGATTTCGCATCAGGGTTTCTAGTTCCGATGAGGAGAGCTCCATAAATATCCGTTGGTGTAATGTGTTGACTAACACAATAATCTAAGTCCAAATAGTTAAGTCGGAAGTTGGTGCCCCTTGTGATAGGAAGAGGACGTAGGATCGTTGTCCTAACCACTATAAATTTGTTTACCTATTTGAATAACATTGCACACAACTTGATTAAATCACGTATATTCGAAAGTTAGATTAGCTACACCAAGTTATCGATCCGATTTGGACCCCATAGTCATCCCGATTGAAAACAACTTCGAATCTAATTTGTTACAAACCGGTTTTTCATACGGGTATAAAAGACAACTATTCATGATACCGAACCGATCTTCCTCAAAGCGATCAAGAAGTTGATATCACCAAAACCGATTCACTTTGCACTGATCAGCAAACCGCCATCACACCCGACCCGCATTTAATTTTTTTCAAGTCTATTCACCCTCCCCCTCAAATCGGCTCACATATCTACACTTCCAAAGATCTATAGTTAGAATTTTCCTAGCAAATTCATCTCAAATTCAACGCAAATCCGCATAAGTCCGTGATTGGGGATTACGTGGATACCGAGTTGAGAAATCGCTTTTGATTACCTTAAGATTTTTTTATGATTATTGTAATAAATATGTTCGGTTTAACTCTTAATTCCGCCGAGCATGTATTTCGTGGTTTACGCGAAATTTCAACAAAGGGTATCAAAGCACCGTGCTCTTAATTTAATTGTTTGATTGAATTATTAGATGTTTGTAATTATTTTTTTTTTTATAAACACTGCACTCATAAAACTATTTAACCGCAAAAATTGTTTAATTGTAATGATGGGCGGTGAATATATGAGGAAGATAAGTCCAACACGCCTTCCTCATCACTCGCCTTCAAACCTTGTTGTCCTAATTTTCCATCGGTCAAGACGTTCATCCCATGCTCACCGCCTCGTTCCCCGCTTCATTTGATTCGCCATCGCTAAATCTTATCCTAGTTCAATTTGGAAGACCATCGGCGCTCACCGTAAAGCTAATTTAATTTTTGCTAATTGAGCGGTGGTGTTTGTTTCTTCAAAATCGTTGAACAACAACAAATCTTTACCCAAAACCCAAATGTTCCATTGGATGCCTATTTGTCCATTGTTTGTTTAGCAAGTTTCGATTTCGCTAATTCGCTGATTTTCTATGTTCCAAAATTGATGATTTTCTTGTTGATGAACGGTGAAACCGAATTTTTTGGGTTTGAAAATTTTTTGGGATTACTAGAATTGCCATTCCGCTCAATTTTTGAGAATTCCGTTCAATTTTGGAAATTGCACCTGAGCCCCCGATAATAAAAAAATTTAATTTGATAATTTTAATTTTTGAAATTAAAATTTAAAAGGTTGGACCTAAATTGAAATACAATTGGATTTTATTTAATAATTAATTGGATTAATTATTTTAATAATCGCTTAAAGAATTGATTAAAATTATTTAAAATTGGATTTTAAACTTGGTTTAAGTTTTAATTATTAAATCCCACTAAGTTAACTTATTTGTTTAAATTTGTTAACGGTTTTAAAGGACCGCTTATAATTGTTTGGGTAGGCGGCGTCCAATGTAGACGACACCCTAAATACTTGTTGGTTCGCGTAACTGATGTTTGGGTAGGCGGTGTCCAATAATTGCTCAAATATGACGTATATATGCATGATGGATCTTAATTAAGTAATTAATACCCCGCCTTCAAAAAGTTCCTCACTAAAATATGATTTTCATTAAATTGAACGATGTCTTCCATCAAAATTAAAAGTAAACCGGAGATTTCGTTCCAATGCGTATTTAAGGCCCAAGTCTTTTGCTCGGATCTACATTTAACGGGACTTTTATAGGGACACGTAGTGTCGACGCTTGATGGTTGTAAATCAACTTGGCTTTGTTTCACCAGCCCAAGTAGGGAAACGAAAGTCAAGGGGCATCCGATTGAGGCAGCCACGTTTGACGTAGCAGCTCAGAAGAAGCATCAAATGGATGCTTCCCAGACTCAGTGTGTGATGTTGCTTGGCATGTCTCCCGAATTGCATAGGCAACATGAGAAAATGGGTCCCTTTTAGATGCTCAAGAATCTGAAGGATCTCTTTGATTCTGAATCTCATTCTGAGATTTATGAAGTGATAAGAGATCTATTCAGATGCCAGCTAGCTAAAGAAGGGAGGATTTCACCTCACGTGCTAATGATGATAGGTCTAATTGAGAAACTTGGTAATTTAGGCATTGAGCTAAAGGACCAACGTTTTCATTTATGTTATACTCTAGTCGCTCCCGATTCATATTTCAGCTTCATTGTGAACAACAATATGAATAAGATGGATGCGACCATGTCTGAACTTCACAACGTGCTCAAGATTTTTGAGTTCACTATCACTAAGATGGTGTTCAAAAGAAGGAGCGGGTAGACAAGGACGTGTGCCTCTACTGTAAGTAGAAGAGGGCATCAAAAGATATAAGGTTCTAGTTGCTGAAAAGAAGGCACTGGGTGCTTTTAGCACTAAAATATGTATGTTTGTTATTAAGATAAACATGTCGAGTAATAACGCTAACTGCTTGGTATTAGATACCGAATGTGGCTCTCACATTTGTACGAATGTGAAGGGACTCATGTGTCTTAGGGCAGTTAGGCCGGGTGAAGTCGTCTTACACATGGAAATGGAGCAAAAATTGCTACTGAACGCGTGGGGGCTTAGACTTACCCTCTTGTTTTAGATTAGAACAGAATAATTGTTATTTTGTTCCTTTTATTACCCGCAACATTATTTATGTTCCTATGTTAGACATTGAGGGATATTTCCTTCTATTTTGCAAATATTAATTATTATTTATGCTTAATGGTGTGGTTTATGGGAATTCCCTTTTATTGAATGGTTTATATTGTTGAATTGTGGATATACTGTTCTTAATATACAAGATAAAAGGCTCAAACTTAGTAATCATGAAAATCCAACTTACTTATGGCACTGTATACTTGGTCATGCAAACGAGAAAAGAATTACAAGGTTAAGGTAGTTGGACTACTTAACCCCATTTGACTTTAAGTCTTATGGTAATTGTGAATCTTGTCTCAAGGGAAAGATGATCAACAAACCCTTTTCTGGGAAAGGGGTGCGTGCCAAAGAAGTTCTAGAGCTGATCCACAACAATGTATGTGGACCATTGCCCACTCTAGCTAGGGGTCACTTCGGCTACTTCATCACTTTTACTGACGATTTCTCGAGATACGGGTATGTGTTATCTTATGAAACACAAATCCGAATCTTTTGAGAAATTCAAAGAGTATAAAGTTGAAGTAGAAAAGCAACTTGGTAAAATATCAAGACTCTTTGATCGGATCGAGGAGGTGAATACCTTAGTCATGAATTCACTGATTACTTGAAGTTGCATGGAATCCAATCACAATGGACTTCTCCCGGAACACCTCAGATGAACGGTGTGTCCGAACGCAGAAACCGAACCTTATTGGACATGGTGAGGTCTATGATGAGCTTTTCCTCTCTTCCAACATTCTTATGGGGATGCGTGTTACAAACCTCAATCTACATTCTGAATAGGATTTCATCTAAATCGATTGAGCATACACCATATGAACTGTGGTGTGGCAAGAAGCCAACTTTTACACATATCAAAACATGGGGTTGTCCCCATGATGGTGAAAAAGATGCTTACTGATAAGTTGGAATCCAAAGGTGAAAAGGGTTACTTTGTGGGATATCCTAAGGAAACTAAAGGATAATACTTCTATCTACCTGAGAAATAAACAGTGATTTTTCTAGGCAGACAAACTTTCTTGAAGATAATTATGACTTTAAGGAATAAGGCCGTACGAGGATAGAACTTGAAGAAATTCAAGAACCACAAATTAACAAAGAGACTAATATCTTGTCAAAGCAACATGACAAAGAATCAGTGGGAACATTCAACGACTTTCACGGTGGGAGTCTTTCACTAGGTGATCGTCTTTCAACTAGTGGGAGCGTAATTGGAGTATGCTTGTCAGTGCAAGAACCTCCAAGTGAGCTGAATGAGAACAACATAGTTTAAACTCTCGCCTAAGAGGCACCTGAAAGTGTTACTCTTGAAGACTCTACAGACATTGATGAAATCGATGCACCTCAAAATTTTCACGATCAGAATGTAGAGCCTACACAACCACAGCTCCGTAAGTCAATTAGGAATCTTAATCCGCCCATTAGATACGGTTACCTCTGGGAGGAACTCGTTAATGTTTACATATCGGATAAGGATAATCCTAATACTTATTCTGAAGCAATGTCAGATATTGATTTAGGGAATTGGCATGAAGCTGTGAAATTCGAGATGGACTCGATGTACACCAATCAAGTTTGGGACTTGTTTGAGTTACCTAAAGGGGTTAGACCCATATGTTGCGATTGGGTCTTCAAGCGTAAGACTGATGCAAATGGCAAAGTACAAACCTACAAAGCTAAGTTGGTAACGACGGGTTATAGTCAATGCGAAAGCACTAACTGTGACGAGACCTTCTCACCAGTTGCAAAGATGAAGTCCATTCGAATTTTACTTGCAATAGCAGCACACTTGGATTATGAGATTTGACAGATGGATGTCAAAACAACTTTCCTTAATGGAAACATTGATAAAGAAGTGTTTATGACTAAGCCGGAAGGTTTTACATCTAAGTTAAATTTTAATCTAGTATGCAAGCTAAAGATATCCATTTGTGGATTGAAGAAAGCTTCGAGGAGTTGGAATATCCGATTTGATGAAGCTATCAAGTCCTTTTGACTTCATCAGAAATTCGAAAGATCCTTGAGTTTATTGTAAACGCATAAGAATGTTATTTTAACATATTGATTTTGAGAACCAATATCCTCGCTAATGGGAAGAATTTTATTTACATCCTAGGATCAAGATCCATGATAGATCCAAGAGGATGTTGAGGTCATATTGATTTTGAGAACCAATATCCCCACAAATCGTAAAACCGCAAAAGAAGGATTGTACTTAAGATTGGTTGATGTCCCATAAAGACCTTCGTGCCGATGAAGGATCTTTGTGCCAACATCACTGTAGATACCAACATCCTAGGTGAATTTCACCGATCAAGATCCAAGTATCTTGACCGAACTAAAGAATGTTTCATTGATCCAAGAGTAGATGTTGAGGTCACTTTGACGACATAAATCACACCTATGTTACGACAAGGATGAGGTTAGGCAACAACCGGTTACATTGCGGGAGAGACTCTTTTATAGTTTCTAAGAGAACTATGGGTAGTTCCGAGCGCCAAATCCTAATAAAGTTGATAAAACACTGTGCAATCAAAAGCAAAAGAACCGATTCAACAAAAAACCAAGTAGGCTTATCATTTGGTCCGAAGATCATAACGATCAATAAAATTAAAATGATGTCCATATTTAATTTCCAGCATCCTTTCACCAAAACACCGAAAGTGTTCATGTACACACTGTATATTTGATGGTCATGGTTGCACCATGACTTAGTCCAAGAGGGAGATTGTTAGTGTTAGGTCCTAGAGACAATCTATTGTAAGGGCATAATACTAGATGATATATCATCCAAATATTATAGTTCATTTAATATTAATGTATGGCAATACACTTGTTTGAATATTATGTTTGATTTTCATTTATTCATGCATTGTTCCCATGAGTCATCAAGAGGTTGTGAGAACCATTCTTAAACATGATTCTTCAAGGATGATGAATTTAATAAAAGATTATATGATTTTGATTAAGATCCCAAAACCCCGAGTATGACATGTTCGAATAGTAGTAGTAATTGGTTATCTTGTTATCTAAATGTTTCCAATTCGACTTTCAAGACTATTACAAATCACAAAGAACTCAAGATATTTTCAAAAACGATAAATCGTTTTCAAGACTCAAATGATGAGACGCGAGAATCAAGACTTGGAATAGTTCCAAGATAAGAACTCGAAGACTCAAGACTCGTAAGACCAAGATTCAACAACCAAGACGCAAGATCAAGATCGAGAAACTAAAGATCAAGAATTGCTTTATCGACTCAAGAATGTATCAATGCTCAAGAGAACCTGCCAAGGCATTTTATAGTTCTTAAGAGAAAACTATGGGTTAGATATCCAAGACATTCAAATGCGCATAAAATGAACTAAGTCAAGTTGCCTAATAAAAACTGTATTTGAGACAAAAGAGCCGGTGTCTATAATTTAATCAAGAAAAAGAACCGAGATCAACAAAAAAAAATGTCAAGTTCCACGCAAAAGTGAAGACCGGCTTAAAGGCTATCATTTGGTCCCCTAAAGATCATAACGATAGGAGAAATAAAATTAAAATGTATTCCCTCTACTTAGTATTTAAAATTTATACGCGAACTCAAGATCCTTTTCTCACCAAAACACTCGAATACCTTGTTTCCCAAGTGTTCATATTGAAGAGAGCTCACTTTACTAAGCCTAGACATTTATCCAAAGCTGATGGTCTTCATTGGGATTCTCATCCTAGAAACCAACATGAGAAGGTAGTCGAGGTTTTGTTGGTGAGTAGAGATTAGTAAACTACGCCGAGACTCTAAACTCAAGAGGGAGATTGTTAGTGTCGCTCAAGGTGGGTGGAGTCCACGTAGTCGAAAACTCAGTAAAGAGACAATCTATTTTAAGGGCATAATATGTAGGAGCTTGATGATATTAATCGGTTTATTGCTTCCTTACTTAATATTATAGTTCATTTAAAGCATATTAATGTATGGCAATAATAACAACTTCACTTTTCATAAAGAATATTATGTTTGATTGTTTGCATTTATTCATCCAAGCAACAACTCAGTTCCCATGAGTCATTATTTCAAAGTCATTCACCGAGGTTGACTGAGAACTCGTAACCTAATCTTCGTGATTATCTCGACTTAAACATGATTCTCAAATGGCCCGACCAATCAAGGATCATCAAGAATGGGATATTGATGATGCAATTGAGATTGGTGTGCGATCTGCATCATACTCTTAGAGAGTGTAGTAAGATCTCACTTACTACTAGATACTAGGTATCTCATGATGGATGCACAAATACCTTAGAGGGTATTGGTATACCCATTCGAGAAACCGTTTGATGTAAGTCCACAATATGTGTCTACGGGTATCTCGGTTAGTGGGAGCGATGCGATACTACTTTGACTTGAGGTCAATGCGCACGGCATGTGTGGAGTGATGAACTTTGACCATGATCGACGCTTGCACCCTTCCATGGGTAGATATGACATGGATTGAGTTCATCATGAAATGCATGTGCGTGGTAGTTGAGCCAATAATAGGATTCATTCCTCAATGTGGTATTAGAGAGAATACTCGTCTTCTCATCATAATTAGATCTAAGGCATCGGTCGATGCACGTCAACTTAGACTTTGTGGCTAAGTGTGACATACATGATCAATTAGTGATTAGAGATAATATGATTAAGTTATTTGAATAGACACTTCATCATGTTCAAGACTTAATCGAGTATTCGCGAATGAAATGAGGAAATCATAATAGTCCATGTTTCAGTTACAGGTAGTTGCATGTTTCTCGCAACGTACCTCATATATTAAGAATGTCTGATTTATTTTCTAGGGTTCAATTAAGACCGTTAGTTTGACTAATCGCTCGATATATGAGGACCTATGGATCACACAACAAGTAGTTCCCTTTTACGGATTATAGTTGGTTGATTAAATGTTAAATTGAATTTAATATTTAATTTATGGAGAATTAATTAATAATAGATTAATTTGGAATTAAATAGGATTCCCAATAATAATAATACATGGAATATTATTATAGGATTTAATATATATGAAATCAAATCCGTAGAGATTTGACATATATGGGAATTAAATCCATAGAGATTTAATATGTGGGAAATAAATCTGAGAGATTTATTTAAATAATGATTAGGTATTTTATTTCCCAATCAGGCCAACTTAGGGTTTTTAAGCTGGACCTCCCTATATACATGAGCTCTTGGGAATTCACAAACAACGTTAATTCATTATTCTCTCCATAAGATCTAGAGTTAGAATTTTCCTAGCAAATTCATCTCGAGATTCAACGCTGGCAAATCCGTGCAAGTTCGTGATTGGGGATTACGTGGATACCGTAGTTGAGAAATCTGCTCTCGAGTTACTGTAAGATTTTTGTTATGATTATTGTAATCGTTTGTGCAATTATATGTTCGTTGTTGGTGAACTGTTTAATTTCGCTGCGCGTGTACGTGTTTACGTGCCTCTAAATTCCAACAGTTGTTAGTAATGTCTAGTACATGAAGAACATTTCTAAGAACAACAGGTTGAGTAGGCAGATTACTGGATATAGTTAGAGTGACCATTTTCCACAGTGAGATGATAAGTACCTTGATAGGGAGAGGAGAGTTGAAGATTTCCAAGTTGAGAAGTGATTGATGAGTGGCTCCACTATCAACATACCACTTTGAGCCTGAGTTAGACTGATAAGAGTCTGGAGCTGACAAAAGGGGCCACCCGGCCCCGCTCGGCCCATCCCATCGGGCCAAGTTATGTTCATGGGCTGGGTCGGGCCGGCCCATCTTCTAGTAGGGCCTACAAAAATGCAGCCCAGCCCAGTATGGGCTCACGGGCCCGCGGGCCGGCCCAGCCCATTATTTTTTATTTAATTATATTATTTACTTTATAAAATTATATTATTTCTTTGTAATTCTTTTGGGTACATTTCTGCCCTTATCAATTTACTTTATTTTTTGATTAAAATAATAATAACAATAATTATAGTTATTAAAATACAATCTTATGTACATGACAAAATTAACTTGAGTACTATTTTGTTGATTGTGATTGTTAATTATATCAAAGAACTCGTAGTTAGACAAATTACAAAAAATAAATTCCTTTAGTCTTTATATTTTGTATAAAAAATTACAAATTAAAAAAAATAAAAAAATTCGTCGGGCCTAACGGGCGACCCATGACCAGTCGGGCCAAATTGGCCCAAGCCCATTAGGCACTTGGGCCAAATGGGCTGGGCTAAATAGGCCCGGCTCTTTTCGGGCCTCTAATTTTTTAACTCAGCCCATACTTGGGCTCGGGTTGGCCGGGCCGGCCCATCGGGCCGGGCTCAAATTGTCAAGACCACCCTCAGATAACCAAATAAATAATATGTTCGAAATAAATTTTAAGAGAATTGACTTGTGACTTCTTTTTCTCTTTCCTTTATTAAATAGTTAACAGAATGACAAATCCTTTGAACACTTAAAAACTTGATAAGGACTCATAATATACAAAAATATATACATATACTACAACTCGAACACAAGCCCCACAGGTCGTCATCCAAGTATACAACTCTCAGAATCTGTAGGTACTCCAACCACCACCAGCGCAAGTTGACAAGATTACCTACAATGCATAAACTAGGTGATACATAAATCTCAGTAAGCAGAAATTATGCATGATGCTGTGAATCTTTGAAAATCCTCCCCATGCACTCTCTTTTGAAATCACCAATTTATTTATAAAACACTCGTAGGGCCTCTAACTCACTGTTATACACCGGCATGAGCCCATAACATATACAAAATGGTGGCCTACCCTGGGCTGCCCGCTAGGACTTACCTGGTCACTACCACTCCCAGATCGCCCCTTCCGTCCTCGGTGTATAATCAGTGGCCAAATTACATCATTTGATCAAATCTCATTTCATGATAATGCATGATATGCATGATACAATGCAATGCAGCACATATTAACTCACAAGTTTTACATATAACATACTCAATTTACATCAAATATCGAGCTCACCAGCTCTTTCCACAGTTATCATTGAATGTCAATCACACCTCACAATCCACATATTATCCACGTATTTTCAGTTAATCAAAAATAAATCACATAATATTATATTTATGCATTGTAATTACAAATGAATTTCTACTTACCTCGAATCTGCAAATATCGATAATTCGAATTCATAAATGGCTTTGTCAACTCCTTCTATCATATCTAAAGAAATAAACTACGAAGATCATTCTAAATGACCATCTAATTAGATAACAATAAATTTACTTTTATTTTATCCAATTTATCAAAGATCTGATCATATATACCTCATCTTCGTTAATTAACATAATGAAGTTCTATTTTATGTCTTTATTTACTTATATGTTTAGCTCATGTTAACATGAGTTACCTCACAATATATTAGAAACCTAGGTACCATGACCTCTAACCACATCTATTCTTATATTTGTTAAAATTAATATTCTTAGTGAAGGATGAATTATTATCATAATAAGTAAATTCAAATTCAATAGACCTATTTAATGTCAAAATCAACGTCAGTCTAATTGAAATCGAGTTAATATCCCTCTGAAATCAACACTAATTATTAGAAACTTAAGTAATAAAATAACTTAACACTAATTAAAACATGGTGACTAACCTGGCTATGATTATCGGCCATTTACTTCTCCAGGGAGGAAAGTGCATAATAAGAGAGAATGCTTCCCTTCTTCTTTTTCCTTTCTATTTCTTGTAATATATAAGATATGCTTATATAAAAATATCTCACAACCGCCTAATTAGTTGCTTCCCTGGGAAGCTTCTCTATTTTTTTTTCTTTTAAAGAATTAAATAACATTATTATTATTAATATTATTTTTACAGTTATTAGTAGTAGTAGTAATGCGCACGACAATATATATTAATGGTTGTTATTCATAACTATTATTCCCATTTGAGAACCATGCTTACACTTAATTATATGTGCATTAATTATATATGTGCGCATATATAAAAATAAATTGTCATTCTAATATATTTATCCATTCTCTTATTCTTCTATTTTAATTAGTTTTCTCATCATAACTCAGTGTAAGCATCCAAATAATTTAATATCTAAAGACAAGATAGAACAATGCAAGAACATTTGTACATGAACTAAATTAGAGAAAGTAATTAATGAGAAGCTTGGATAATACACAAATTGTCGGCTCTAAGTAGAAGCATCAGTGTTATTAGAGTAAGAGTGAGAAGGAGAGAACTCATAATGAGGAACTGATGTTCTGCCATGATGTTGAGCTAGATGAGCTTGGAACTGAGTAGGAACATGACCAGGCATCATCACTTAACACATGACCAACAGCTTGTAATCCATCAGCCAAAATGCGCATCTGCAGCACATACTCATCAATTTGAGAGATTTCCTTTCTTAAGAGTTTGAAGTTGAAACCGCAAACTCATGGCCCGAGCTTTTGACTGAGATTGGAAGAAATCATCGAACACCTTCCACATCTCAAAGGCATGAGTGCATCTGCTAACATAGCCAAACATCGATTCAGAGATCGAACTAAACATCCAGCTCATGAGGAACTGATCACGGCGAATCCAGTGCACATCAACGACAGCTGTGGAATCAATGGCAGTAACAGAAGCTGAATCACACAGCAGAACATCCTCATAACCATGAGCACGCACAGTGGCAAGAATGTGAGATCGCTAGAATGAATAGTTCGAACGATCAAGACGGATGTGAAGATTTATGAACGTAGGAAGCTTGGATCGAGGAACACTGGGATACATGAGAGTGAGTTAAGAAGGATGAAGATTGGATGAAGATTCGAAGAGAATTCAAAAAGGTTGGATGAAGATTCAATGAGAACCGAAGAAGAATGGATGAAGATTCAATGAGAACCGAAGAAGAATGGATGAAGATTCAAATGAACCGAAGGAGATTGGATGAAAATTCAAAGAGTAAGCATGAAGATACACAAAAACCGTTTTGATCAATTTGTAACCGACTCACAATGCCATGTTGAGATCAACACGAAACTAAAAGTGTGTTTGACTAATCTGAGCTCATAAGAGCTGAATTACACTTTAAATAGACCTCACTAGATCACATGCTGATCAGTTGAGGCATGTGCATGTTAACAAACTAACTGAATCTTGTTACATGAAAAAGACGGAGAGCGGCATGTGCATGGCTGCATGAATGTGAGAGCATGCAGTGTGAGTATTAGTGAAACAACTAAACAGTGATAGTAAGAACATGTAAAGGAATTAGTTCAAAAACTCTAATAATATGTATTAATGTAAAGATAAATACTCCCTCCTTTTTAAAATACTTGTCGTTTTAAGTGGTAACCCCTAAATTAAGAATAAGTTTTTTTTGAGAAAAAAGGTTTTTTGGTCCCATAACTTATGCACTGTCCATTTTTCGTCCCAAAAAAATTTAATGTCCAATTTTAGTCTCATAACAAAATGGATTGTCCAATTTTGGTCCCATTTTCGGTCTTTGCAAGTCACGTGCCGGTAAAATTTAGTTATTCTTACATTTATAGATTTGAAATTTTAGTTTTGATTAGATTTATTGGATTATTTACATATGTTTAGTTTAATTGATTGAAAACCGTAAAAAAGTCAGTGTTCACGTCATCGAGAGTATAGAGAACCCCTAAATTTTATCGACACGTGACTTACAATTCATCAAAACGGCGTTATTCACATTTTTTTGGCAAAAATGGGACCAAAATTGGACAATCAATTTAGTTATGGGACTAAAATTGGACAGTTAAATTTTTTGGGACGAAAAATGGACATTAGATAAGTTATGGGACCAAAAAACTTTTTTTCTCGTTTTTTTTCCTTAATTATTCTTAATTGATTATGGTGTTTGACTTAATCTAAGTTGGGAAACAAGCCAACATCCTTGACTCAGTAAGAAATCCAGGTCCTTGAATCAGTTAAAAGGGGTAAAATTGAGAGAACTGGGAAAAAAATAATCTGAACGACAAGTATAAATAAAATAAATAAAAATTCTAAAACGACAAGTAATTAAAAAAAGGAGGGAGTGTGTTATTACGTGATGATGATTTGTTTTTTCTACTAATTCAATGGTGTAATCTGGTAATTTAATTGAGCCTTTGGGTTAGAAGAAAAAACTGAAGAGGATGCGGATGGAAACATACAGTAACACAACTTTCTTTTTAAAGCAACACATTTGTATTTATATAGTAACACAATTTTTAATACCTTATATGTGTTGTATGTACTAAAAAGGCAAGTACGTGTTACATGTCCTAACAATAACATGTACTTGTTCTTACAATAACACATGTTTGCTCTTAGGGTAACACATATCTAAAAGCGAGTTTTTCTATTTTACCTTTACGAATTTTTTTTTTTTTTTATTTTATTTGACTCCATCCGTCCTGCAAATAATTCGGTCTAACAGGTCGAATACAAACACACCGTAAAGATCAAATACAATATTATACACGAAAATTGCGTTGTCTTATTTCAGGGTCCCATAATATTTTTCATTTCACACTATCTAATCTTATTTCATTTATCTCTGACTTTTTCGTCTCACCTATCAAACTCAAACGTCCCTAACTATAAAATTGTGACTAGTATTAAATTTTTTTATTCATTTTATCATTTCTATCGACAATAACACTTGTTAAAATTTGTAATTTCGTAAAAAAATCTAAAAGAAAAAATTGTATTAAGAAAATAAAACACTTGTTTAGTGCGAATTATATTTTTTAAATCACTCTTTTCATGATTTCCTTTCTACGCCATATACACTGAACAGAAGGTACAATTTTGAGGTAGAATGAATTAGGACAACACGTAGCTGTTTTAAGAAGGCCGTTGTTAGAGAATGACGAAAGATCACACCAAGCTGCAACATTTTCTCCAATAACGTGAGAGTAGACTATCGTACAAAGCCACAAATTTTCTACCCAACTTTACTTTTATAATATATATTTGGAACATTTGGACCACGAAACTCAAATTTTCAATGGTCAAAACGCCTGCACTCAGGAAGTGATAAATAAAATTTGTACTTTCTTCTTTTTTGTGTAAAATCGGAAAAGGTTGGTCCCACGAATTTCTTCTTTCATAAAAATGGTCATTTTTTTTAATAAAAATGTTCCCATAGAATTTTACAAGCAAAAAACAAAGAAACTTTTGGGACCAAATTTATTTTTTGAAAATTCTCTTGGGACCAAAATTATTAAATAAAAATCGAGTGAGACAATTTCTGCATAAAAAAGAACCAAAAAATAACATGTGGAGCACGGAAACTCCAATTTTCTCCAAGAACATGAGAGTAGACTATCGTACAAAGGATGGATACATCTGTTGGGTTATGGAGCCTGAGTGAAACGGGATGCAGGGCGCAGGAGGCGCTCGACCAGCTCTCGAGGTCGAGCAGGTGTGCTCGGTCGAGCGCCCCCCTATCCAGCGCCATGAGGGCGCTCGAGCAATGTATGTGATCGAGCAGAACCGCTCGACCAAGGGCTGAAGTCGAGCGGTTCCGAGGCCTGTATGGGAGGCCCAGTTTCATCTTTTAGGGTTTCGGCCAGGATGGACCAAATCTAGGTTTTCTATATAAATAACCCTTGACTCCCCCATTGTATCTTGCACTATCTTGTATGGTCATACAAGAAGAAATAGTAGATCTCTCCTGGCTTGGTAGTGCCCCCAGATGTAGTCAGTTTGACGAACTGGGTAACCAAATTGTTTGTTTCTAAATTCCTAGTTCTATTATTTTCTCCATAATTGCTTGTTTAATTCCTAACAACATCGACTCTCCCTCTCTCCTTCACATCATCTCCACATCATATTTCATTAAACACCCAATATTTTAAATTCACCTTCACAATGGTTCATCCATCCATATATACTCTTGTGGGCCTTTGTACACTATAAAAAATTTATTAAATAATGATATTTAGAATTAAAAGAAAGAAAAATTAACAAAAGTTGCCACAATAATTTCTCTCTCCTGTCCAATTCATTGGATGAATTTGCTTCTCTCTCTTGTCCACTAAAATGCCACAATGGTTTAAATTGCAAACTCCATCCATCCATTCATTGGACAACCCTTTACATACACCATTGTGGATGCTCTTAGAAAAGTCTGTACTTTTGCTTTTAATTAAAAAAAAAATATAAATATGAGTCTCTTATATATCAATTGTACGGTGCAACAGTATAAACTAATATTTTATAGTGAAAGAAAAAATTAATATTGTTCAGAAAAAACAACTAATACTAATGATATATACACTATGTTTTTTAAAAGTGGGTTGGATCAGCCTACCCTGCTGCTATTCACTAGCGCAATGACCCAATTTGAAGCATTGGACAATATAACTTTCGAACTGTCACTAATACACATTTGAGCTTGGACAGCTGTTAAAAATTACCTTGGACAACAGTTATAAGGGTTGTCCAAGTAACATCTGTCTAAGTGAAATTGACACTTAGACAGCGGTTGTGAACCGCTGTCCAAAGTAACCACTTAGACAGCGGTTGTGAACCGCTGTCGAAAATATCCACTTAGACAGCGGTTAAAAACCGCTGTCCAAACTAAACATTCAGTTTTTAAACACAGACCCACTAAGCATCTCATATATATAAGCCACCAAGCCTCCCAATTATTTGAGGTAATTATTCGCTCCCACGGGGGACCGAACACGGGACCTTGGGCGCCTAAGCGGGGATCAATTCCGCTCGGGCACTTGCTTTATTGCGTTTATTTAATGAAATTAATTCTATGTCCTAAAAATTATTTTTTCTTACAATTTTTTTAAATTCTTTATTTCAATTATCTTATTTATTAATTCAATCACATTTTTATATAATATTTTTTTTATATAAATTTAAATTAAATTATATTATATTAAAATTATATTTTTTACTTGTTTTTTTTTAAGTTTTACCTTTCTTTTAAACTTGCAATAAGCAATACTTTTTTTTTTTATCTAAATAAGTAATATTTTTCTTTAAACAAGTAATACTTTTCAATTTATGTGTGGTATTTTAATTCATAGCATATTATTTTTTAATTAATTGCGATTTTTAAAATTAACTATAATATTAATTTATTTTTTTAGTAATTGAATACAACAATAATTGATTTATTCAATATTAAGTAAAAATAAACTAATGTATCCTTCTTAGTATTCTTTGAAATGAACTAATTATGTTTATCATAATTTTATGTTTGTGTAGTAAGTGTTTCAATAGTATATAATCATTTCATGATCGAATTACTCTAGGTAAAAATATCTCTTTCCCAGATGATGTTGGTCATTTTAACAATAATAAAGCTTAGATAATTTGGAGTTGCAGTATGAATAATTAAGCAATTGGCATCCACTCAAATTAAATAGAGTTTTCAATCCATCCCTGCCTATAATACATGCATGAGTAAACGAAGAAAAAAAAAAGTAGCGCATGCAGCAGTGTACTGTACATGTACATATGTCATGCAATTAAGCTAGTCTGCTTGCACAGCGGTTAGAAACCGCTGTCCAAGCTTTACCTTGGATAGTTGTTCAAAACCGCACTCCAAATGCACTTGCACAGCTGTTCATAACCGTTGTCTAAGTTTTCTTCTTGGACAGCGGTTATGAACCGCTGTCTATTTTTTTTTCTTTTTAATAAAACCGCTCTCCAAGCTATAATTTGGAGAGTCATTTGAAAAAAGAAATCAAGTCCAAGTGTCAAAATGCAAGCTTAAATGTATAGTAGTGCGTCCACAAAACACTCAAAACTGGAAGTAGCTGCACGAAATGATGTCTGGTTGAACCAGTCAATGTGTCTGTCTGACATTATTTGAGGGGCTATTCTGCATACGTTTAGGACTTATTGTGAAAAAATAAAATTGAGGTGATGTTTGTTTAGGTTTAAGAAATCAGGATTTGAGTTTTGAAATTTTAAATCGGCTCTAGTTTGGGATTTTGAAAATTAATTTTAAAAGATCACCATTACAAAGCCTATAAATATACAATCAATTGTCTTTTGTTTTTCACAAACTCTCTTATAAATTAAACTCGCTTAAATGATTTAAATCGATACAATTACACTTATACAGTATATACACTATTTAAGACCATTTCCATCACTTGAATATTCTAAAATTAGTTTAAAAATTAACTTTTTCTGTTCTCCCATTACTTGTTTCATACTATTGACCGATTAAAAATTACTCCCCCCATTTTATAAAGTTTGTAGCTTTTGAAATTTTATATAAAATTAAAGAATATAATATTTTTTATAAATTTATATTTCTCAATTTGTACAGTTAAATATAGGCATGCCAATTAATTCTTGTTATATTTATTATTCTTAATTATTTTTTAGGAAGATGAATGAGTGCAAAATTAAGGAGTACAAAATTTTGGAGATATTAACAGAATAATATACGGATAAAATAGAAAGAAATATGGTAAAATGATAAATATTTTGAAATATAAAATAAGCACAAAAGTAGCAAATATTTTGAAAAGATGGAGTAAATGTTTTGAATAGCGTTTGTTTTTATTTTTTATTTTTATGTTATAGGTCAACGTTAAATTTGATCCATTTCTTCACACGCAATATCATTAACAAATTACACAAGTTACGTGTTATTAAAGAGAATAAACCAGTTGTTTTTTTTTTAAATGACATAAAACCAAAAAATAAATAGAGAGTGCAAGCACAAATTAATAACTCGTCAAAAATTACACATTTATTCAGTGATGCAGATGTGATGCAGATGACCATGAGACACAATAATCTACAAACACGAAATTAATTTGAAATGATTATCAATATCAAGAATAAAAAAGACTTTCCACTTTATTTAATACAACCATTAACTAAAAGATCTAGAGAAGTTGCATTATATTTTTGACATTAATCGATAGGTAGGAATCGCCATAAGATGGTTAGCTCTTGCAGTGACAGTAGCAAAGTGGTCAGTCATGTCCATATCGCTTGGTAACATACCATTAGGAAGCTCCCAATCAAAGCAATGCACTAATTGTGCAACCACCAACTTGACGACGGTAAGCCCTAGTAGCAATCCGGGACAACCCCTCCTGCCAGAACCAAACGGTGTCAATTGAAAATCGTGCCCTTTGATGTCAATATTGCTACCAATAAACCTTTCGGGCGTAAACGATTCAGGATTGGGCCACACGCTGGGATCTCTTCCAATGCCCCAAACGTTCACTATAATTCTCGACTTTTTAGGTATGTGAAAACCATCCACCACGCAATCTTCGACTGATTCGTGGGGGAGTAATAAGGGCACAATTGGGTGGAGGCGAAATGCTTCTTTTAGGACACAGTCCAAGTATTTTAGTTTGTCGAGATGTGATTCATCCACCATATGGTCCATTCCTACCACTGATTCCAGTTCTTTATGGAGTTTCTTCATTATTGTTGGGTGCCTAATGAGTTCCGACAGTGTCCATTCCACTGATGCTGCTGAAGTATCTGCTCCCGCAACAAGCAAATCCTAACGAAGAATATAATTAATTTCAACAGTGAGTTGATGGGCAAAAATCAGAAAAAATAAAATCAATATCAATTTTACGTCCTTTAATTTAGGTGAATCTATATATATATATATATATATATATATATTTTTTTTTTTTTTCCTTTCTACATTATTAATTTTTAGTCCTAGAATATCCAATTTTAATCACAATCTGTCCGATTCCAGTCAAAACATATGCAATTTTTGGTTATTTTTAAATTTAATTTCCTATAAAAAAAAAACTAAAATTGACAAAAAAATAACTAAATTTGAACGCCTAGGTCTGAAATTGGACATCATCGGACTAAATTTGATAAAGTAGAAAGAAAAATTATTTATACCGAATCCACCCTAAGTTACAGGACATAAATATAATGAATTTACCAGGAGCACGGCCTTGACATGGCGTCGATCAAATTCGAATCCAGCTTCTCCCGACTCCATAATTCTCATCATCGTATCAACAAAGTCCTCCGACTTTTCGATCTCTTGCTTATTCTCAACATGATCATCAATAATCCTCTCCAAGAAACCATCCAAAACACTGCTCAATTTCTTCATCCCCCCGATTTAATCCGTGAAGATCAAGCAACCCAACGTACGGAAAATAGTCTCCCACGTTAAATTTAGCAACAGCCTCCGATATCCCCTTAAACAGAGTTTTAAAATCCAAATCCCCGTCCGAATTGTACTTGCTCCCAAGAATCATCAGAAAGTTCATATCCTCACTCAACCCGAAAACCCGGGCGCTCAGATCCACCGTCTCCCCCGCTTTCGCGGCCCGTTTCAGCGAATCAACGAGCAGCCCGACCTCGGCCCGTCTCACGGCCCGAAACTGGTTGATCTTGTGGGCGCTCAGGAGCTCCAGGGTGCATAATTTGCGCATGTTGCGCCAGTACGGCCCGTACGGCCCGAATATCAAATCCCTCTGCTCGTAGCCTATGTATTTAGCGGCTTCGCTGTGGGGCCTGCTGGCGAAAACGAGGTCATTGGTTTTGAGAATGAGCTCGGCTGCTGCGGGGGAGGATACGACAACTGTAGGCACGAAGCCGAAGCGCATGCCCATAATCGGGCCGTGTTTTCGGGCTAATTGGTATAAATCCTGGTGAGGATTTTTACCAAGTAAGTGAAAATGGCCCAAAATGGGAAGGGCTCTTGGGCCCGGAGGAAACCTTTTCTTTTTCTTCTGGCCGAAAAAGGGAATGAGCTTTAGGAGCTCTTGAAAGAGAGAGAGAAATAGAATCAATGATAAAAATGCCCAAATCCAGCTGGCCATTTTAATTTTGCTTGCCCTAAATCGATAGATAGATTTTAGGATGTGTATTGGTTAGCATGCAGATGTTGCTATTTTATAGGGCTGGCAGGTTACGTTTTTTTACTATTTAATTCCACGCATATCCATAATCCATGCTTATTTTCCTGGCCAAGTCTTGTATGCATTTAGGTGCACCGAACACTCATAATGCATTTTAGAATTGTGCGATTTATTATATTGAAAGTTTAATTTATTTATATTGAATCATACAACTTATTTATATGGAAAAAGAGTTGCATGGTTCAGTGTAAATAAGTGAAACAGGTTGCACGATTCCAAAATACATTATGAGATCATGGTGTACTTGGTTATACACATGAGACCCACCCTATTTTCCTTGGTTGAAATTTAGCAATATTAAAACTGTATGTACTTTCTATATATTTGCTGGGTGAATAGTTAATCGTAACTCGCGACTTTTCTTTGGTTGATATTTAGCAATGGCAGGTGAGTGTACTTTCTTCAATCGTGACTAGTACTGAAATATATTTGATCTTGGTTGCATTAAATAGAAGAAAATTTGACATTTTCATAAAATTAAATTTGACCAGAATTTATTGTTAATTATCAACCAGAAAATAAGCACTAATACACATTTAAGCTTGGATAACTGTGAAAAATGACCTTGGAGAGCGGTTATAACCGCTCTCCAAAGAAATAAATTTATCCAAGCTTGATACTGAGAAAAAACCGTTTGTCAATAAATCGCACTTGACAAATGGTTTTCAAATCAGATTGCAAGAGTGTGCTTGGACAAATGTTATTAATGTTGTCTAACTTAATTTTTTTTTATAATTTCGTTTATTATAAAGACATAGACAAATGATTTAAATACCGTCAAATATCTTTTTTTTTAATTATTAATTTATATTTTAAAAATCCTATAATAAAACTATAAACCAAAACTTATATATTCGTCAAATACCATAAACCATAAACCAAAAATCCTATAATAAAACCATAAACCAAAACTTATACCACATATATATATATATATATATACCAAAACATCAAATAAATTAATAAACATACACATCATGAAATAAATAAACATACAATCATAAACATACGTCCAATACACCAAAAACATGAAATATATATCATCACAAATATATAATTTAATTACATGCTACCAAAATTTCAAACAACGATCACTCAATATCGTATGAATATAAGAATCGATTGTAAAGGTACCCCGTCCAATCGTTTTTCCATTTTCTCCATCTTTTTCTTAGAGTAAGAATTGAGCTCACGCTCATAGACAAAACCGCAAAACAACGAATCAATCAATATAGTATGAATTTTTATTCAATCAATAATAATTTAAATAAATCGATAAATTGATTTACATTGAGAGGAATGTTCGTTAGAGAAGCGCGGATTATATCTTCAATAAAGCAACACATAAAATGTCCACAATGTTCATTATCTCGTTGTTCTCTAACTCAAGTGATCCAGCCACTTTATTTAATAAAGCAAAAGAAACAACATTTAATATAGCGGAAGAAACAACATTCAATAAAGTCGTACATTTCTTTTTTAGCACTTGTTTTTTTTTTTTTCGCTTTTGGTCGACCTTTTCTCATTCATGACCATAGATGTTAACAAGATCCAGATTGCCATATTCATCCTCATCTCTAATTATTCTCTGGTATGGGCGTGATTTGCGGGATCATCGAAAGATGGTACGTAATGAGTGAAGTTCTCGAAAAGGATCATCAATTGAGTCAACATCTTCATCGACATGGTCGCTAACTGAAACTATTGTTAAATTTGTTTGACAGACCACAATGGACCATTTCTTATTAACTGGCTCTGTGACATAGAAAATTTGTTGAGCTTAATCGCCATTATGTAAGGGTCATCTCTCGATCCCACATTCTTCAACTCAACGCCAGCATTTAACCCGTAACTTTCAACTTGGACCCCGTTAGGGATCCTCACCCAACTACACTCAAGATTGGTTGACGGTGAACAATATAAATTGAAGTTCCCAAATGTTGACAATCATCCAAAAGTAAGTAGTATTTGATTGATCCACTGCAGCTTGCAGAATGGACACTCCACTATTCTCGCATAAGACTTGTGGCATCATGATCTCGGTATAAAATGTGTATCCGCTTGCTAAGATAACACTTGTATGAATACACATGTCTATCGTGCATTCTCGATAACCACTTAACTCTTTCATTCACCGATTCTCGCTTTCCCGTGACAACATATTTGCTACATAACCATTGAACCGGTCAACAAACGTGCAGCGATTTGCTCAACTTCAATCCACGATCTATCTCCGGTGAGATTTCTCTCGCCAAGTGATCGCATGTGCAGTCAATAAAAGGAAGCACGCCGACCTCGTGTTGTGAAGTACGCACAAGCGCATCCGTGTTAGTTCCTCCATGCTAACACTTACAAAGTTGACCACCGGTAATGCCTTCACCATCCATCCTATTGGTGTACCGTAACCGAAGTCAAATTGCATCGACATTCTAATAAATTCGCACCAAGATTTTCATTGCTTCTTCTACTAAATAGCGTTCGCAATGCATCCCTCCGCCCGACTTATTCATCACATATCCTTTGAGCACTTTCATATATCTCTACACCATATATCCATCGTGATAATGAAAGGGACCACACATACTTGTCTCGTGGTACCAAATGAACTGTTAGGTGAACCATTATATTAAAAAATGATGGAGGGAAATACATCTCAAGCTCACAGAGAGTCCCCACAATCTGCCTCTGAAAACCAAGCAATTTTGTAGGATCTATGACCTTGCTACTCATTGCCTTGAAGAACCAACACAACTTTGTTATGATTATGCGCACATTTTCAGGCAAGATAGAACGTATTGCAATGGGCAAGAAAGTCTCCATGATGACATGATAGTCATGCCATTTCAGATTCATCAGTCTCACGCCATCATCTGATACAATTGATCAGAATGTTCCTTCGACATCTGATACAACATTACCCAAAAGTTCAGATACTGAAAATCTGTCACAGGAATCACAGTATCCAAAACATTTGGTTCCCTCAACAAAGATAATGAAAAGTTATCCATCATATCAGATCATTGGAGAAGCTACCACAAGTGTACAAACTAGAAGAAGAATGAGTATCCACATCAATAACTTTGTAAGATCAGTTTGCATGTCATCCATATGCAATCAAGTAACTTTTGAGTGTTATCATTCTGCAATTGAGCCTAAGAATGTGAAAGAAGCTCTTAATGATGAAAACTGGATAAATACTATGCAAGAAGAGCTTAATCAGTTTAAAAAAAATGATGTTTGGACACTTGTACCTATGCCTAATTCTGATATTAATGTCATAGGAACAAAGTGAATTTTCAAGAATAAAACCCGATGAATCTGCAATATTGTGAGAAATAAGGCTAGATTGGTTGCTCAAGGTTATACTCAGATTGAAGGAATTGACTTTGATGAAACATTTGCTCCTGTTGCTAGAATAGAATCTATTAGATTACTTCTTGCTATTGCATGTTTCATTAACATTAACTTGCATCAAATGAATGTTAAAGCTACATTCTTGAATGGAATTTTGACTGATGAAGCTTATGTTGAACAAACCTAAAGGTTTTGAGAGCTTAGAATTCCCTGATCATGTTTACAAGTTAAAGAAATCTTTGTATAGTCTTAAACAAGCACCTAGAGCTTGGTATGGTAAACTTACTAATTTCTTACTTGAATTTGGATTTTTGAGAGGTGAAGCTGATAGAACCTTGTTCGTTAAAAATTCTAAAAATGATATCATGGTTGCTCAAATATATGTTGATGATATTGTTTTTGGTTCAACTTGTAATGATATGCTGGAAAGTTTTGTTAATGAAATGGCCTGTACTTTTGAAATGTCCATGGTTGGAGAACTGGATTTTTTTAGGTCTTCAAATTAAACAAATGAAAGATGGTATTTTATTTTCTCAAAACAAATATGCTAAGAATTTGGTGAAAATGTTTGGTCTTGAAAGTGCTAAAACTATGAAAACCCCTATTGGTTCAACTCAAAAGTTGAGTAAAGACTTGATTGGAAAAGATGTTGATCCTACTTTGTATAGATCAATGATTGATAGTCTTTTGCACTTAACTTCTAGTAAGCCTGATATTATGTATAATGTTTGTCTTTGTGCTACATATCAAGCTAATCCTAAGGAATCACATCTTAATTCTGTAAAAAGAATTATAAGATATGTGGCTGGAACATGTGATCTAGGTTTTTGGTACTCAAAGGATACTAATTGCTCTTTAGTTGGTTATAGTGATGCAGATTGAGCAGGTGATTATGATGACAGAAAAAGTACTAGTGAAGGATGTTTCTACATGGCAAACAACATTATCTCCTGGCATGGTAAGAAACAGAACTGTGTTTCACAATCAACAGTTGAGTCTGAATATGTTGCTGTTGGAAGTTGCTACGCTCAACTGCTTTGACTTAAAAAGATGTTTGATGATTATAGGTTGGAAAGTGGTATTTTGACTGTTTATTGTGATAATACTAGTGCTATCAATATTTCCAAGAATCTTATGCAACATTCTTTGACTAAGCATATAAGTATAAGACATCACTTTATAAGAGATCTTGTAGAGAAAGAAGTTGTGAAGTTAGAGTACATTTCTACTGAAAAACAACTTGCTGATATTTTCACAAAAGCCCTTGATAATGAGAGGTTTTCTTCCCTTAGAAAATCTCTTGGTCTTTGCTATATCTGAAAATAAACACTAGATGTTGTGACAAATGTTTCCAACATTTGAAGCAACATTGTGGTTCTGATAATGAGTTTGTCTACTGTATTTGCTTATTTTGAACTTTTAATGATTGTGTTTTGATCTTATTATTTGAATCATGATTTAGATACAAAGTCCTGGACATATATCTCTTAAATGCATTAAAAATAAAGCACAACTTAGATGTGTAATCACTGAGTAACTATGGGACACAGAGCTCGCTACTACGATGTTCTCTTTTCAAAAGGTGATTAAATATAAATCCATGTTTGTTTACAATCCATTGAGTAACTATGGGGTACGGAGCTCGCTACTACGATGCACTCTCTTGAAAAGATGGATCAATGTGAACATGTGTTTAAAAGAAAAATTCAAAATATGCAACACTTTGATGATAAATTTCATGCAAAATTGAGTGTTGAGATATATGTGTGCCGACAATTTGTGAAACCTTAATTGATTCGAACTTTATCTATTATACATGATTTGTTTAATATTCATCTTAATTAGATTTTGTGGATTAAATGAGTTGTTTGAACTTAATTGTGTCTATTTAATTTTGGATATGGTTCCTGTTTTTTGAAAATGTTTTTGACGACTTTCTTACACATCACACGATCACATAACTTCAACATAGTGGGTGGTTACCTTTGTTCCACTCATTATTCAATTTTTGTGGGTTTGTGTAATAACCTCCCTGCTTTAATTTCTACTTAAGGTCGAATTGTTTGTGTTGTTTGATACCCAAAGCTGAAATCTTTGTTGTTGCGCATAGGATTCAAGGTTTATTTGATTTACACATGTGTTATTCCATTATTTTCGGTCATATGATTTACTTTTCCCTCCTATATTTTATATAATATTATTTTAATAATGGTGTATTATTTGATTGGATGTTTAGGTGGTGAGATGACTGATAAACAAAACCCTTCGGCTCCTTCTCCTGTTCATTCTCACTTACACGCAAACCCTTCTCACTCGAAACCCTCATCTCTATCGAACTCAAAACCTCTAAACCTTCTCGTAGAAATGGCCTCGCAAAACCCAGATTATCATTCCACAAATGTTGGTGGATCATCGTCTCCATCTATTCCTAAAACTCCTACACTTAAAATTCCTGATTCTTCTCCTAAATCCCTTGTTGATCTTCTTGTTAAACAAGCTGTCGAACTAAACCCGATAGTTTTGCTAGATATCTATGTTGGTTCCAGACTGATCAATGTGTATGATTATGTTGATATCTCTAGAAAACCATTAGCCACAAAAAATCCTGATGAACCTGCTCCTAAACCCACTGAAAATACCACTCAAACAGCCGATGCCGAAATGCATGATGCTGATTCCTCCGATTAAGAAGGAATGGGGGAGAAATTGAAGAATTTTCGGATGAGGATGAAGCAGTTAGCTCCTAGAAGAGGTGGAAAATGGGGAAAGAGGAGAGTCTCATAGAGGAACCTTGGAAAGAGGGTGGACTACACTGGGAAACGTCCTAAGAGGACAGATGGTGGTGCTGATGATCCTATCACTATAGAGGATTCAGATGAAGAGATGACAGTTCCTGAAGTCCCTGTTGCTGATCTAAAAGATTCAGATGATGACTTAACAATGGAGGAATTGATGACAAAGAAAGAGAAACTAACTAAGAGGAGAAATGAACCATCTGTGAATGTTTCAACTGATGCTGCAGAACCATCTGAAGATGCTGAGATAGATTCTGAGAAAGAGGACTCTGAAAAAGAGGAAGCTGAGACATATGATTCTGAGAAAGAGAACTTTGAAGAAGAGGATCCTGAAGAAGAGGATGATGTTGAAGAAGATGAGCCTGAGAAAGATGATGATGAAGCTGATTCTGGAGATAATCTTTCTTATGATTCGGATGAGGTAATTATGTTTGACTCTGACCCTGATGATAAGGTTGAGCATGATAGAAAGTCTGTTGTTGTTAAAACCATGCTTAAGAGGTTTATTGTTGATGAAAGGATCATAAAAATGCCTGATTTTGAAGCAAACAATTTGATAGGATTTTTAGAAAGCGGATCTCTGTTGCATGTTGTTCAATATGCAAAACCTTATTATTTTGCTTGGGTTGCTGAGTTTTATGCAAATCTGAAAAGAAGTTGTGGAAATAGGCAGACATCTAACTATGGGAAAGTTAGATTCAGATATAATGTTGTTACCATTACCCCTAGGCTTCTTAATATCTTCCTGAGGACTAGACAAATGGATGATGATGATGGTGAATTGGAAATTGGGGAAGTAATGTCTGTCATTACTGGTGGTAAGTATCCTGAATGGACTTTGCAATTTTCTGCTGCCAAACTGACCTCATTATACTCTATGATGCATAAGCTGCTAGTTTCTAACTGGTTGCATTCCAAGAACTCGACTGTGCTAAAAATGGAACAGGCGTTCCTGATGTACAAGATTGTACATCTGAACAAGTTTAATATGGGTCAAATTATATTTGACAATATGGTGTCCTTTGCTGGTAAGTACTCTGATGGAAGTATTCTTCCATATCCAAGCTTGATTTGTCAATTGTTGGATAAACTGGAGTTTGAAAGACCCAAAGGTGAGAGGATCGAATGCTTTGTTCCAAGTTTTGGAATATCACATGTCTTCGAAAAGTCGAAATTGCACAATTGATCTACCATTGAAAGATTCTGCACAGCAAACCGAAAATGTTGCCCATTCTGTTGGCAACATTCCTTACACAGTCAAAAGACAAGCTGGTATCCTTAAGGGTGGAAAATTTACCGAAAATACCAAGATATCTTGGCCACTGCATCAAAAAATATACCGAATTTACCTAATTATATACCGAATTTTTTACTGGTATGGTATGGTACCGTATCGGAATTTTCGATGCGATTCAGATAAATTTTCAAAAGTCCTGGTATACCGGTATACCAAAAAATATTTCGGTATACCGGTATACCGATACTTTAGATATATACCGTACCATATTTTGAACAATATATAATATATTTTATTTTTTTAATTTATTTAATACATTGGATTATCTTTGTGGGTTTCCTGATTCAAGCTGGAAATTGGAATTCATAGAATTTTTTTGAGTGTTCCCATAGTTAAAAAACCAGTCTTTAAGAGAGATATATGTTGTTAAGAGATTATTATTCATAAAATATAGATTTTTTAAATAAATAATCAAGGTATGAATGATATATTGTTAATTCGGTATGAAACGGTATATATCGTTAATTGATGCACGCAAGATAATAATATATGATTTTAAGATACCGAAATTACGGTATACCGTAATTTTTTTATGTACTGTCGCATATGAATTTTCACATACCGCAAATTACTATACAATATACGGTATGACCGATACAGTATGGTATGCCACCCCTAGATATCCTTACTGTCACCTTTTCAAATTCTTTCATTACTGATCAAATTCAATCCATCCAGCAAAATATAGATGCTCTGGTTAAACAACAAACCTTCTGGAGAAGCCTTCTCTCTACTCCAACAGGGGGAAGATCACCTGATGATGGTGACAATGATGGTGGTGATGGTGGAGTTGGTCCATCTGGCCATGCAGGTGAGAAGGATGATCAACCAGATGCTGCTGATAAGATTGAAGATGATGCTGAGGATGTTGATGGTGCCGCCAGCACAAGATGATCGTAATGTCACGATGACGAGAGAGGTTGATGATCTTTGCCCAAGATCTTCATTAATGATGTTGTAGAAGAAGTTATTGAAGAAGCACTCAATGCTGCTGCTGACGAACAAATGGTACCTGATGAAGCCGAACTAGTTGACAATGTAGTTGTTGATGATGATAGCCGGATAACGCCGATTATGAGTCAAGAAGACTCTAACAGTGGAGAGTATGTCCCCGCAGAGTGTTACATCATTGATCGGCTATATGGTGTTTGATAATCGGTGAACAACGTGTTCAAGACCGGGGAGTTTTTGAAGTATGGGGAGCATTTTGCAGACATGGAGATGCAAAATTCCAATGGTCAAGTCCTTCCCTTTACTTCACTATAGAAATTCCTTTTTGTGTTGTAATCTTTTATTACTGCTCTTTATTTTATAAACTCTATTAGTGGGCAACTAGATGATAGGTTTATGTTTCTGTCATTTACCTTTTGTTGGATACTTTATTGGCCTAAGTACATAATTTGATGTACTTAGTGTTTGTGTTTGTTGTCTGTTTTAAAATTATGATTTGGTTGAATAGTAGTTGTTCTCTGAATGACTATTATTTGTTTCTTTCCTGACACAAGTTCAGATGTTGTTTTTAACATCAGATGTGTTATAGTAGAAAAAGGACAAATTGGGGAGTTTGTTGATGTTGCACCTAATGTTGTTCCATTGTTGGAGAACATTCTGCACAACATCATAAATTTGCCCTTTCTCCTAACACTGACTCCGTTTTTATAGATGTGTTTTTCTATTTTTCCTACACTGTAGGTTGAAGACAAATTTGGATATTTTTGCATTGTGGTGGAAAGAGAATAGAAAGATCATGGGTGGTTACACCAAGATCTTCGAGATAGTGGTGGAGATGTTCAAGGCTATCCAAGCCTAGTGGATAGGACAATTGTTGTGGCCCCGCCATAGCAAGGCGTCCATCCCAGGGCGATCGGAGATGGGGCGACCAGGCTATAGCGAGCAACAAGGACGAGATCACCTAAGCCTGGTTGCCACGATCCGGCGACCTTACCCTGAGGTCGCTGGACAATTAAGGGATAAGATCAGAGGTATCGATGAAGGCGGATCCTCGGGGCATAATCGGGGAAAGTCCAACAAGAGGCAATATTCTCGCCGTGAAGAAGGGAATTCGTTCCTAGCTAGACGGAAACCCTAGGGGGCCAAGGGCTCCGGCCCACGAAGAGGGAAAAACCTAATTCCCAGTCTATAATAAAACCATAAACCAAAACTTATACCACACACACACACACACACACACACACACACATATATATATATATATATATATATATATATATATACCAAAACATCAAATAAACATACAATCATAAACATACGTCCAATACACCAAAAACATGAAATATATATCATCACAAATATATAATTTAATTACATGATACCAAAATTTCAAACAACGATCACTCAATATCGTATGAATATAAGAATCGATTGTAAAGGTACCCCGTCCAATTGTTTTTCCATTTCTCCAGTCTTTTCTTAGAGTAAGAATTGAGCTCACGTTCATAGACAAACTGCAAACAACGAATCAATCAATATAGTATTAATTTTTATTCAATCAATAATAATTTAAATAAATCGATAAATTGACTTACATTGAGAGGAATGTTCGTTAGAGAAGCGCGGATTATATCTTCAATAAAGCAACACACAAAATATCCACAATGTTCATTATCTCGCCGCCTCGGACCCGTTGATCCGATTCACTTTATTTAATAAAGCAAAAGAAACAACATTTAATATAGCGAAGAAACAACATTCAATAAAGTCGACATTTCTTTTTAGCACTTATTTTTCTTTTTCATTTTTTGGTTGACCTTTCTCGTTCATGACCATAAATGTTAACAAGATCCGGATTGCCATATTCATCCTCATCTCTAATTATTCTCTCGGTATGGGCGTGGATTTGCGGGATCATCGAAAGATGGTACGTAATGAGTGAAGTTCGAAAAGGATCATCAATTGTGTCAACATCTTCATCGACATGGTCGCTAATCTGAAACTATTGTTAAATTTGTTTGACGTAACCACAATGGACCATTTCTTATTAACCGGGTCGGGGACATAGAAAATTTGTTGAACTTGGATCGGCCATTATGTAAGGGTCATCTCAGATCCCACATTCTTCAAATCATCGCACGTCTTTAACCCGTGAACTTTCAACTTGGACCCCGTTAGGGATCCTCACCCAACTACACTCAAGATTGGTTAACGGTGAACAATATAGTCGAAGTTCCCAAATGTTGACAATATGTCCAAAGTAAGTAGTATTTGATTGATCCACCGCAGCTTGCAAAGAATGGACACTCCACTATTCTCCGCATAGTACTTGTGGCATCATGATCTCTCGTATAAAATGTGTATCCGCTAAAGATAACACTTGTATGAATACACATGTCTATCAAGCATTCTGGATAACCACTTAACTCTTTCATTCACTGATTTTGTTTCCCGTGACAACATATTTGCTACATAACCATTGAACCAGTCAACAAACGTAAGATTGTGCTCAACTTCAATTCACGATCTATCTCGGTGGGATTTCTCTCGCCAGAAGTGATCGCATGTGCAAAGTCAATAAAAAGAGGCACGTCGACCGTGTTGTGAAGTACGCACAAGTGCATCCGTGTTAGTTCCTCCATGCTAACACTTACAGGATGACCACCTGTAATGCCTTCACCATCCATCCTATTGGTGTACCGGGTAACCGGAAGTCCAATTGCATCGACATTCGAATAAATTCGCACCAAGATTTCACGCTTTTCTACTAAATAGCGTTCGCAATGCATCCTCCTACCGGACTTATTCATCACATATCCTTTGAGCACTTTCATATATCTCTACACCATACATCCATCGCATACGAAAGGGACCACACATCCTTGTCTCGTGTACCAAATGAACTGCTAGGTGAACCATTATATCAAAAAAATGATGGAGGGAAATATCGCCTCAAAAACCAAGCAATTTTCAGATCTATGACCTTGCTACTCATTGCCTTGAAGAACCAACATAACTTTGTTATGGTTATCGCGACATTTTCGTGCAAGATGGAGCGTATTGCAAATGGGCAAGAAAGTCTCCATGATGACATGATAGTCATCGCGATTTCGATTCATCGGGCTCACGCCATCATCCGATACAAGTCTCTCAGATGTTGGAGGAATAACCCTCCGGTACTTTCACATCCTTTAGCAAATTGGTAACTTTTTTCTTTCATTCTTGGACAAGGTGTGCGCGGCAGAGGTAAGAACGGTTGACCCCTTTCTCTGGCACGTTTTAATTTCCGCTTTATTCCCATATCACCATATCCATTCTTGCATTGTAACCATCCTCGACTTTTTATCAACTAGGAGAGTGTTGAGCAAAAATTTGGCACAAACGTTTCTTCTCAACGTGCATTAGATCAATGAAGTGTCTAACATACAACTCTTTCCAATAGGGCAATTGAAAGAAAATTGATTCTTCTTCCAACCGCTAGTGGGGACACTCTTTGTAAGTCTTTCCATACCGTGTCGATATTCTTCATCTCATTCAATACATCCTAACCCCGACAATAAACGTGGTGCTTCACCGCCTCAATTGTGCCATCGGATGCATCGGCCATTGTTCTGTACTTATGGGTTGGGTCCAACCACTTCCTATGTCCCATATAAACGGTCTTCCTACAATGACTCAAGCGAATGTGATGTGTCTTCTTGGTACAACAAGGACATGCATCGGCCCCTTTCACACTATATCCAGATAGATTCTTGTAAGCGGGAAAGTCATTGATAGTTCCAAACCGCATGGCCTTCAACTTGAAATTCTCCTTTCTACAAGCATCATACACATCGACACCCTCATCCCACATGAGCTTCAAGTCCTTTATCAAAGGAGCCAGATATACATCTATGTTGTTACCAGGTTGTTTGGGTCCTGATATCAACATAGACAACATCATGTAAGTGCGCTTCATGAACAACTCGGGTGAAAGGTTATAAACTAACAAAATCACTGGCCATGTACTATGGTTGGTACTTTGGATACCGAACAGATTCATTCCGTCAATTGAGAGTGCAAGACACAAGTGTCGTGGCTCGTTGCCAAATTTTGGATGCCTCGACATCGAATGTCTTCCATCAAGGGTGAATCGGGGGTGTCTTAAAGCATTCCATCTTTGATCCTATCATCATGATGCCAAGTTAAATTTCTAGCATCCACAAATACTACTATACATTCTCCGAATCTTGGTATTATTGGAAAGTACCACAACACCTTCATGGAGATTTATTTTTCTTATATCGCTTTCTCCCCACACTTGGGACATTCATCGAGGTCTCAGATACTCCTTCAAATAAAGATACACATCCCCGGACAAGCATGAATTTTTCTGATGTGTTAACCCGACAGACTTGAGCATTTGTTTAGATCATATGCTCTCTTAGGCAAGACATTTCCATTAGGCAATAGACCACTAATCGTTTCCGGCATACTTGTGAAGCACTCATCGGACAACCGATGAAATCAAGGTTGAACAACATCAACACAGCTGACAGTTTTGTTGCCTTCTTACACCCGGGCCACAATGGTAATCCAGCAGAATCCCTTAACTTCTCTGACATATAAGGGTGATCTCGCAGATCATCGTCATCCCCACTCGATGTATCAACAAATGGTACATCATCAAAAATATCCGCATCCAATCGTATCTTCAAACCTAAAAGTCGATTCTAGGTTGCTGAAATACATCCATCTCTTCTCTCACCATGATATGTCCAAACGGTATATGTTTTATCAATACCGTGAATCATCAAGTGGTCAAACAGACTTTCTCGACCACTAACGGTTTTCCATTCATACATTTCCAACACGGATATGGAATGTACCAAGGGTCGGTGCAGTATCTAATTGCATGATTACAAAATTCTTTCACCCCATTACTATACTCATCTGATAATCAATCTGCTCGAACCCACTTTCGATCCATGTAGAACTAGAGATGCCTATAGAAAAGGCAATATGAAGTGTTTCTCAAGATAATGAATCCTAATGTATTAAACCTAAAAGTATTAAACCTAAAAGTATTACAATCCTAATGTATAAAACTTGCATATAGAATGTGGTAGTACCTAAGGTTTGTATATTGCATGTATCTAAGGATTTGTTGCATCTCAAAACAATGTATATAACCTAATGTACCATCATTAATCATCTAAATCAACACACTACTATCCATTCACCAAATCATCAAATTAATATAACCAAAATATATCCTAATGTATTAATCCTAATTTATGCTTAAATCCTCACACAAGCATATTATCAAACACCTTGAGTGCATCAATTGTTCATATCTAAGTTAGCATAAAAAATCAAGTCAAGCCACACAATATATATTCATCTCTAACAAGTTGTTCATCTCTAACACTAACAACATTAATCCTAATAAATTAACACTAATTTATGCTTAAATCCTCACACAAGCATATTATCAAACACCTTGAGTGCATCAAACACCAATATATATACACCAATATACATACACCAATACATACAACATGATATATACACCAATATACATATATATACACATTAATTCAATATATATATATATATACACACATTAATTCAACATATATATACATATACACATTAATTCAATATATATATTCACTACTACACATTTGAGCTTGGAGAGCTCAACTTGGACAACCCTTTTTTCAAATCGCTCTCCAAGTGGTCCCTTGGAGAGCGGTTCTATTAAAAAAAAAAGACAGCGGTTAAAAACCGCTGTCCAAGATCAAATCTTAGACAGCGGTTCATAACCGCTGTGCAAGGTACTTGGAGAGCGGTTTTGAACCGTTGTCCAAGGTAAAGCTTGAAGAGCGGTTCATAACCGCTCTCCAAGTGAATTTTTTATTTTTTTTATTTTTTATATGCTTGTATAATTACACTGAGCAGTCTTCATTGAGCGGTTTTTTTTTTTTACAATTTTTTTATTTCTAATTACACTAATCTTATTTTAAGTTTTAACTTCCAAAATTTCTAACTTTCTCATTATTAAATTTCCAGATCCAATAATGTTATTTAACCACTCTAAAAATTCACTATCTCTTTTTTCGTAGTTCTTTTATTATTCTACATTTTTTTTATTTTTAATTAAAGTTTAATTAAAATTTTCAAATCTAATCTTAATGAAATTAATAATTTTTTTAAGAATTCCGTTTAACATGTGGGAACATTAACTTCTAAAATCCTTCATTGTATTTTCTCTCCTCCCTAGCTCGTGTAACACTCTTTTCCATTCACATTCGTCACGGGAAAATTTGAACAAGCCTCTTAAACAATTGTCTCTCTTCCATCCAACTTTAATAAATATTACTCACAAATATTAAATCATTGGCAGACAAATCAAATTCAAAGTTAGTTGAAAAAAATGAATTGAACCAAACCCATTTTGACTAAAAAACCAGAAAATAAATTTATGGACACTGTAAAAGAAAACCAAAACTCGTTGAAATATAGGAAGATGCCACGCACTGCTGTATTTGAAATTCGCCGGTCAATTCAAAAGTTAATTTTAATTAAATTTTGTAAAGTACAAGTAAAAAATATAATTTTAATTTAATTTAATTTAAATTTAAATTTATATAAAAAATTTATTATATAAAAATGTGATTGAATTAATAAATAAGATAATTGAAATAAAGAATTTAAAAAAAAATTGTAAGAAAAAATGATTTTTAGAACATATAGAATTAATTTCATTAAGTAAACGCAAGAAAGCAAGTGCCTGGGCGGAATTGATCCCCGCTCAGGCACCCAAGGTCCCGTGTTCGGTCCACCATGGGAGCAAATAATTGCCTCAATTAATTGGGAGGCTTGGTGGCTTATATATGAGATGCTTGGTGGGTCCGTGCCTAAAAATCATTTAAAAAAATATATATATATATTAGACAGCGGTTGAAAACCGCTGTCCAAGTGAGGAATTTGGACCCGTCTAACGGTTCAAAACCGGCCATCAAATCTTGATTTCTTGGACAACTGTTTTTTATCATTGTCCAAGCTTGGATTAATTATTACTTGGAGAAAGCGGTTATAAATTTCTCCAAGGTCATTTTTCACAAATTGCCCAAGCCCAAATGTGTATTAGTGTATATATATACTAACATATATATATATATATATATATATATATAAAAGAATAATTACCTATGGAAGGAGAAAGGCGGCGACGGCGGCGGTGGTAGGGGAGGTTGGCATGAAAAGGCATTGCAGAGGGAGGACGCCATGCATGGATGGTTCGATTTGGGAGAGGGAGGAGGAGGCTAGGGCTTCGTTCACGATTTGGGGAAATAAGAGCTAATGGGAAGACGACGGCGGCATTTTAAGGGAGGACGCCACGACGAGTTCAATTTAGGGTAGAGGAAGGAGGAGGTCTTACCTAATGCAGGTTTGCGATTTAATTTGGGGAAAAATATAAGTCTGGTTCGCGATTTGAGTCGTATTTAATTATCCGAACACTTGGACAACGGTTTGGAACCGGTGTCCAAACTATGCCCTTGGACAGCGGTTCAAAACTGCTGTCTAAACACTTGTACAACGGTTCTCAACCGCTTAAGTGAAAGAATCTTGGACAAATTTTTGAACCATTGTCTGTTTTTTTTTTTTTTATTTAAAACCGTTCTCCAAGCTATAGCTTGGAGAGCTGTTTGAAAAAAGGGCTGTCCAAGTGCAGCTGTGCAAGCTCAAATGTGTAGTAGTGAAGGTTGCATTAATTGGAAGAAAATTTGATATTTCCATAAAATTAAATTTGACCAAAATTTATTGTCAATTATTATCAAACCAAGCTTGAGGTATATGACCTTTAGATTATTATATTAAAGCTCAATCTTTGATATGGAAATCAATACACGTTTTTTTCCTCCGACCGTGAAGTGGTGGGTACCAGAGCATGTGTATACTTGCCAGTTAGAATGATACATATTAAATAATATTCCCTCCGTCCCATAATTTATGAATTTCTTACTGTTCATAATGATTTAGTGATAAAGTGATAAAGTGTTGGGTAGAAAGAGTTGTTTATTAGTATTTTATATGATAAAGTGATAAAGTTATGTATAATTGGAGGTAAAAAAAGTTGTTTATTAGTATTTTATGTCATAAAGTAATAAAGTGATAAAAACAACTTTACCATAAACTATATGAGACAAAAATAATGGCAATTTTACCATAAACTATGGGATGGAGGGAGTATTTTTTTATAATTCCACATCATATTCAGGTCCGATCCTTGAATGTATGAAGCCTGGGTCGATAAAAAATATAAGGCCCTAATTTTTACATAAATCTATACACAATATTATATGATGAATATATTGTTATATGAATATTACGGTTCAAATTTAAATCTATATAATGTACAATATTAAAATACTTTTATATTAAAATGAATAAGATATTGAACACGTTAAAAACAAATACTTTACTCAATATAACAGTTTTGGTGGCAAAATGTATTAATTAAATTTGCCTAATTAACTTTATTTTTAAACTATGCCTTGTTTTAGTATTTCAACCCCTTAGTTCATACTAGGTAATAAGTGGAGCATTGTGTAAGAATTAAAAAAAATTGTATAACTCTACAAACATATATCAACACATTAACCGCTGAGCTATTAGAGCATTGAGTAAGAATTGCAACCATACAGTAACACAACTTTCTTTTTAAAGCAACACATTTGTGTTTATATAGTAACACAATTTTTAATACCTTATATGTGTTGTATGTACTAAAAAGGCAAGTACGTGTTACTTGTCCTAACAATAACATGTACTTGTTCTTACAATAACACATGTTTGCTCTTATGGTAACACATATCTAAAAGCGAGTTTTTCCATTTTACCTTTACAATTTTTTTTTTTTTTTAAATTTTATTTGACTCGATCCGTCCTGCAAATAATTCGGCCTAACAGGTCGAATACAAACACACCGTAAAGATCAAATACAATATTATACACGAAAATTGCGTTGTCTTATTTCAGGGTCCCATAATATTTTTCATTTCACACTATCTAATCTTATTTCATTTATCTCTGACTTTTTCGTCTCACCTATCAAACTCAAACGTCCCTAACTATAAAATTGTGACTAGTATTAAATTTTTTTATTCATTTTATCATTTCTATCGACAATAACACTTGTTAAAATTTGTAATTTCGTAAAAAAATCTAAAAGAAAAAATTGTATTAAGAAAATAAAACACTTGTTTAGTGCGAATTATATTTTTTAAATCACTCTTTTCATGATTTCCTTTCTACGCCATATACACTGAACAGAAGGTACAATTTTGAGGTAGAATGAATTAGGACAACACGTAGCTGTTTTAAGAAGGCCGTTGTTAGAGAATGACGAAAGATCACACCAAGCTGCAACATTTTCTCCAATAACGTGGGAGTAGACTATCGTACAAAGCCACAATTTTTCTACCCAACTTTACTTTTATAATATATATTTGGAACATTTGGAGCATGAAACTCAAATTTTCAATGGTCAAAACGCCTACACTCAGGAAGTGATAAATAAAATTTGTACTAATTTCTTCTTTTAGTGTAAATTGCAGAAGTGGTCACATGTGAATTTGCCCTCATAAAAATAGTCCCATAGAATTTTACAAGCAAAAAACAAAGAAACTTTTGGGACCAAATTTATTTTTTGAAAATTCTCTTGGGACCAAAATTATTAAATAAAAATCGAGTGAGACAATTTCTGCATAAAAAAGAACCAAAAAATAACATGTGGAGCACGGAAACTCCAATTTTCTCCAAGAACGTGAGAGTAGACTATCGTACAAAGGATGGATACATCTGTTGGGTTATGGAGCCTGAGTGAAACGGGATGCAGGGCGCAGTGTTGGGGAATAATTTGCACAGATCTATTCGGGGTGAATATTTAAATACAAAATTAATTCTTATAATTATTACTAGCATGAATTAATCCTATATTAATTCAAATAATAATCCAACTACATATCATGCATAAAATAATTCACGTAAAACCTACGCATGCGGAATTCTACGAGTTTACGTGAACATACCTCTTGGGATGGCAACGGTGTGGTTGATTAGACTAACCGAAAGGACTTCCCAAGTATTCCCTTAGCCCTCGTTCGACTATCCGGGTGGAAGGACTCTTGTGAACGATTTAACAAAAGGAAATTAAATTATGTTGCACCACCTTTGTGGATTTACTAATTTTTCCAGCACATGGAATTGTACTTTGGAATGAAAGAATCATCCCCTATTTATAGAGCATGAAGTGGACGGAATTTTGTGATAAAACAATGTGGGAAAATCTTTTCTTGATCTCCAAGAAATCTTGAATATATCTCCTATATTCTTTCTCCCATAATTATAATATTCCACAAAATCCCATCTTCTCTATTTGCTATGGAATTTTCGAAAATAATGAGTCAAGAATCCAAGATTTGGATCTTCTTGAATTTATGAGATATTCTTGTATTTCTAGAAATACATATCTTTCATAATATCTTTTCAAGAAAATCAAGAAAATCTTTCTTGCCCACTATATTTCAAGATTTTTGAATTCTCCCTTATACATAGCCAAGTGGGAGATTTCTTGAATTTAATGAGATAATCTTGTATTCCAAGAATACATATCTTTATTCCATAACAAAATTCAAAGAAAATCTTTCTCCCAACTTATCTATAAAATTCGAAATTACATGGAAAAATAAGCAACAATATTTATTTTATTTTAATCACCTTTTCAGTTATTGGACTATATGTTGGGCTACTTAGGGGCCTTTAGGAGAATTAAGATTGGGACCTTCTAATGGACCTTGAATATCTAATATTGAGCCACAATATTATTCAAGCCCATAAATATTAATTAATCCCACTACATAATTAATATTGCACTATCCATCTTAACCCATATTACAGTCAATATGACTCCCGGTTATTATTTCCCGTGTTTAAGATTATCTAGCCCATTAATTAATTCAAGCCACTGAAATAGCTTTCCACTAATTAATATCTTTTATCCTTGGTCAAGGAACGATTCAACATTATTATCCATACCGGAAACTAATTCCACTTGCAAGTTTGGTATGATAAAGTTTATGAACCTCCCAAGGGGCAAATCAACAAAAGCGTGCTTTGGTAAACGATTCATTCTTCAGATAAATCTTAGCAATCACATGTGGACTAATAATATTGCCCAAGATAAAAGTATTGAATCTCACCGATTCGCTACCCATGATAAGTCAAAGCAATAGTTACCAATCCCACGTGATCCTATTTAAGGGGATTAAGATTAAGAAATAACTTAACCAATCGAGGTCTAATTCTTCCTTGTTCGGGCTCAAGAATTTATCCTCCCGTAGGGTCCTATTCAAGCATCACCATGCACTAGTGTAATCTCTTGGTCAAGACAAGCCAATCCGAGCCTTTACACTTCAACCTTTCACGATGGGTTGTTCATTTCCATCTAGGTCGTGAATGGGCGTACTTTTAGTTACAAGGGATCGTTAATTTAATCTTCGTGATCCGGTATCACTAAATTAACTACAATGTAACACGCATTTACTTTATTGAATAGCTTATGCAAGAAATATATGTAACATTCGATAATATTTAAAGATCGTTGATAAATAATTTATTTCCAAAATAAGTTCCAAAAATTCGCCGATTATACAAAGTAAAAAGCATACTTTCTAGTATAATCCCAACACGCAAAGAGGCGCCGACCCGCTTTGAGGTCGAAAGGTGTGTGCTCGGTCGAAGCGCCCTATCCAAATACCATGAGGGCCGAGTAATGATGATCCAGCGTAACCGCCGACCAAGGGTCAAGTCGAGCGGTTCCGAGGCCCGTATGGGAGGCCCAGTTTCATCTTTTAGGTTTCGCCGGGATGGGCCAAATCTAGGTTTTCTCAGATAAATAACCCTGACTCCTCCATTGTATCTGCACTATCTTGTATGGTCATACAAGAAGAAATAAGAGATCTCTCCCGATTGGTAAAGGTTTCCCGATGTAGTCATTTGACGAACCGGGTAACCAAAATTGTTTGTTTCTAAATTCTAGTTCTATTATTTTCCATAATTGCTTGTTTAATTCCTAACAACTGCATCGAAGCATCGCTCAAGGATTCGGTGGGAGCAATTATGGTGGCTAAAGGGATATCGCCTGCCGAGAAGCTTGATGGAACGGATTTCGATTTATCATTCGGTGATGCTACGGGCACAACCACCGAACGCCCGAGAACGCCTGAAGACGCCGAAAGCAAGTCGGTTGGTCGAAAGGTAACCGCCCACCAAAGCCCCGTGATGAAATGGGTTCCGTAAGCTATTCGGGGGTATGGGACGTTGATCGAGTAGGTGGTTAGTTCTTGCAAGATCAAGAATGACGCGACACGCGCCCTCGATCGTCGCGGAATTGGTGGACGGCGAGCATTGAACTGGTGCTGGATGGACGCTGCCTGGTTATGCTTAATCGATCGATCTTGATCCGGAAGGACATTAGCGGGATGGTGCTCGATTCTAAAGTGTGAATCCGAGAGATCATTGAGGGTGTATCCGTGATTGTGGGTCTAAATCAATGACGATCTAAGATGGGAGCCGTGGAACGTTGCTTTCGATCATGGGATCGGAGATGGACGCTGAGGAGCGGAGCTTGGATCAAATTGATATGTGGGCGAAATGTAATGCGTGTTCGAGAAGGATGTTGTGGGATGTTGTTTGATCAAGTGTGGATCAAGTCGAACGTTGAGGACATTGCTCGGATCGAGAGTTACGCTTATGAGATGGGGAAGACGAAGTTACGCTCTTGAGTCGGGCTCCGTGTGGGAGATTGTTGAGTCCGAAGTTGCGGAATGAGTCCAGTGGAGGACAAGACGCCGAATGGTCCGTGAGGACAAGACGTTGACCTAGTTGAGGTCGCACTTCGGCTCTGTCGCTCTCGCATTCGGCCTGTGTGGGAGATTGGGTTATGGAGCCCGAAAGTGAAACGGGATCGCAGAAGCAGAGGCTCTCAACCGCCGGGCCGAGGTCGGTATAGGTGTGTTCTGGCCGATTAGCGCCCCTATCCATAGCGCCATGAGGGCTGGAGAAATGTATGTGATCGAAAGCGTAACCGACGACCAAGGGCTGAGGTTGAGCGGTTCCGAGGTCTGTCTGTGAGACCCGGGGCTTAACTTTTTAGGGTTTCGGCCAGATGGGCTAAATCTAGGTTTTCTCATAAATAACCTCTGACTCATCCATTTTATCTTCAGACTATCTTTGTATGGTCATAAAAGAAGAAATAGTAGATCTCTCCTGCTTGGTAGTCCCCCGGATGTAGTCATTTTGAAACCAAATTGTTTGTTTCTAAATTCCTAGTTCTATTATTTTCTCCATAATTGCTTGTTTAATTCCTAACAACATAGACTCACTCCTCTCCTTCACATCATCTCCACATCATATTTCATTAAACACCCAATATTTTAAATTCACCTTCACAATGGTTCATCCATCCATATATACTCTTGTGGGCCTTTGTACACTATAAAAAATTTATTAAATAATGATATTTAGAATTAAAAGAAAGAAAAATTAACAAAAGTTGCCACAATAATTTCTCTCTCCTGTCCAATTCATTGGATGAATTTGCTTTCTCTTGTCCACTAAAATGCCACAATGGTTTAAATTGCAAACCCATCCATCCATTCATTGGACAACCCTTTACATACACCATTGTGGATGCTCTTAGAAAAGTCTGTACTTTTGCTTTTAATTAAAAAAAATAAATAAATATGAGTCTCTTATATATCAATTGTACGGTGCAACAGTATAAACTAATATTTTATAGTGAAAGAAAAAATGAATATTGTTCAGAAAAAACAACTAATACTAATAATATATACACTATGTTTTTTAAAAGTGGTTGGATCAGCCTACCCTGCTGCTATTCACTAGCGCAACGAACCAATTTGAAGCATTGGACAATATAACTTTCGAACTGTCACTAATACACATTTGAGCTTGGACAACTGTTAAAAATTACCTTGGACAACAGTTATAAGGGTTGTCCAAGTAACAACTGTCTAAGTGAAATTGACACTTAAGACAATGGTTGTGAATCGCTGTCCAAAAGTAATTTTCTTAGACAAATTTGTGAAAACATTTAAAAATATCCACTTAGACAAATGTTAAAAACCCCTGTCCAAACTAAACATTCAGTTTTTAAACACAGATCCACTAAGCATCTCATATATATAAGCCACCAAGCCTCCCAATTATTTGAGGTAATTATTCGCTCCCATGGGGACCTAAACACGGGACCTTAGGCGCTGAGCGAGATCAATTCCGCACTTGCTTTTATTATGTTTATTTAATGAAATTAATTCTATATGTCCTAAAAATCGTTTTTTCTTACAATTTTTTTTAAATTCTTTATTTCAATTATCTTATTTATTAGTTCAATCACATTTTTATATAATAATTTTTTTATATAAATTTAAATTAAATTATATTATATTAAAATTATATTTTTTACTTGTTTTTTTTTTTTTAAGTTTTACCTTTCTTTTAAACTTGCAATAAGCAATACTTTTTTTTTTATCTAAATAAGTAATATTTTTCTTTAAACAAGTAATACTTTTCAATTTATGTGTGGTATTTTAATTCATAGCATATTATTTTTAATTAATTATATTTTTAAAATTAACTATAATATTAATTTATTTTTTTAGTAATTGAATACAACAATAATTGATTTATTCAATATTAAGTAAAAATAAACTAATGTATCCTTCTTAGTATTCTTTGAAATGAACTAATTATGTTTATCATATTTTTATGTTTGTGTAGTAAGAGTTTCAATAGTATATAATCATTTCATGATCGAATTACTCTAGGTAAAAATATCTCTTTCCCAGATGATGTTGGTCATTTTAACAATAATAAAGCTTAGATAATTTGGAGTTGCAGTATGAATAATTAAGCAATTGACATCCACTCAAATTAAATAGAGTTTTCAATCCATCCCTGCCTATAATACATGCATGAGTAAACGAAGAAAAAAAAAGTAGCGCATGCAGCAGTGTACTGTACATGTACATATGTCATGCAATTAAGCTAGTCTGCTTGCACAGCGGTTAGAAACGGCTGTCCAAGCTTTTACCTTGGATAGTTGTTCAAAACCACACTCCAAATGCACTTGCACAGCGGTTCATAACCGCTGTCTAAGTTTTCTTCTTGGACAGCGGTTATGAACCGCTGTCTATTTTTTTTCTTTTTAATAAAACCGCTCTCCAAACTATAGTTTGGAGAGCTGTTTGAAAAAAGAGCTGTCCAAGTGCAGCTGTGCAAGCTTAAATGTGTAGTAGTGCGTCCACAAAACACTCAAAACTGGAAGTAGCTGCACGAAATGATGTCTGGTTGAACCAGTAAATGTGTCTGTCTGACATTATTTGAGGGGCTATTCTGCATACTTTTAGGACTTATTGTGAAAAAATAAAATTGAGGTGATGTTTGTTTAGGTTTAAGAAATCAGGATTTGAGTTTTGAAATTTTAAATCGGCTCTAGTTTGGGATTTTGAAAATTAATTTTAAAAGATCACCATTACAAAGCCTATAAATATACAATCAATTGTCTTTTGTTTTTCACAAACTCTCTTATAAATTAAACTCGTTCATGGTATGAAACTGATACAATTACACTTATACAGTATATACACTATTTAAGACCATTTCCATCACTTGAATATTTAAAAATTAACTTTTTCTGTTCTCTCATTACTTGTTTCATACTATTGACCGATTAAAAATTACTCCCCCCATTTTATAAAGTTTGTAGCTTTTGAAATTTTATATAAAATTAAAGAATATAATATTTTTTATAAATTTATATTTCTCAATTTGTACAGTTAAATATAGGCATGCCAATTAATTCTTGTTATATTTATTATTCTTAATTATTTTTTAGGAAGATGAATGAGTGCAAAATTAAGGAGTACAAAATTTTGGAGATATTAACAGAATAATATACGGATAAAATAGAAAGAAATATGGTAAAATGATAAATATTTTGAAATATAAAATAAGCACAAAAGTAGCAAATATTTTGAAAAGATGGAGTAAATGTTTTGAATAGCGTTTGTTTTTATTTTTATTTTTTATGTTATAGGTCAA